>JADLZN010003975.1:0-151951 GCA_018155175.1 Sinocyclocheilus anophthalmus | reverse complement strand
TTGCCTTGCCACAGCAGTCGGGTACACCCTAACACTCGGTCTTGTTTTTGTCCTGTTTAACAGAGTCAACGGTGTGCAAAGGTCCATGAACAGGTGCACAGCTGCCCTTCCTCGAACCTTCAAACAGAGCCACCGGAAGAGAGGGACCCCGGCAGAGACAATGCTGAACCTGACCAAGGTTAACACCCCCGCTGAGGATCCGAAGGCTGAGGAAAATTAGGATCCACCTGCCATCTGACAATCTTGATCTACCTGCCATCTGACAATCCTGATCCATCTGCCATCTGTCAATCCTGATCCACATGCCATCTAGCTATTATGATCCACCTGTTACCCGATCATCATGATCCACCTGCTGTTCGACCATCATGAAAACTGTTTTCTGACGAAGTGTGCAGGTGAACTTCGTCAGCCAAAAGGGGGGCTGTAGCGTCTGCGTAGGATCATGCTGGAGTGTTGGACTGTTTATGGCTTAAAAGACCCTTTTAGCCTTTTGACATTTGCATATAAATTACAGTTCTGGTCAGAGATGTTACTTTTGTATAGGGGTTTTAAATTGCCAGATGGTTCTTCGCCTTCAAGAAGATTCGAACCAGCCCCCACTATCATTCCCCAATCTGATTTCAAACACATTCCGCGAAGAGCTGTAAATGGCCAAACTAACACATACACACACCCAAACTAACACACACACTCACATAAAGACATTTCTTTATTTTAGATTATAATTAATCAGTTATAATTGTATCTGGTATATGCATGTGGTGTGTACATTCCCTTGTTAGTTTAGATGAGTTACCACTCGTTATTTGTATTAGTTAAAGCCATAAAACACTTATATTCAGGTGTATGTGTGTATCTTTGGTTTAATCTATTCCAGATTATTGTTTCTTGTTATCAATGTCACCCGTTCTTCATTTCTTGGACAATGACTTACAGTATGTGATTGTGAAATGCATCATATGACTCGTACGATATTTTTGGTTAAAACTACGGATATTCCAGACCAGCCATAAAGCATGTAAATGAGCCATAAAACAAGAGACAAAGAAAATTCTCCCGCTCAAAATCCATGTCTCTCTTTGGTCAGAACACACAGAATAGGAACACTCAAAAACGATTAGCCCAAAATAACTTCTTCTTCGTTTGAGACAACACATTTCAGGACTCTCAAGACCTTCCTCTTTAGTTTTATTTTCCGGCAGTTTTTACTCTCAAGTAACGTTAGTCGCTGTGGACTTCTTCTTCAGAAGACCCAGAAGTAAAAACTTCCAGCTGACTACTCACGAACTCATCAAAAGACCTCCGTTATCTACCACATCCAGACTCTTCTTCAGCAATCGAAACCAATGAAAGTAACCGCTTAAAATTATTTAGGTGCGTGTTTAAGTTTCAGTCCCTTTTAAGGTGATTATTGGATTTTTTGATGATTTTTCAGAGGTTGTGGTTTAGTGATGTGAAATACTGCCATTCTTTCCTATTCTCTATCTTTTCCTTACTTTGTTTCATTCTGTGTATATGTTTTAGTTAGTTATATGTTAGTTATAGTTTCATTTTATTAAATCCCTTATATTCACAACGGTTTGTCTCTGTTTACTGCTCACAGTTCGAAGTCAATGAATGTTTTAACCTTTGCTACATTTTGCTAAATTACTGCTAGCACTGCACAAAGAAGGACAGTTTATTGTTCCGTTGCCAGAAAATAAATATTCCTTGAATTGATAAATGAGTTATACGGTCTGCTCGTGGACGGCAGATCAAATATTGTACTATGATTCCCCCCCCCCCCCCTTGCTACAGTTAATTCGAAGATATAATCTAAATATTTATTATGAATCATAACCAGTTGTGATTCGTCATAAATATTCCCCTTTTTAGAGCTAATAAATAATAATAAACGTTACACTTGTCACTAAGGAAATGCCCCATGCCACTTCTTGGCATTGCAAATGAGCGTCAGAGTACGCCAGCTGGCCCTGGATGGCTCGATCCCCTTCAGTCTGAAACAGGGATTTCTGAATGCTGAAACCTTGGCCTGTTGCATCCCTCTGGTTGTTATGGGATGGAAGAACAAAAAAACTGACTCATTCAGAAGCTATTTGTGTTGAAATCTGAATTAAATGTTAATAGTCCTTTACATTTTGGCATAATTTTGTTTGTATAACTGTTATTTTAGTCTCAGGTAATAGATATTTACCTGCTTACAGTCATTAAGGACATTTAGCAATAGCTGGCACAGTGTTACAGGGAATCTAATTGTAGTAGCACTAACCGGCAGATGAATTTCAGAGGAGATCTTGCATCTGTGGCTCGGCGGTGGGTCGTGTCTCTGATCAGACTGATGGATGAGTTGGACTGAAGGGGCAATAGGTTGTGACAGCGTGGCTTGACTGAGTGTCCCCTACTGGGCGAGGGGAAACTTCAGTGAAAAATACAAGGCATATGAGTGACAGGTATGGCCCAGACACTGTCTGAGGTGACTCCGGGATGGTGTTTGAAAGGAAGTGCAAATCTCATCCACCTTGTTTAAGACAGTGACAGCTGTTAACTCACCCAGCTCAGACTTTAAACAAAGCAGGATATTGTTCAGTAAACTTGAGACATGATAAAGCAAAACAGCAAAATTCATGATTTATGTTTATGCATAGGATCCTTTTATAATAAAATTCTAATGTATATGTCCTAAAATGACATAAATGACAAATGACTGTTTTCTGGAATAAAGAGATTACTTTTTTTTTGGGGGGGGGGGGGGGGGGGGGGGGGTCTGTTTACTGATAGGCAACATCATGAACAAAGGCTGGGCCTTTTATGTTATCTGAAAGGCCTTTAAACCTCAGTGTGGCTGATTATGACTTTAAGACCCAAGCACAGTGAAAGCAGAAATAAATTAGAGGAACAAAAGGATATGTACTCTCTGTGAATGTACATGAGGGGAGATGGAGAGAGTGAGAAAGGAAGTGAGAGCGATGGTGGGCGTGCAATAGATCAATTCTACTCAAGCAATTCTGTGTGTGTGTGTGTCTTATTTAGCTTTTACTCTATTCATCTGTAAAATAAAATATCCTCATGTGCAAAAAAAAGGAGAAATCCTTAGTATTACACGCTGCACTTTCCGTTCTTTTGACACAGAAGAAAGCCAAGAAGCACAACATTAGACAGTGAGAACAGTAGCTCAGTTTTGATGGACCTAGGGACTAGCTTGGTATTAAAGACAGAACAGAACATGATGTCCGGACAAGCTAGGATCAAAATTAAAGTGAACCTTCTCCAGCAATGTACTTCTTACAAGATTTAAAACAAAATGATGAGTTACAAAGTGCTATACTACAGTTGGTAGAGTTGAAAAGAGATCCCTCAATATATGATGGACAGTGTCGGATAAACTCATTTTTACTAAATGCTTGCCTGTGCCCAAGACCTAGTTTTCATCAAAGTAGTATCAACATCACCTAGAGCTTACAGGAACTAGTTTATTCCATATGTCATTTCAGGGTTATGCTCACAAGACTGAAGTACTAAAACAACCAAATTGCTGGAAACAATAAAATAAAACTATCTGTGGGCTATTAGTTAGAGCATGTGTGCTGGTCTGTGATAATATGTCGAAATAATAAAGTCAATGCAATGTCATCTTGTTAATAAAAAGTAGAAATAAAAAAGAGAGAGGTTGGTCTGCTACTCTGCTTATTTTCTTTTCTTATAAATAAAGAAAGAAAGAAAGTCTCTTATCAGTCACTAATTTGAGAAAAATGTAAGCAGAATATTAAAATGAGTGCTAATGATGCTGTGCCAACACCATATTTGTATTGCCTAGTCAGTCCATTTGTTGGAGCATGTTATCATTATCATTGTATGCCCTCAGAAGTAGTCTCGGGGTATCATGCTTCTTGTGATCAGATTAGTGGGTGACACATGGCCGTGGGGCTGGGGAGACTCCATGGCATCCAGTGGATGAACCCTATTGGGCTCAATCCTATTTACTGGATATCACCATAGCAGCAGGAGCTCTCCGTATGGTGGCAAAGATTCCCATTTGAGTCTAGCAGCCTGTTTCCTTTCCATTAGCTGCTGCAGCACAGCCCCATTCAATTATATCCGTTATACCTGCCAATGTCCTGCACTCATTGCCAACTATCTAAAGCAGACCTCACTTTTACCTATTTAAATTTAAGGACTCTAAGCAGCAAATAGAGACTAATACTTAGCTTGAGTGGCAAAGTGAAAATAGATTAAAGGAATTCACTCATTAATGAAATTCTGTCATCATTTACTTACCCTCATGTCGTTCCAACCCGTATTACTGGAATGCAAATGAAGCTATTTCAAAGGCTGTTTCAACTGTTTTTGCAGACACAATTAAAGTCAATGGGGTCCAAAACAACACTGGATTGGACCCTGTTGACTTTCAATGTATGGACTTCTTTAGAGGTTTGGAATGATATGAGGGTAAGTAAATGATAACAGAATGTTCAGTTTTGGCTGAACAATCCCTTTAATCTATTTCCCTCCCTCAAAGTAAGACTATGACTAACAGTTTATGTTGTGAATTGTTTCTTTCTGAAGTCTTGCTGAAGGATGTTACATATACTTGCAATGATTTCAGTGTACAGCCTGTATAAAAGAAACTCTCAAGCTTTAATTGTCTATTTAGGAAGCAAGTGTCGGAGCACGCTGTCATCCGGGAGACAAAGGTTTCTATAGAAGTTCTTTGTATTCTTTCAAATAATTATCTGTCGCTTAAATGACACCACTGAAATCTTTCCATATTAGCATATACTGTATGCCTGAGAGTGAAACTGTCATCCAGCTGCACCAGCAATTAGCCAGTTTCATCATAAAGACTCGTATCAGCAGAAAAAAAGTAATCATTTGCAGTAATGTGAAAGGCCTTCCTCGTGATTTCCTCATTAAATTATTCATAGGGCTTCCTCCTGCTTGTATATTTTCCATTTAGAATGACAAGGTTCATTACGAAGATGAAGCTCCTGGCATATTTTTGTATAACTCTTCTTACGGGGTCTTTTCTGATTTTCTGGAACAAAATCACACACACAAGTCATAAACCACAAGTGAGAAAAGAGTGAGTATAAAGGAGTGAAAAACTTCAGACTATACAAAGCAAGATTAAGAGGAAGAGACAGAAAAACACGCCTGTTTGTTTGCTTGTTCACAGTCTTCCCGTGCCTCGTCTGATGTGACACGACCTGATAAAGAGCAAGGACCCCATGTTTCCAGAATCACCTCAGGTAGAAAGGCGGCACCCCACTCACAACCATATCTGTGGAAAATCTCTTAAAGAAAATAAAACAAGCTCTCTCTGATGAGCACCTCCAACTGATAAGGTGTCAGATGTACCACTCCATTACTGTGACTGAGGTTGTTCTGTTTTTCTTTCATTTGAATTCCTGCCGCAAAAGAGTGAGTAATCAGCTCCTCTCTGTGCTCTGTGCCGAGACCCCTGCCAGGTGTCTGATCCACCAACAGATATCAGTGTCTCGTAATGGATTAAAATAGGGTTAGACAAAACGGATATTATGTCAAAGAGTGCATGTGTCTGGTAGCTTCCTCGGTTTCTGCAGCGAATACGTGATCAAAACAACAGAGACAGAGTAATAATAATTCTGAAGTGTGTCGGAATCCAAGCCGTGTTTGATTCAGCTGCTGGGATGTACATTGGCATGGGTGTCTGATTTTATTTACCCAACTGTGCCCCAGCAAGACCGTGCAATTGATATTGGCAGCCATTTGTTTGTGCGAATGAATGATAAAACAATAAAAGACGTGTTCTTCTTTGGCTTTTTAGGCATATTATATGGTGGCTTTAGTCTAGCAGGTCTTTTAATGTGTTTACTTCAAAACAATGCTGCCACTTCATTTCCAGCGTTATCGTTGACATGATTGCAAAGATATTATTTAAACTGAGCTGGATGTTGACATCACTGAATTCAATGATGAACTGTCTTTAACTGAAAAATTTGTGTTTACTATTGTCATTTTTCATTATTGACACTATTTTCCTAAATTAATGCTGTTCAGTTGCTTTGTCACAATCTGTATTGTTAAAAGCGCTATATAAATAAAGGTGACTTGACTTGACTGTCGTATAATCTCTTGTGGAAAGTTAGTAAGACAAACTGCATAAATGGTGCCATGGAATCCTCCCGGGAAACCTCGAGAGGCTCTCCTCAGATATAAAATTGTAAGTTGATACATACAATTGTGAAATGGAAAGGCAAAGCAAGACGTTTTCCTTATGTGACGGCTAATTTGTGTCTCCATGGAACCTGATTAAAAACTGACATGGATCTGATTGCTCTGCCATCCTGAGGTTTCACTGCCAACGTTGTCGCTCTGCTTCATTTTGCTTTTTTCTATTCCATCCACACCCCCGCCCTCCTCCGCTACTTCTCTCTCTCTCACACTTCTTTAAACCAGCCTTGGCTGAAGTGACCGTGTGAGCAGTGAATCCATTACCCGAGCAACAGCTCAATTCAATTATTAGACGGGCTAATAATCTGACTGAATTGATTGTTCACTATATCCCCAGCCAAATGGCTGATGGAGAGAGGATCATGTTTGAGATTTCTTGCCGTAATGACAGGAATGGAGCACATGCTGAATATGACCAGGAGCTGCTCTTAATGAACACCACAACACTTCCTCAATCTGAGACCGTGGGACCTGAAGTCATAAATACGCCTAAGGAAATCAATTTGTTACCGAACAATAAGTATTGTCTTCCTTTATTATAATGATTTTGCAAAAACAACACAGAAGAGAGAGAAGACAATTATTTTCATCTCATTAAACTCTCCATCTAAACGGAGTGTTTTGCATTTCTCTTGGTAGACTCCAAATGGGATCCTGAACAGCGATATTACATCAGTTTTATTTTTCAGCATGATCCACATTCACTTCCCTGCCTCAACCTCAAGCCACAAATGGAAAAGAAGTGGGTCAAACTGCAGTTTCAGTAGAATACCAATTTCAATCAACAATGCACAATGCTAAGAGTAGACATTCCGATTAGCAGGGCAGTAATGGATACCATAATTATAGACCCAACCAACAATTAAGCTCTGACATGATGACCAGAGTAATGGCCTTACATCATAATGACCTATTTGCAAAATTAATTTTTGTGAGCGGTGTGCTGTTCTCCACTGTGATTTTATGTGTGCAACACTGTATTTAACCTTAAAAATTGTATTACTCTGAAAAGAAAGTCATCTTTGAAACAGGGGGAACTGAGGAGTCTTGTAACACAGTTGTAACTCACCTGTACATTCAAAATGCAGCATGGCTTTGAGTACCTTAAATCGTTTATAAAAACGGGAAACCCAGATTTTATGTTAAACCAGTTTAGGATATTATTTTATTAATTATTATTTAGGCATGGTGTGCAAATATATGGTCAACAGGTGTTTCTCTCAGAGCTGTTACAATATTTTGCATCATAGAACAGCTTTAACATTGCATTGACTAAACAGGTCACAACTATTTATTTATTTATTTATTTAAAATTCATAACATCCAAAGCATTTCACCTATTTTGTTAAAAAAAAAAACTACAAATAAAACAAAGCAAATAAATATAAAATTTGATTTTATTGATTTATTTACATCCTGAAATAAAATAATGGAGGACATGATTATATTGTAAAAAGTAAAATTGATTAACACAATAAATCCATTCATAACTTTGCTGTATAGTAATATAAATATTTAGGACTAATTTGTAGCTGATAGATATGGAAATATTACATCAAATATGCATAAATAAACAGCGTTACAGACGAAACAAATAAACAAAATGTGTTGACAGCAGTCCTCGGTCTTCTCCATATCCATGCCATCACGTCAACTAAACAAACAACATAGAGTAAAAGTGCGAAATTAAAAGAGTTATTGGGGATTCGCAAACTGTATTTATTCGTTTTATTAGCTTGGTTTTTCAAAGAGAATTGTGGCACTTTTACAATTTTTATATTCTTTTATTTTATTGAGACGAGCGGCTTTTTCATTCCCCAGTGGGGGCTCAGCTTTCATCCGCCTGTTTTGATTGGAGGAGGATTTTAGAGGCCGGTTTAACAGTTGCGTTGGCCGCTCGCTTCAGATGGGACCGCACGACAGGACAGATGAGAAACTGCTTCCATCTGGAAACGCAGGGAGAGAAGGAGGGTCGACTCGACACAGTCACCGGCGCTAAGACACACACACAGCCTGCTTGCGTTACATCGCACCGGTCATCATCACCGTTCCGACTGTTGGAGGAGCAGAGCGAACGCGCGCGCAGAGCAGCTGCACCTGACTGATCGTGGACCATACCTCAGTTTTATTTCACCAGTCTTCATTTAACAGTTGCCTTCGGTACTTACTTGAAGAAGGAAGAAAAAAACAAATAAATAAATAAATAAAGCGGGCTTTTATGTTTTGCTTCAATTCTGGGAGAGGACTTTGACAAGGAGGACCCTGCGTCTGGAGTGCTAATACACAGACTGCTCGTTGGATGTTGATTGTTGGTCAGAGAAGAAGCGGCAGCGTTTAGCCGCTGTTTGGACCATCACTGGACAACCGGTGTCGTCTTTGAAAGTGTTCAAAGGTAGGAAGTGATGCTGCTGTTTACGACTGAAATGCGCATCATATCAACGCTGGACTGCAAAAAGCTGTCTTCTGAGGAATGGAGAGGACAGGTCAGCCGTTCTCACCAAAGGTTTTGTCCATTCCTCAGCAGTCAGCTCTCTTGCAGTGACTGCACACCTATTGTAAACCATGCACACTTAGTCTGTAGTAAATGTGAGCGCCTCAGATGACATTCAGAGGAGCGATTTGCTTTCGTGGACAATTTGCTGGACCATGGAGCTCTTGCTCGTGGCTCAGCGAGTAGCTCAACTTTTAGTTTCGAGCTGCTCTTCAGATCGTGAGCACGACGTGGTGGAGATGCACTGCGTTCCACTGAGCCTGAGCAAATAAATAAATAAATAATAACAATAAAAAAAAATCACGTAGTCAAGTTAATAAAATATAGGCTATAATATATGTGTAGTGCAGAAATACGCTGTAGTTGTATTTTTTAATGGTTATAGGACGTTATTAGCCTATCAGACTGTCAGATTTATGTTTGTGACTTTGGCATTATTATAAGACTGTCCATCATCGAGAGTGTTGGGCACAACTTTCCTTGCCGCTTTAACAGCCTGTAGCCTAATATGCATAATAACGATTCCATCTGGTGCATAGTACAGGAATGGTGTCCCCGGATTGTTTATTTATTAATTTATTCAACGAGAAGTTAAATCGATTTGTATTATTATTTTGATAGAAGTAGTGGGGTTCACGAGTTTCTGGTTTGTAGAAGGGAATGCGAGCCGCCTGTCGCTGGAGTGAATCCACAAACGCCTCAGCTTTCACGGTGGGGAATAAAGGAGTTGTGCGGGTGGTGAGAGAGCACAACATCGGGCATAAAAACAGTCATATACCCCCCACTGTGAGAATCACACCATGAATCATTACACAGATCTTTTATGAACAATATCAGCTCTGCATTTCTTCGGTAGGACGCAGAACTAGTCAAGGCAGTGAACGAATTAGTGAAGCCAAATAGTGTGTGTTTGGATCTGACTGTAAGGAAAGGCCGGGAAATGTGATGCAATTAAAATTAGACTTTAAAAAAAAAAAAATATATGATTATATATATATATATACATATATATAGAATATATATAATGTGTGTGTGTGGTGTCGTGTGTGTGCGTGTGGATGTATGTATATAATCAATATATAATATGTGGGGTATGTGTGTATTAATATATTATATCATTTTTATTTTTTTTTGAAAATCATATTTTGGTATAGTTTACATTGCCTAGGGATTAGCCTATTTGCCATTAAAATGTTTTTAGAATTGGTATTAGTACGTCAGACACAATACAATAGTAAAAAGATGTCTGTTACTTTGTGACAGTTCTCAACTATCTGCCTGAAAAGAGATAAAGAGATATGAAACTGTATGAGAGAAGTAGATAAGATATAATATAATATTATCATTATCTGATATATATTAAATCCAATACTAATGCATTTAAAATAAACATAAAAAAAATAATTGAAGGTGGGCAACATAAGATAAAATGCGTTAGTATTAGTATTTTTAACTAATCATTAATAATATAATAATAATCAAACAACTATTACTAATATTTGAAGACCACCATGTACGCTCACATGCATTCAGTAGAGGGTGCTGTTGTTCTTTTTAGTCCTGGCCCAGTTTGCTTACCACAGTTTTGTCTCGGAGGGCCACTCAAAAAGATTGAGCGCCACCGTCTGTGTTGCTCATGCTCCCGAGGGATGCAGAATTCAATCTAGCAGAGGCTCTGGCTAATGCTGTGGCACTTTGTCAGGATTAACATCTTTCTAGTCAGTGGCTTCTGTTACCTTTGGTGTCACATTACCACCTTGGAGTTGTGTACAGGGAGAAAAAATGAAGCCCCAGTATCTTGCTCTTGCATTGTGTTGGGTGCTGCGCTGCTCCAGTCCCACATCACTGCGAGTCGATAGAGGAAGAGACTCAGTCATTTTCAACAAATAAAGGCATTTGTTATGGTGACTGGTGAAGCTTCTCAAATAGACCTTTTTTTTCACCACCAGCCATATCCAAACAAGGCAGTGAGATCTCTGTGCTGAGTTTAATTTTCAATTAAAGAAATAAATACCTCAGCTAGAACAGATTTTCAGAGCTCTTCTGATCAGTCCATATTCTGTGAGGGAGCGTTTCATTTCAGCTTTCATTAAAGCCAGTCTTTTGAAAGGCAAAAGCAAAGTTACGATCAGACAAACAGCGCTTTTGCACACATCATTTGGCTTTGCTGAAAAAACGGTAAATTACCTCCACACCTAGGTAAATTCAGTCATGTTGATGCCTGAAGAAAGTCCTTCTGATTCTGCTGGCAGCCTCCTCGACAGTATGGTCTCATTGTTGTTGGTTTCTACTCAAGGCGCAGAATAATGATGATTATACCGGCACTTGGACAGGGCCAAGTTGTTCGTGCCAACTGTCTCCAGTGCAGGAATCTCATGCCATCTGTTAGTGACCTTGGAACACATAAATACAATTGTCTGACTGGTAGCATGGTGCTATAAGAGAACCCTGCACTTTCTAGGGGTCTTTCCTGGTGATTGATTGAAGTGCTTCATTTGATCTGATAACCAGCATATATGATGGCCTGCATCTTTAAGTGTTTTTACAAAGATTCATGAAGAGAGTCTACAATTACCACTCTGAAATATGGTGGATGAAATGTGGCAACAGGAGAATACATTGGATGCGTTCGTTTTTAAAAATTCCCCTCAAAGAATTATTAATAGAGTATTTGACACAGTGGAGAATTATAGCTTCATTTATACAAAGCAGCCTTCATGCTGAACGTGGTTGTACTAATCACTGCGTGGGTGCGTGGAATACATCCATTCACCCTTATGAAGAGCAATTAGCAAAGCAGAAAATCATACACCCTTTTATATGCTAACTTTTAGAGCAGGGGGTGATTTTCTTTTCTTCCTTTCATTCTTTTAACGCTTTACTTTAAAGGCGGTGCAATGACAAAGGTTACTCATCATTTGTGATCTCACGACTAATGCTGTACAAAGATGTGGAGATGTTGAAAGAATGCCTATTGAATAATACCTGAGAGGATCTTCTTAGTGATACAGAAGTATATGAGGATGAATTGATATGAACAGTGGCCGCAACGTGCCAGTTGCAGTTTGGTGTTTGTTGTTTTATGAGATTTGGTGTGATACGTATGTGATCTCGCACTAAAACATTGCTAATCTGAAGCCTGCTGTTATGAAAATGCATTGGATTATGAATGAAAACACAGGAATGCATTATGAATTTGCTGCCATCAGTATGGCATGCTGGTTTAGGCTTCACTGTTAATATTCTTCATTTAACCTGGATAGCCTGGAGTGTGACAGGCCAAGTAGATTTTGTTAAAGCAGTTTGGAAATACTTTTTCTGATGTCAAGACCACTCTTTGATCTAGCACTATATCATCATACTGCTTTTTTTAACCTTTGGCTTTGAAGACAATGATGTAACTCACCCTTCTTTCACTGTTGTATCCTGTATTCTTTTATGGATGACTATACATGGAAAATATACCACATATTTTAAAATGATTCAAGTGCACTGGTGTCCTCATGCTTACTTTTATGTTTCTCATTTAAATGCAGCAGAATATAATGCATTTATTAAACAAAATGATGAAATTATGAAAAGAGGGACTATCAAGCATGTGGACAGATTTTATTTCAACCTGGTCTCATAAAAATACGTACCTCTGGGTACTTTTCTGCAACACCGTTTTTACGTACCTTACTGCACGTTTCGTCGCAGTTTCAAAGAGAAAAGTCCACTGAGTGGCGCTAAAACACGGGTTCAATACGTGAACCCTGGCATGTTTTTATTACGTTGATATAGGTATGTATTGCTGTGTTTTTTATTACGTTGCTTCAGGTACATATTGCGGCGGTTGAGAATTCAAATATCCGGGGACTGTCACTAGAAGTTAATGCTCTATCGTGTTGGAAAAATGCCCTACACCAAACCCAACCCTAAACCTACTCTATAGTGTTAACAACTGCAAAACTGATGTAAAAACACATTGGTTGATGCAACCGTGCCATTTGAGATGCCTTATATGCAGATTTCAACTGTTTTGTCAAACCGTACTTACACAGAATTTGAACCGGAGTTCCTCACCTCTCAAGTACATCGCTGTACTCGGTGAGCTACAGAACAAACCTACCATCTATGAAAACCCATAGATATGAAGCTGTATATGTGTGATGCTAACATTCAAAAGCATCAGTTTTCAAATTTCCCAGCATATTAAACATTTTTTGAAGTCATAACATGATATTCTTTAAGCAATTGTGCGAAAATTGCACTTTATTAATCGAAACTCTGTAAATTTGTGTGAAAAGGAATAAATGGTGTCAGCGTTTTACTGCCTCTAGTGTTCTTTTTTTTTGGAAACTGCAATGATATGCACTTATTGGTATGTATTTCACGTCTCGCGAAAAACCATTAAGTTTTTTCCATGAGACCAGGTAGTTTTATTTTTATATATATTTGTGGTATTGCTTCACATGGCTTTATTAATAGTGATAGTACATTTAGGATTGGCATTATCTGTAGCCTATTTTTCTTAATGTATTCAGTCTTATCGTTGCTATAAAAGGGAACTTTATATAATATTTAAATATATTTAAAGAGGCTAATTTTGCCAGTGATATTTTGTCCTATAGACCCAGTCATTAAAATACTTCTTGAAATAATTTTTGTTGAAATGAATCCAAAATACCAAATCTTGCTGCATTCTCACAGAGCTGACCTTTAGAAAGAAAGCACTGGTCATAAGTGATGTGTCTTAGGTGTATGGCCAGTAATAGGTCCGATTCTTCTCTCAGACTTGTTGGCCGCAAAATAGCAGATATCATTATCCTGAACCCATTTCCACACAGCACAATTAGACATGGGACACGTAACCTTTTCTTCAATAATGTATCCTACGACAGAAGTGCCACCCCCCTTTCCCTCTCAGTTTGAATTCCAGCCGTTATACCACTGATAAAACAGACGTGATGGGTCAGATATGGGAAGCACAGGAATATTTTATTTTATAAGGACGACAACATGTGGTTGCATGAATATGGTTTTCTATGCGCTAGTTCCTACCGTTCCATGAATTCCTGTAAGTAAACAAGTAGCTTATTTGTGAGTCCAGATACCAGCCATCTGGTTAGTGTTGCTGAGGTTTTTCACAGGTTTGCAACTCTTCAGTTTTTTGGAATGAGAAAGGGGTGGGAGGATGAACTGATCTGCAATGACACGCTCCATTACTCCTTCTTTGCATCTGCAATAAAGCTAATTGTTGGGTTTCCCCTGTTTAAGCCCAGCATAGCCATAATGCACAATAACATTAATATTCAAGACACTGAAGACAATGACTGAGGCAAAGGCTGTGTTCCTCATAGACCAATCAGAAAGAGCACACCGGCACAAATGGATCACAAATACCCCCTCCTGTTCCTTCTGAAAGTGAACTAACGTCTTTTAATTTACAGATCACCCATAGCCCGCAATCAGAGTGTTAAGTGCTCTGGGTTCATTATCTGGTGGCATATGGTGATGCATTTGCATAATACGCTAATACTTACTCCAACTCTCTTCCTTTTATCCTTCACTGTGCTATTGGCAATGTACGATTTGGTGCAATTAAACTTTTCCCTGAGATGTATACTCATTGTTCTTTTGTCTAATTAAGTCTTCGAATGTAATGAAACAATAGGGAAGAACACACCTTGACTCACAACCTGATCATTGTAATTTCGCTCGACGTGTTTTGGAGGGTTGTCTCTGAATGCGTGGGGTGTGTAAATTGCTAAGTTATTCTGTCTTTAAATATTTATTTGCTGCCTCACCAGCCCAGAAATTACCAGAACAAAAGGAAAAAGACAGAGAATGCCAGTCATGATGACAGTGGCTAATACTTGGTATTTGTCTCTTAGCTAGTTGTCTCTTGCGGTTTGCAAGTGCTGCACCATCACATGAGTTTTCATAGCAATGTTCAAGTAGCTTATTGTTTCCTACTTAATGGTAATGAATATTGCTGCATATTGTTGATATGCAGAAACAAAATAGTGAAAGGTAAATCTCTTAAAATTAGCTCACTTTAAGACATGAGGCATGAAATTGGATTTTAAGTTTGCTGTAGAGAAAGAAAGACGAAGAGAGGGAGGAAAAGTGCATTGCTGTTATCACAGTTCAATGCATCCCTCATTGCTTGCTGTCCTTTTACTCTGTTGTATTTCTTCAGAGCTGCTGCCTCACCTGCTCTCAATATTTAATGTGGTGGAGGGTCTTTTGGGCTTGTAATGAAGTGGAGGTCAAGAGCTTCCTCCAGCTTCTTACCTCCAAACTGGCCCTGTAAATGTCAGACTGCTGTGAGAAAAGAGTCTGAACTTTCCCCCGTCTATCTCAGTCAGTCATCTCTTATTTCTCTTCATCACTGCCCACTTTTTTGCGCCCTCCATCTCCGCCAACCTTCGTCAGAATTCATCTCAGAGCTCTGGCCTCCACTCAGCCATAACCTGAGCTTTTTCCATGTTATATTACCACCTCATCAGCCTTTTTTCTGTCACTCATCTCCCCTCTACTACCATTTTTTCCCCTTATCTGATGAAAGACGGAGAAAATCCACCAAAACAAAATGAATTTGACGCATGTGATGTGTATGGTTATGGATGGCTGCACAGGATGTTTCTTTTCAACAGAGCTTTTTGTTTGTTTTGTATATATATATTTTTTTTCTGTCCACAGAGGACACGGTCATTTCTTTTGGCAGAGATGGAAAAAGACATTACTCATTACCTCCCACACTTAGCACTTCAGTTTTGTGCGGTCCTGGCCATTTTGGTGGCCTTAATAAAATATTCATCCCTTTTAATCCTAATCTGACAAAATGGTGTGTGAAGAATCAGGCTATGTTCCATTCCACTGACCATCTGATGGGCAGCCTTCTCTAAAGAGCTGGCCACAATGCTAGTGTTTGGCTGGTTCACTTAGAGAAAACAAGAGGTCTAAATCTAGCAGAAATGGGGCTTTGTCAGCAGTGAATGACAAGCAGGCCAATTACAACTCAGTTACCAAAAGAACAGGGGAAAAGGTTGCGAGGAACAACAACTCCCAAACGGTGAAAGAAAAGTAGGTTTATGGAACAGATGATGTGAAAGATAAAATAATTTGTTGAATAACCTGGTAGGACAATATTTCAGGCGAGGTATATGAATAAAGGCTTCTAATTTGTGTTTATACATAAATAGAATAAATTGAGCTTGCACTACCGGGACTTTAACAAGTACGGCACTGATAACCTTCTGTAGTCCTTGGCATTCACAGCCATGTACCCGCGATCTCCAAGGTCTCAAATTAACTTTTGGATGGAAATCTATCTCGAATGAATTATGATGCAAAAATAATCCCAGGGGTTTCTAATCAGTAATTTTATTTACTTTAGCCAATCGCAGGGCCCCAGATCCAGGCTGCGATGTGGCCCTTTCTCTGCCAGGATCTGAGGACTTGAAAAGATATGTAAATTATATTATTTTCTCTATTATACCTCTTAGTTTTTCAAGGAATTATAATGGGACAAGATGCATGATTGATTACATGTATTTAGCTAAATTTAACTATCTGAAGAGCTCATTTCCTCAGAGGGAAATTGCAGCTAAATCAATAAGGATGAATATTTTTTTTATAAAAGAAAGAAAATGAAAGAAAGAAAAAGAAAGAAAGAAAGAAATGTGTATGAACTCAGTTGGTTTGGAACATCTGGTGTTCTATATTGTATATTCGTTTGAATTGATATGCTAATTAAATTTTTAGGCGAAAGAGAAAAAGCACTCAAAAGAGTAGTGGGACAGTCCCAGCACATGTTCTCAAATCCTGGTTTTCCTTCCTATTGACATTTTAAAGAGAGAGGCATTCAGTCAGTCCAACTCTCCAAACGTTATTTGTGTCATTTTCGTTTTTCAACCCTGAGATCAACAAAAATAGCATGGAACGAGTGAATAATTTATTTAGTTCTGCTTCTAATGGCTGGGTTAATGGGAAGCGGTTTGGTCACAAAGGCATACATTTGTAAATGAGGCAGATAAACCTTTGGGTAGACAAGGAGCATTTTGTTTGACACAGGAATTCTGTTGTTGGCTGTTTTGGTTGTCAAGTACTCTGGGAAGGCAGGATGTGTACTGGGCCTACAATGGGCCTTTCAGCTAAGCATCTCAGATGCACGGCGATGCTGTCCCGCCTCCTTTCACAGTGCCCTAATCTCTTTATCAGCAGCCACAATGGCGGATTCAGTCTTCAGCTTTGCCGGTGAGATCTTAGAGACCAGGAGGCAGATGCTTCAAAACTGACCACCGTCTAACCTCAAACAGCGTGTTTGGGAAAAAAAGTGTTCAAGGGTTATAGACATATTGAGAAACTATTTTTGAAAACATTTACATAATCACAGATTGTTTTCCTTTTGTACACAGTCACTTTTTGTAATATGTTGTCAGTTTATATGAAAATCTCCAGTGACATATTTTCTCAATTTTGGACTTTGAACTTGGTGTATGGATTCCCCTGTTTTCTGCTAAATCAATGCTAGAAATGACTTTTTCTACATGACAACATGTACAGATATACTCAATAATTTTGGATAAACAAACTGTACTGAACATTAACTCTCAGTATGCAAGATAATCTATCCTGAGTTTATGTAAATCTTGTCTTCATCATTCAGTTTGAACAATTAAAATGTGGCTCTGGCAAATATTAAGGTTTATTACTGTTTGGAAAAAAATAAGAAATCTCCTACTACATGTATAAACAAGATTACTTTAGTAGGATATAGTTCTCTTTTGTGTAACTTTATAGATGATAATGGAAATATTTGGACCTTTTTTGATTTCTGATCATTTTAAACTTAAGTAAAATAAATTATATTTTTAATGGATTACACAACTCATCTATTTTCACACGTTTTTATATATTTGATTGGTACTTTTGTATGTTTTGTTTGTAAAATGAACCAAAAATGTATTGAATAATGAAATTAAATATATTATAGATTTCAAAGAAAAGAGAATAATGTGGAAAAAAAGACCACAAAAACAGAATGCACCAGAAAAGGAGCGATTGTCCCTCCATCTAGCGCCTACTTTTTGTTTAGTGCCTGTCAATGAAGGTTTGCATCAGTAAACTCATTCACACTCTTGGATCCAGCACCCTCGGGAATCTGCCAGCTTTACAGTGCTACCTCTGTAGCATGGACTTTGTCGTTCTATTTGTGGGGCTGTTTGTCTTTGATGCAACAGCTTTTCCATTGTTTATATCCTCTCTGAATCATTCTTCACTCACGCATTGAGAAGGTATTTTAGATTTTGCTGGATCACTGTAATGCCAAATTGCACTTAATTTCACACCACTGTAAATTCTGTTGTGTCAGGAAGGCTCATTTTAGACCTCTTTCTGTCACGGACAAGCTCTGTAGTAAATAGTTTGGGGCCTCAGGGACTCGTCCAGCCTGAGGTTTTAATTGTTATAATTTAATACAGGGGTGTCCACATCCTGTTGACCCCTGTTTGCTGGGCTTTGTAGGTTACAGTAAGGCAGAAATTATTTCCAGCTGCCTGACATTGTGGGTGGCCCATGGGTGGACAGTCTTTTAAGAAAAGCAGCCGCTTCCCTTTCTAATTAGGCTGTTAAACATTAGCACTACAACTGTTGGAGGAGAAGGATGTAATGGCCTTTTCAGTGAGAACGGTAAAGGGCTGTACACTGCTTGTCACTTCCACAAGGACACAGGGCTCATGAAGGCCAGCAAGGCGTTCATTAACATGACAGTTAGGCTGCCGTCGTAAAACCCAACCGGCTTGTAATGGAGAAGTCTGGCCCCTGCTGAGAGACCAGGACAGTGCGGTGTATGGTGGGGCATCCATACAAATCAACCCACCACTCCCACGAAGAGCAAACAAGCTGTACCTCCTTCAACTGTCATGTAAAACACTGTCTTTCATTTTATGCCGGAAAGACCAGTTCACATCCGCACAGTCGCTTTCTTCTTTTGCCATTTGCCCATTCACCTTCTGTATGCACCTTTTACCCCATAGCAAACCATCTTTTCTTTGATGCCCACTCGTGTGATTGTTGACCTGACAGCTGTCTGTGTTTGAATGGTTCTCCTTGGTAACATTCGAGAATGCTCCGATAAAAGTGCAAAAGCAGTGACTGTGCTGCCTAAAGAGTATAAAACCACTGCTTATGAATTGCATCATATGCTCCTTGACGATATGTCACTTGTTACATACCGTACATATACGTACATATACGTATTAAAGTAATTTGACTCTGAGCTACTTCATTTCTTCATGCTGCTTCTGAAATCTAAGCTGAACAGTTACTGCTGAAATTTAAGAGCGAAAGGTTTTGTTTTACTTTCAGTAAAAAACTCTGCTGTGTTTTATATGCGGACAGTTCAGGGTGGAGCCGGTGTGCGTTGTTTCTCAGAAGTGTCTTAACGCAGAATAGAGGCATGCGCGTCACCACATGCACACAAATAGGAGATTTCAAAAGCACTACACCTAGCTGCATTTGAAGCAAAGGGAATGGGAGATTTTGAGTGTCATGGAAGCTGACAATTCTATAACTTCTTAACTTGGAGGTGTTTCTTTGCTTCTGAGGGTTATTTGGGGCACAGCATATTGTCACTGGAAGTGGGGGATGGATAGAGAAAGCAGTAACTCTTGGTTGCAGACATCTTTTGTTTCCTTTGGCCTGACTTTGAGGTCAAGTCAAGCATTATTTGTTTAGCGTTTAAAACAATGCGTGTGGTTTCAAAGCTACTTCACAGAAAATGATTAGAACTGGTGTTAAGATCAATCTGAGATGATCAGAAGTGGTTATATGTCAATGATAAACACAGTCCAAAAGATTTTGGGACCTGATCACTCCATTCTTAGGTGCATGGACCACATCCAATTGGTAGTGTAAACACTAATCTGTCCTGATGCGACCCAGATGGTTAACTGTTAAAATAAGTTTTTTTTTTAAATGCTGCTGTTTATAATTGATTTAAATTGTATCTTAAGACATACTGTATATCTTTAGGATATATTCTATTCTATTCCATTTTCTATATAATAATAATAATAATATACTATTCTGTTCAAAGTTTTTTTTGGATCACAATTTTGTGTTGTTGTTTTTTTAAGAGTTTAATACTTTTATTCAGCAAGGATACATTAAATTGTTCAAAGTGACAATAAAGCATTTCTAAAGTTACAACATTTATATTACAAATAAAGAATTGTATTAACGAAAGAATCATGTCAAAAATGTATCACAACATTTCAACACTGATTTCAAAATATGTCAGAATCATATTCAATGATTCCTAGTAATATAACACTGAAGACTGGAGTAATGGCTTCTGAAAATTCATCTTTTCCATCCCATAAATAAATATTATATTATAACTATTATTTCACAGTATTAGTGTTTTTACTGTAATTTTGATTAAATAAATGCAGTTTCTTTAAAAAAAAAATCTTAATAAATTAGTGATATATGTAGTAGTATAATTGCCTGTTAAGTCTATAATTATTAGGGGTGGGGGAGGGGAATCGATACAGCATAGTATCTCGCGATATTTTCCGCGGCAATACTGTATCGATACACGGACGCCAAGAATCGATCTTTTATTATACTATTTGGTAGAATAACAAAATCTATTTCTTTACAGTCCACCACCAGGTGGTGTTGAGTTTTTTCTAAAATCCTTTAATGCATGGCAAGCCATTGATTATCCCGCTTATTCCATGGTCATTTGCCAGTATTGACAACTTAGAGCTGTTTATGATGATAGCAGCACAATATTTAATCGGAAGGGTAAAAATTACGGTTATTTTTGTCAGTTATGGCTCGTTAGCTCTAGCTTTCTACCCGCTTCAAATCAGAGATGAAATAGTGCAGTAAGACCACATTTATTTGAATTAATTATAGCATTTATTTGAATAAATTATCGATCGAGAGAGAGATTGTGTATGTGAATTACCTGCGTCTGTGCATCTCTCTCTACAAACTATGAAGCTGTTTAGTTACTTAGATTTTACCTCGTTGCTGAGGAAGATAATGAAGCGATCTAGTATCTGTTATTTTATTAATAAAAGTCGCGTGGCAGCAGAAAGTAAAATACTAAGAGCACAGCAGTGCATAGTATAGCCTACCTGTTGTAGCACATTGTTTACTAAGTACATGTTATGTTTAATTTAAATGTAACATTTAAGTTATATTTAAATATTTTATTTACTTTCAATTTAACAGTAATTTACTTTCAAATGCCCCAATTGCTGAAGGGTCTGCACAACTTTTTTGTACAAGTTGCATTGTTCAAAATACCTGTAGCACAGCAGTGCATACCTGTTTACATTTAATTACGGTTAACTAGACTAGACTGTATTACAAATAGTTGAGTTTGCTAGGTGCATACAACATTTATGACAGGTTTTCATGAACGTGTTGGTCAGTTTGTCTGCTTGACAATTCCATTTTGCAACAATAAAATTTAAGTGAGATCAACACACTGAGAAATGTTTATTTTTAGTTAAAACAGATGTTGCCAAAGTTTTCGTTTGGGGACATAATTTGAAGTTGGAAAAAGGTAATAAATTGCAATATATCGCAGAATATCGCAATATGTTTAAAATCGCAATAATATTGTGTCGTGACACAAGTATCGTGATAATATCGTATCGTGGGGCCTCTGGTGATTCTCACCCCTAATAATTTTAATTTGAAGTTTAGTTCTTAATTAAAATAACAGTCTGTCTCAGCTCACTGCTTGTGATCAGGTCATCCATTGTGTAAATGTGGTATAATGTTTAGGTATATAAGGGAGAAAACTTTTATGAAAAACATTATTGCAATTATGCATTCAAAACACCTTAATGAAAGTTATTTTTTTGACTGCTTCTTAAATTGTGTTAATTTTTTTCTTCCATGTGCAATGCATGTTGTGCCAACCTATATCATTAATTTATAAATGCAGGTGGTGAAGAAGGCAGGCAGATGCTATCATTTATCACAACCCTCCTGAATGCAAGCAAAGCAAATCCTGAGGCTAAGAACACAGAGAGAGGGACGAAAAAGAGAGCGATTTCCATGCCTGTTGAGGCCACACTGACAGATATAGTCGCCTCTGAGATTAAATCAAATTCACAATGAACACATCTGATACTAACACAAAGCTCGGCAAGAGCTTCGTTATTAACATTGTTATTCATTCCGTCATCCAGTTATTCCACCTCCCGTCCAGCTTAGACAGAAAACATTATTGCTTGGACGGAGGGTTCCCGGTGGGTCATTATGGGTCAGTGCAGGTGTCCCTGGAAATCCTAGCTATTCACACTGAGGTGCTAAAACCCACTCGGACCATTTTCCCCTCGGTCTCCGTCGTCAGTATGCAGCAAACACAGTCGCTCAGTCCCTCCGTCGGAGGTGGCTTTTCAATTACTGAGCGAGGCTGCGGGGGAAAGGCGCTTGACAAAAGCCATGACATAAACCATTTATAGTGCGGCTCCATCATGGCCCCAATGCCAAACCGGGCTGGACGGTTCATTTAAAAGATAAATTAATCACACATGGTTTCAGGCACACAATAACAGATTATGACTGGCTAGTGGCACCTCACTGAGTCCAGTGATAAAATTTTAAAAAGACACTTAAATCTGTGGAGAAATCCAATAAGGTTTGTGCACCCCTTGAAAGAAAATTGTAGGCCTTCGATTTTAGCTTATTCACGAACTGCTGCTGATCACAGACTTTGTATTAAAATGAGGGAGAGAGGAGAATAAAACTGCACAAATGTGTATTTAGTTTTATTAAGTAACTAGCTAAAAGTAGTATGCTACAAACTACATTTTTCAGTAATATGATCGTAGTTCAGTTCTTTTCAAAACACTAACAATAACTTTTTTCACCGAGTGCAGTTTTGAAGAAAAATTATTTTTCATCATATTTTATTATGCCTGCAGATCAATGAGCTGAGGCAATACTCAGACAAGCTCTGTCTCCTGTTGCATGTGTCATGTTGAACTGATTCACTAAAATCATACTTCTCTTTTTCACAGTTAATTTTAGTACATTTAAATCACTGATCAAATAAATGATTCATTTTAGCTACTACATTAAAATGCAGTTTTATCACTATTTTAAACCTGCTATATAAATTGTTTTCTGCTTTTATTCATAATTAAATGAGTTTATTAGTATTTTTATTAGATTTTTTTTGTAAAATCAAGTTTACATTTTAATGCTATCACCCTAATAAAATAGTAGTACATAATATACACTACTGTTCAAAAGGTTTTAGTACATTTATTTTTAAAATAAATTAATCATTTTAATCAGATATTTAAAGACATTTATAATGTTAATAAAATATGTCTATTTCAAAGAAATGCTGTTATTTCTATTCATGAATGAATCCCCTTTTTTCTTAATAAAAAGGGTATCTATTTTAAATTCTAACTTTGCAATCTACAGTTTCAAAGTTGCTTCCCCAATAGTGTCTTAGTTGCACACAATGAGTGTTCAGTGTAATATATTATATCATTATCACTTCTTACTGTAATATGGAAGATTACTGTGTCTATACAGTCAGAGTGTGTGAGTCTAGGCTCATTTTCATTAAACCACTGGAATAATTCATTTTCATGAATTATTCCATATTGTAGTCGGCTTAATAATTGGGCAAATGATTGTGGAAAGTAAGAGTCGTGGGGAAAGAAATCAACTCAAAGACCAAACTGAATATAAGAGAAGCAGCCACAGAAAAAAGATGGAGGGATTCTGGGCAAAATTACCAGGAAGCCGTTCAATCCAGCATACCACAACTAATCAAGCATGATGGAGATTGTAAGCATAAAGAACAGAAACCTTTATAATGTAGAAAATGACAGATTTAGTCATGGAGCACACATTGGGAGTTACATCTGCTTCTCCCCCGTGAGTGAGGGGTGTGAGCGGGGTTTGAGAGCCACTGTCTTGATGAATGAGGCTCAACTGCTGCCGATTAACGGAGTGTCCATAAGTGAGTGAGATACAGAAGCCAGATCGTCCTCTAAAAATCTCCCTCTCAGCAGCCCTTCCCGCATCTTTTTCAGTGACTCTTTACACTTTTGTTGCCTTTTAAAGTGGTGTTTATTGATAATTCAAACTTATTGATTTAATTCTCGTTTTTTATTATCGCACTCACAGAAGGCTGTGGAGGAATCCCGTCCTCTTCAGGATCGTCAGATCCACATTAGGCTTTTCAGGATGCGTTTAGTAATCACGAACACAGGCCAGAGCCTCTTTTAATTTGGCGGGCAACAGTGGGTGTATGTCAGCGGCCCTACCTCACCCCTGGCTACTGTGCCCTGAGGTAATGGCTGTTTAAAAGGAGGCGGCGATTATAATGGAAGGGTTTTTTTTTTATCTCCTCCGGAATGGCTGCAGACTTTGACTCACGTCACTTGATATTCACTGGAGGCTGTCACAACGCATGCAGCTCAGGGCCTACTCTTATCAAGATAACCATTCAGCTGCTCACAGCTTTTGAGCGCTGAAAGAAATAGAGCAAAATAAATAAATAACTCAGTAAATAAATAAAAAAGTTCATTCTATAGGTCACTTTCCAATGACAACAGCCAATGAACGAAGAAAAATAATATGTTCTTATCATAGGGAAAGGGGTGATGCCTTATCTAGTGAGATGATGTTTCTTTCATTTAGCTCCCGGGACCCATAATGCACCACGAGCATGAAAGTTCAAGTGCTAATTAATCACAAGGTTTATATTGACTGCTAAATTGTAATCCCGAAAAGTTCAGGAATTAAAAAAGGTGCCAGACTACCTTCAGGCTTATCTCATTACTAATGTTCATTTTGGCTTGGAGACAGACAGTTTTTCAAGCGTCTTTTACTTATCTCTCAGCCTATCTAAATATTGGTTTATCTCCCATGTATCGCTAGGCTCGTTGCATGGCCGTCTTTTCTATTAATGATGATTTTATCAGAATGCACCTCATCTATGCAAACGGGGCATCGATGATGTGCAGGCACAAAGCCCCATTTAATAGCAATTTACAATGTTCACAGCTTGTTCTCCAGCTCTCTTCATTTCTAAAGATTTATGTAAATAGATTATTACAATCAAATATGCAGCTGCACAAATCCTATTAGAAAGCACCAGAGTGGAGAAAATCATTTGCAGTTTGATGTGAAGAAATATAGACAAATAATAAAAACCTAATGATTTACAAAATTAGGGTCAGATAGGTGGAACTGCAATAATTCGATGAGCATACCGGGAGAAACATTGCTTTTTTATCAGATATACACAATAGCAAATCTGACACCGGTCCCGCAGAGGCTAAATGCATGTTGAAAGCATATTGAATTTCCCTCAATTGCGGGTTTTCAAACAGGTAATACGATGCACTAGGAGCCTCTTCTTCAAAATAAATGACAGTCAAGGAGGAAAAGTGGAGTGATTTAATTTGGCCTCGAGTCAGGTGATCACCAGCAACGGAGGGTCACTGACCTTTTTCAGGGGAAATAAAGGACAGTCATTCTGAGCCACATCTCATAATCTGTGGAATACATATTCAAGAGCTTATCCATAAACATCACCCTCGAGAGAGAAGTGGTGCCAGGAATATCAGCGTTCCACTGACCCATGCTTTCTATAAGCTTCTGCAGCTCTCCACTGTTACATATATTACCAATGCCAATTCTCTTTTTTTGACCTCTTGTTGTTGTAGTCGCACACACAGACACATACAGACATATAAAGCCTGATTTGCATGCATCTGTAATCGCTTCCTCACCGAGAGGGTGGTTTTGATGCTGGTTTTGATGATGCTTCGAATTGGAAAGACATCACGGGGAAAAGTCTTACTTAGCTGCCCCCTCACTTGGAGGTTCTTTGGGGGGGGGGGAGAGGAAAAAAATGGCCTGGAAAAGAAATGAAAAACCAGAATAGAAGACAGCTGTGAAAAGAGGATAGCCATCATCAGCCTATGTAGACATGTGTTCCCATACATGAAGCAGAAAAGCACAGTTGCTAGAATATGGGATTGATGTGAAATGTTTATTAGCAACAGTCTCATGAATATGTATAGTTAGAGGTGAATAGAGGCGAGTCACACAGTTAGACAAGGTGACCTCGCCGTCTGACTCTTTTTCTCTCTGCTATTGAATCTCTGATGTTTTGTCTCTGAGATGTTAATAAAACAATGTTCTTTGATTACTAATTACTTGATGTAGAATTTTCCCCCAGAAAAGCGATTCAGCCAAGTTTTCTTTCTTCTTTCTTTCTTTCTTTCTTTCTTTCTTTCTTTCTTTCTTACTTTCTTTCTTTCTTTCCTCTCTCTCTCTCTCTCTCTCTCTCTCTCTCACACACACACACATTCACATAAACAGCCTATCAGAAGCACTGGGTTTTGATTGTTCTTCATGTCTGTAGGAGATTGTACGGCAGTTATTGGTTTTTGTGCTGTCTGTGTTGGGCGCCATGCATGGTGTTTGAGGATGCTTATTTATGCAGTTTGTTCTCCCTGTCTGGTTTGAAGTGCTGGAAATCAGGGCCAGACGGTGTTGTTAGGATGCTAGAACTATAGATGAGTGTTCTGCCTCTTCACAAATCCTGTAAGGTTGCTTTTTATTGTGCCGCTTTGATCGTATTTTGACTTTTAAATTATCTTACGGTTCCGTACAAGATGTCCACTTGTTGTGTTTTGGTCCCAAGGACATTTCTGGTCATTGCTATTCAGAACAGACAGTTTTCAAACAGTTGTAATTGGACAGCGATAATAAATTATGAAACAAAATATGTAAAATTCACAAAGACATTGAAAATTGAAAGGGAGAAGGGGGAGGGGGAATAACATTGGGCCCATCTCAAATCTATTCACTGTTTCCTCATAGTTCCTGAAAACACAGAGCTTTGAACATGAGTAATTTAGTTCTCTCTAACATCTCTGCCACAAATAACAGTAGTGTCTGGCAGGATGCTCCGTCACGTGTGGCAAAGATGAAGACTGTGGCACCGGCTCCACACAGCTGTGACCTGCATATTTACCCTGTAAACAAGTCTAATCTGTCCACCCGTGCTCCATGTTTGCCCAAACCCAATTTCATCCTTTGTCCTGATTCGATGAGTTTGGGCTGTACCACACAAGATATTTTACATTAAAAATGCAGCACATTCATACAAGACAAAACAGAGCCGTCAGATGCACACGCACACCGTCTTTGCTTAGTTAAAGAGATACCTCTACTTGAACTGCGTACCTCAGTTATTTTTTGGCAGGTCTTCATGTTTATGTGAAGGAACATTGGAGCATTTTTTTTTAGGCAGACGGCTGATCGGAGGTCCTACTCGCTGTAATTGCGTGGATAACTTGCTCTTCCAGGCTTCACGACTAGGCTGTTAATTACCCTTCTCATACCTTAAGATTTGCAGTCTTGCAGCTGGGGAACAGCAAAACTCAATGGGCTGTGATTGGATATATGTGCTGGCGGATTTTTTCTACTTGCATTTGCACGTCTAGACAAACATCTGCATCAAAGCTTTAAAGATATGCGTCCAAATCTGACTTTTTATTCCAATTGAGTTGACTAATAAAAACGTCTTGGTTACGTATGTAACCCTCGTTCCCTGAAGGAGGGAAATGGAGACATCACGTCGGATGACTGAAGAATTGGGATCTCGCTTAGAGGGACCAATCTACTTTGAGTGTAAACTAAACAAGCCAATGCACATTGGCATGTGATTATTGCATCCAGCTGCTGCTGATCACAGCACGAGCATAAAAAGGCAGCTGGTGCAACACATACCAGGTTTTCACTGAGGAGCCGAGCCGGTGACTCGGCCATTCAGCGGTGGTACAGGAGCTGTGGCGACGGCTTCCTTGACATCTTGTTCCCTACTTCAAGGGGTATGACGGGTTACTACGTAACCGAGAGTTCCCTTTCAGTTGGTCACTCTCGAAGTCACGTCGGATGACCGACGAAATTAGGATCCTACCAAAAGGCCACAGCTACAGCCCCTTCCAGTGTCCTGTAGAAGCCACCTGCGCCCCTACTTTTTGGCGCAGGCCAGGGCCTGCACAAGAGGACCAGCTACTGCTACTATGGCACTACCCAATAAGTAAGACTGGATAACTGGGAACAAACGTCCCAGTCCAAGTAGAACAGGAAGACATTCCCGAAGGGGGTTTCGGAGCAATACACATATGGACATCCATTAGGTGCATATGGAAGAATGGAGGTAATTGAACCCTCTTGAAATGGCAGAAGACTGCCGGGGAAACACGGGCTCAAGGCTATACCGTGGACTTTACACATATGGGATCACTTAGGTCTCTACATATGAAACCCAGCCATCTATCGGTTCTCAAGGATTCAGCGAGTGAGGGCCTGGCGCAGGACGTTCCGCCAAGTCTGGCTGCCGAGGGGACGGAGTAGCTCAACAGGGTCTACTATATGGACTTTCTGGAGTGGTTTTAGCAAGCCGACACTAACCAGGGCCTCTCAGTGCTTCTACTGTTTGAGGTGAGAACACAGGAGGATACTGACTCCACACGAAGGCTATAGAATCTAGCGAAGGGGTAGGGGTAGCCCAGCCACAGGCCCGGCCTCCGTGACAGACAAGAGCTGGTCTGAGGTCCTGAATCTTTGCATCTGGTCTACGTAGCACCTTAAGGCTCAGACGGGACAGAGCAAAACTAGGGCTGGGTCTGCCTCCTCCGATGGCAGTGCTTGGAGGTTCACCACCTGATCCCAGAAGGGAGTAGAGAGAACCTTGGGCACGTAGCCGGGCCGGGCCTCAGGGTACCTGGGAATCAGCCAGCCCGAAGTCTAGGCACGAATCGTTGACCGAAAATGCGTGCAGGTCCCCTACCCTATTGATAGAGGCCAATGCCAGCAGGAGAAAAGTCTTCATCGAAAGAAATTTCAGCTCAACCATCTGCAAAGGCTCAAATGGGCCCTGCTTTAGTGCCGTGAGCACCAGAGTCAGGTCCCAAGAGGTGAGAGGGGGGCCGTGGAGGATTTAACCTTCTCGCCCCCTTAATGAACCTGATGACCAGGTCATGCTTCCCTGCTGACTTCCCTTCCACGGTGTCATGGTTAGCAGCAATCGCAGCAACTAAAACTTTAAGGGTGGAGGGAGACAGCCTTCGCTCCACCCCTTGCTGCAAAAAGGACAGCACAACTCCGATTGGGCATCCTCGGGGGTCTTCTCGGCGAGAAGAACAACACTCAACGAACAGGTTCCACTTCAAAGCGTGGGCGTGTCTCGTAGACGGTGCTCTCGCTGCAGTGATGGTGCAAACTACCTGTTGGGGTAATAGGGTGCCCCCAGCAGGACCTGCTCCTCGTCCTCCCTGATTTTGCACAGTGTCTGTGCGAGAAGGCTCATTTGGGGAAACGCATACTTGTGCAGGCCCCGTGGTCAGCTGTGTGCCAGTGCGTCCGTGGCGAGTGTTCCCTCGGTCAGGGCGAAGAACAACTGGCAGTGATAGGTTTCTGGAGAAGCAAACAGGTCTACCTGAGCGGCTCCGACACGTCCCCAAATCAGCTGGACCGTCTGGGATGGAGTCGCCATTCTCCCGGGACTCGAGATAGCTTGTCGGCTGCCCGGTTGAGCAGCCCAAGGAATGTGAACAGCACGAAGCGACCTCAGATGTTTCTGACTCCAGAGGAGGAGGTGGTGGGCGAGTTGCGACATGCGACGGGAGTACAGACCACCTTGTCGGTTGATGTACACAACAGCCGCTGTATTGTCCTTGCGGACCAGTACATGCTTGCCTTGTAAGCACCCTTTGAGACGTCCCAGGGCAAGGTGCACTGCCAGCACCTCAAGGCAGTTGATGTGCCAGTGCAGCCGGGGCCCCGTCCAAACCCCTGACACAGCAAGCCCGTTGTACGTGGCCCCCCAACCGGTGGTTGAGGCATCCGTGCAAACAACAGCATGCCTGGAGACCTGCTCCAGGGGCACTCCTGCCCGTAGGAACGCAAGGTCTGATCACGGGGTGAAGGTTTTGGCGGCAGGCCGGTGTAACTTGGACTCGGAAGGTGCCGCGTTACCACGCCCACCTCGGACTCGGCCATGGAGCCAGTGCTGCAGCGTTCTCATATGGAGCAGCCCCAGCGGCGTGACTGCCGCCGTAGCTGTCATATTCCCCAGGAGCCTGTGAACTGTTTCAGTGGGACTGCCATCCTGCTCTTGAACATATTCAGGCAGTTCAACACCAACTGAGCACGCTCCTGCATGAGGCGTGCTGTCTGTTCGACAGAGTCCAACTCCATACAGAGAAAAGAGATCCTCTGCGTCGGGGAGTGTTTGCTCTTTTCCCAGTTGACCTGAAGGCCTAACAGGCTGAGGTGTGAAAGTACCAATTCCCTGTGTTCGCACAACTGATCCTGAGACTGAGCGAGTATGAGCCAATCGTCACGGTAGTTGAGAATGCGAATGCCCTGTTCTCTCATGGGAACAAGGGCTGCCTCCGTAACTTTCGTAAAGACACGGGGCGACAGGGACAGCGCAAAGGGCAGGACCTTGTACTGGTATGCCCGCCCCTCGAATGCAAATCGCAGGAATGGCCTGTGGAACGGAAGGATCAAAACATGGAAGTACGAGTCCTTCAGGTCGATCGCTGCAAACCAACCTCGGGGACGGACGCACCCGAAGATGCATTTCTGCGTCAACATCTTAAACGGTAACCGGTGAAGGGCCCGGTTACCACGCAGGTCCAAGATTGGTCGTAACACACCGCCTTTCTTGGGTACAATGAAGTAAGGGCACTAAAACCGACCTCTATATCGTGAAGGAACCGGCTCTCCTCGCCAGTAGGAATGCGATCTCTCGCACGAAAGACAGGGGCATCTGCTGATTTCACTGATGTAAAGGGGTCGGGGGTAGACGCCCCGGAACGTTGGGAGGGCGAGGCGCGAATGAAGCATAGCCGAGCCTGACGGTTCGAAGGAGTCATCGAGACGGGCTGGGTAGCTCTAGTCAGGCTCCCAGACACCGCGCAAGTGGCATTAATGGAACTACAGGCGTACCCGCAGTGGGGCAGCGCGGAAGAACACAGGGACCCGGCCCGGGCGTTTCTTTGCCGGTCCGAGGCGGGGGCTGGGTGTGTGCAACACTGACCTGCGTTTGAACAGAGGGTGCGTGGGTAGTCCGTTGGATCGTCCTCCCGATCCGCCCACTGCTGATCACTGGCGAGAGAGGAGGGTGAGTGTAATACGGCTCTGGATCGTCCACAACCCCCCATCCCCTCAGGGGACCCAGAGAAAGAAGAAATTGCTCTTTTGTCGAGATTTTGGGTACCACTGACCGAGAGGTCAGTAGCGGAAAAAAGGAAACAAAAGATTCTCACCAGGCCCTCCTCCGGGGGAGGGAGTGGTGCGTTCACCATCTCCCGAAGATCAACTCCCTCCATCTCTGGGTCGCCCGTCTCAGGGCCTCTTGCTCCTTCGCTTACCACCAGGTATGGCGGGGGCCTGGACAGGCGGGGCGGCCGCAGTTTGCTGGAGGCTGTGCAACGCTGCGCGTGGGCGGTTCGCGGGGGCCGCCCCGCAACGAGAGGGCTGGGCGCTGCACAGGGTGGAGGGCAGCGGATAGCACGCCAGGCAGGATGTACCATGATGGCCTACAGTTGCTTTGGGGCAGTGAGGAACTGCTGGGCAAAGTTCTCACGTGCTGCCGAAACGGCGGTCTGGGACACGGGGGCGTTCAAGAATCTTGTCTTGTCCGTCTCGCGCATGTTGGCCAGACACAGTCAGAGATGGCGCTCCTGACCACCATAGTGGACATTGCATGACCCAGAGACCGCGCCGTAATCTTCGTCGCTCGTAGCGCGAGGTCCGTCATGGTGCGGAGTTCTTTGAAAACTTCCGGGTCGTGACCACCCTCGTGCAAGTCCCTCAGTGCCTTAGCTTGGTGCACTTGCAGTAACGCCGAAGCATGTAAGGTGGATGCAGCTTCTCCACAGGCCATATAGGCGGTCTCTATCAAGGCCGACGAGTGCCTACAGGCACGGGAGGGGAGCAACGGTTTGCCCCGCCAAGTGGTAGCGACATTTGGACACAATTGCATCGCAACCGACCGCTCCACTTGGGGAACTCCCGCGTACCCCGCGCTGGACCCCACCGAGGGTGGTGAGGGAGGATGAGCCACTGGGGCGGTTTCTGGCAGTGAAAGGTGCCGTCAATGACCCAGTGAGCTCATCATGCACCTCCAGGAAGAAAGGCACAGAGGCGGGGCACTGAGAACCAGCGCGAGCCACCCCGAGAAACCAATCGTCCAACCTTGAAGGTTTGGAACGCGGTGGAAGATTCCACTCGAGCCCAACACTCTCGGCGGCACGGGAAAGCATAGCCATCATTTCCGGGTCCGTATCCGGCACTGCTGGCCACCCAGAGGGCGGCACACGTGCCGGATCTCTCCGGAAAGCTCTGGCTCACCCTTCGATGCTGCAATCGACATCCGATCGTAGGGGGGAGCCTCGGAAGAAACAGGTGGTACCCCGCGGGAGGGTCCAGCCTGCTCTTTTTGAAAGCTCCACTGGTTTCGAAGTGCCGGCAGGATTTGGGGGGGGGCCAATTTCCCCGAGGGACTGCCTCACCATGACCGTAAGACCAGTCCGCCCACCGCTAGAAAAAGGACGGCCCCGGCTGCCACCAGAGGGAGCCCCAGATCTAGGCGGTGGCACGGGCTCTCTGCCCCCTTGCAGGTAACGGAGTTTGGTCCGCAACTCTGAGATGGTCATATCCCCGCAATGGGAGCATGAGTCATCCTTGAAAGCCACCTCAGCATGCTTCATGCCCTTGCACGAGAGGCAGCGATCGTGACCATCACCCGGCGCCAGGTAACGACCGCACCCAAAAACACACGGATGGTACGACATCTTTAAAAAAACGCATCTTTAAAAAGACGTTCCACCCATGAATGCTCTTTTAGAAATTACTCTTTTAGTGTGCTGAAGCGCACAGGGGAGATGGCCGTCTGCAACACACACAGGGGGTAGTGCAGCCTGTTGTGTGCAACCCACTCGACACGGGAAAACCACCGCCGCTGAAGCGCCGTCCACCAGCACGAGAGCCCACCGAAGAGCGTGCTTGACTGTAGTTTTTCTCACTACTGTAGGAAGGTCAGGAGCGGAACGATAAAAAACGCTGGCGGTCGAGCGAAAGTGAATATGCGTGCATCTGCTGATACTTATACTCACACGTATCAGCGCGCTGGATGCAATAATCGCATGCCAATGTGCATTGGCTCATTTTGTTTACACTCGAAGTAGATTGGTCCCTCAAAGTGAGATCCCAATTCGTCAGTCATCCGACGTGACGTCGAGAGTGACCAACTGAAAGGGAACAACATTTCATTTCAGCTACATGTGGTAACATGGAGAGATTTAAAAACACAAAAAAATAAAATAATGGTCCAGCCTGAAGGGTTTTCAAAGTATGGAATCAGTGGATGCAAGTGCATCCTTAAAATATTTAATACAAAAAATGTGTTTAGTCAACAACCAATTAGTTAAAAGGTTTTCTTTTTCGGTAATTAGCATGCTGACAGTGTGGTGTCCTAGACAGCATGTTAGCTGTTAGACAGTTTATAAATCCTTCTCGTAAAATTTTAAGTCTTAAAATTCATTCCCTCACCACTACAGCCATACACGTTCAGACAGCATGCCAATTTAAAAAAGTCCAACATCTAAAAACACATTCTGTTCCCATATGCTGCGCTCCATCTAGCTTTTTTTGAACGCATTTTTGAATACATTCCATTGGGGTCAAGTGAACGTGAAACCACCCTAATTATATAGTCGGTTAGTCATCTAGTCATTCAGGCAACCCACCAACAAGTCAATTTTAAAAATACATGTACATCCCTAGTTTGAATTTTATTTTTCAGACAAAGCGTCTGCTTACAGTATTAGTTAGGCCAGTCATATTTCCTGACAGTTGCTATATCTGTTAATTCAAACTCCTCTGTGCCCTTCCTCCAATACTCCCCGCTGAGAGACCATTTCTCATGTTCTCTCATTACTGTACAGAATCAGCGGACATCATTGATATTCAGCGAGTTCAGAGAAGTGACTGTAAGTCTGCCTCCTAGTTAGCAAAGTTGATTTGATGCTAGTGTAGCACTAAAAAGAATTCAATATGTCACCAGGAGCCATTTGTGGCCCAGAGCATATAGCATTTAATAGTTTAACCTTTCTTCATCTTCAACCACTGTTCTAGCTTGTAGAGACATGTAAGGGTGAAGACCATAGTGAGTTTCTCTCAATACTCTCCTTTCTATAATTGGCTGAAAGACTGAGGGTTTCTTCAGTTTGTCATAACAAGCATTTAGTGTGTGATGTATTTGTCAGAAAGGTTTTGCAGAACAAACTCGGCTGTGATAAGTAGCAGCACCTGAATGTACAGAGTAGGTTTTTTATTTATGTTTTTCTTTTCTTAAAAAATAAATAAAAAAATGAATGTAACGGCATTTCTGCAAATTGATATTTGCGTTGCTTCTGACATGTTTTGAGACTCTTTCAAAGTAAAATGTCCAATGAGTGCCATTAAAAGAGCATTCAATATTATCCAAAACAGATGAATTTGGCAATGTTTTATTACAATGGTTGGTTGAAAATAAACATCGGAAGGACTATTGTAACCCCTCTCCCCCAGGTCCTCACTGCAACACCTCGTTCTTGTTCCGAGTGGGTCTCGAACCTGGGTCTCCGACATGGGAAGCGGGCGCACTAACAAGGAGGCTAAAGACTCTAGCCACTAGCACATCTCTTAAGATCAGGGGAGTGAGGTTTACCTGCACAGCACCTACCACTGGCTTCCGTTACACTATGCTCTACCAGTTGAGTTCACTACATTAAAAAGCCATAGCTATATGAAGCTGGTGATGCAAACATCAAAATTATTAGGCTAGTTTACAAATCACATACTACAGTAAAAATGTTTTGAGATCATAACATTGTATGATGAGGGGTGAGGACTAGAAGGGCGTAAGTGACATTTCACCAACTTTAGAGGAGGGCCAAAACAAAAACCAACAGGTATGTTCAGAGTTAAGTCTTTTGGTTCTCAATATCTCAATATATTTCACCCAAAATGTCACTTACGCCCTTCTGGTGCTCACCAACACTTTTTTTTTTTTCTTTTTTATATGAATACGTCTTTATTAGTCAGTAATCTGCCCCGTAATCATATTTGTGTGAAAAGAAATAATGTTTCACTATCACTAGTGTTCATCTCAGCTGGAAACAGAAGTGAATTTCATGTATAGGTAACAAATGAAAGGAAAAACCTAAACACGAGACCTTACGAATATGATCCTAAATTGCAAATACTTAGCAACCTGGCCCACACCACAATGATTCCCCTGGTCCTGTTAGGCATAGCACTTACGTATATACGACTTGCTTCTTTGTAGGCTTGAAAGGCAAACCCGTCCATTTAAATAAATTATTTTTCTGCATGAGTTGCCTGGATAGAATTGTACATTTTCTTTTTCTTTCACAGCATGAACTTTATGAATCAAACAGCCACTGTGGGACCCTCACAAAAAAAGGTTTGCCAAAAGGATTCACACACATGCAGACTGTGGAATTCATGGGAGAACTGCTGCCATTACATGACTGACATTTTCCTCCTGTTTTTGTGCAGATATTGCATCTGGTTTCTTTTTTCTTTTTTAATTAATTTATTTATTTGATGATATAAATGCTAGGACATGAATTTCAAATGGTCTGTACTAAAACAAAGAGAAAACAAAGCCATTTTATGCATAACAATGTATTGTCAAACATTTGAGGTTAGCATGGCCTACATTTTGATTCAGTTTTCCCCATGCATCTGGTAGGGTGTAGCTGTTGATTGGATTATTTTGACTGATTGACGTGTGATGCGTGTAAATGTCAGGTAGTTAAAGAATGCACATCCTCAAACCACCGTTCAGAAAATGACTCCTGTGGGTAAGCAAGGGTTCCCCTCCCATTATTTTATTGCATCAAGATGTGACAGCTCTCATCACAGTTGAGATGCGCACTCTCACAGAGCAACTTGTATTAATGAGCACTGACTTCTAGTTGTTTTAGCAACCTTGCAGTTTTATGAAACTCTTTTGCTAGATCACGATCTAGAAATAACGCATGGTGTGATTTTGATCTTAGCTTGCAGCTTGGCTTTGCCATATGTCATGATTGTCAGCAAACACTAATCCTGTCCCGTCTACAACGAGAGAAAAAAGGAAAAAAATAGGAGAGATGCCTGATTTAAGCAAATGCCCTAGGAGTTGGATGCTAATGTCAACATTTGCAGTAGTTAGCCCCCCTCTGAGCCTTAAACTCTGACCCTGGCCCCGGCGTAGGATAAATCAGTGTGCTGGTGGCATTTATGGAGGAGTGCAGATGATAATGATTCTGTTGTCTTTAACCATTGACTGAAGGATCAGGCATCGAAACAAAACACTTAGCCTTCTGGATTTTAAACAGAGATTATAAATTTAATTCCAGCCATGCAGTTTAAACGACTAGATTTATTGTCTTGTTGCCATGGTAGAAGACCCAACTAGTATGCGGTTTATTGCTATGAATAGATAAACAGCCTCCCATCCATCCAATTCGTTCCCCTAGGAGGATTTTCCTTGATTTTGATGTGCCACGGGTGTTTTTCAGACCCACTGGAACTATTGATTGTAAGCAAGAGTTTTGATTAAACTGAGATTCAAAAATTACAAATCAATATAGTTCAAAGCAAGTGCTGATATTTGTGCCACTTTGATCACATTGGTACACTCAAATAAAATTGAAATTTGAAACATAACAGTTAGTCTACAAACAACAGATGCTCTGGCAGAATATAGTCTATAATGGTACCTTAAAAATTTAATTTTTTGACAAGTGTTTCAAGTATTGTACTTAAAAAATTACTTATACATATTATACGGGTAATGCAATAATAGTGCATTTTGTCAAAATCAGTACAAACAAAACAAAAACAAAAACATAATCTACATGTACTACATAAATGCATGGCCCAGATAAATAAATAAAGTAGTAAACTCCCTTGTCGTGGGATTATAATGATTCATAAATCCCACAGGAATCAAACTCAGAGACACAAAACAAATGTTCCAACTTGTAAGAATAAAGAGAGGATTGCCCTGCTTCCCTTGATACCTGCTAAATTACTATCTTCTTAATTTCTTCTGCTGCACAGTAAGCGTGACGGTGTGCACTGGGGCCTGGGAGCTCCTGTCAGAATCAACCAGGCAGACGGGCCGCCTTTTGTGCTGCTCTTGAAATGGTGGACTGTGTCAAGTGCCGTTGAAAGCCCCATGAGGCACATTCACATGTGTGTCTGGATGTGTGTGAAAAGGTCATTATGTAAAGGTGAAAAAGCACTGGGTGAGATTTAAAGGCAGTAATACTCAATTCAGTGAAAGATTGGTTGGGGAAGATACTCCTCAACAGAAGAGACCTGATGATAAGGCGGTGCCCTCTGCCTTGCAGCGATTTAAAGTTTATTCGGCTAGATACAACAGATATGTGACATGAATTAGCATTTGATGTGGATTTGATATTGTTGTGACTGTGTTAGGACTGCTTATGGTATTGGAGAATAGTGATCATATCACTCAACACTCTTTTTTAAGCTTTTAAATTGCATTTATTTGTAACTATAGTTACTTCTTTGAAATTTCCATTGAATAATTAAGTGGAGCTGAAGGAGATCCAACTTGTTGGTGGTTCACAACCAATGACTGACAGACACACAGTGGAGTGGCAGTTGGGAGGGGAAACATTAACTTTCAATGTGCCAAACTGTCACTTTGTTAAATTGCAGTGTTGCATTTTCCATAAAATTACTTACTGCTGAAACAGCTGGATAAAATGTTGTTCTTACTTATTCCTCCATTATGGCCAGCAAATGTTGCCGGAGCAAGGATCAAGGTCCCATAATGCAATTTGAAATTGTAAATAATGGAAAAAACTCCTGTGAATCGTTTGCTATGGACTATTTATGTTAAAATATACAGTTACACAGCTGTTATAAACAGATAGCCTATTTCATTCTTTTAAATTACTGATTTTAATAGCTTTTTAATGTTTCTTTATATATTTTCTATAAGACTTGTCTTGTATGTAGGCTTTTAAATGAATCTATATTACATTTGATTTAAAACTCATTTGCCCCTTTTATTAAGAACTATAAAAAATAATATTTTAATTTTGTCTTGATATTTATGTGTCCAGGTTACATAAAAATCTAAATATATCACTCTCAATACTATTTCCGTCATTACCTTTGAGACTTTCCGAAAATAATGAGAAGTGGCAGAGAAGCACATCTCTGCCAGGGCAGCAGAGTCACAGTTTAAAGATCTAATTAATTTTCTAATTAATTTTAAGATTTCTACATAATTATATGAAAAAAGGTTTATTAGTCATTACTAAACTGGTCAGTAGTTGAACATTTTTATTTTAAAAACATTTGATTTCTCCCAAAACCTTTACGGTATAAATGTCTAACACAGATTAAGTTTTTTTTTATTTCTTTGTAGATTTTAAGTACTCAGAAGTGTCACTAATCACCTAGTCAGAAAGTGCCTTGACATGGGTGATGGGTAATTTCCTGAATAGTGGCCCTGACAGACAAGGGCTTTTTCAAATTGATTCTGGAATATGACTCATTAACATGAAGCTGTGCAGTTTCAGATATATGAGGATATCATTAAATGATAAACATATCAGTTGCAGATGGGAAAGTTGGTGCTCATGTATAACCCCTGGTTTCAACAAAGAAAGGTCCTGAGAAGATTGATAACAAGTGTGATTGCGTTCCCCTGACTACGTGTGCCTTTGTTTACTCCCTGCGGATCTACAGGTCCAAGATTCTGTGTTATTATATCACTGCCTTTTCCCATTTTGAGTCATTTTCACCTAATCTGTGGCTTGAGGCCGTCTCAAAGAGGTCATGCTGGTAGGTAGTTGTCACCAGATGTTTTAAGGAAGACTTTGAGTCAGGGGTGCATGACAGGGCCGGATTGGGTCGGAGGATTGAGGATAGGCATCTCCTTGTTTTAACCACCTCTCAAGGTCTCTAAGCCATAGACAGAGGGAAGCTTGATCTTCAAATTGCTTGTGTTGAGAGACAGATGCATTCTCTCTAATGCCTTTAGAAATGGTCCAAAAGCGGCTTAATATTTTTTTTTTCCGAGGACAAAATTTCTGACTCTGCAGTTTCCGCTTTTGTTCTTGTGTTTGTTAGCTGGTTTTCTTTCTTTTCCTGGTATTAGGACTTTAAAATGTTTGCTTGGTCTAGAAATAGGCTGGGGAAATGCCATCATTTTTGAAGTCCCAGCCCCCCACAATACACCTCTCTGCGAAGGGATTGGGGATATAGGTTCAGCGTCACAGCCTTCTGTTCAAATGAGTATATGTCTTCATCATTGATGAGAGGAAATTGGACGCAGTGAAGTGCTCTCTGACAATGCTTTATGTTTTCTGCTTTTGATTTCCCTTTGCTCATGTTGTTTACCCTCAACCCTCGTTCGTCTTGCTCATCACCTTGATGTCTTCTGTGTTTGTTTAACAACCATAGAGACAGTTTTGGTTCTGCTGCCCAGTTAGAAAGAGATCTGTTCAGTGGCTATGAAATTGTGAGTTTAACATGTTGCTTTGTATTTTTGCCATGTTTGATAGCCCTAATCCTGGCAGAGAAAACTGTCTACAGTTTTCAGAGACTTTTAAGGACAATTTCAAAGTCATCCTTCCCATGTATTTCATATGTATTTCTATTGATCAGATAGTGAACAGTGAGTAAACATATATTCCCATGGTGATGTTGGGGAGTATCTCATGGTTGGAAAGACCTCTCAGCCAATCAGATTCAAGGACCAAAACTAACTGTTGTATAGGCATATAACCTGTACAGCCTATGCAAATGAGCAAAAGAAGCAAATCAATTTGCACCCATTGTCTAAAAACTGGAATATATATGAAATCCATTGTGGGATTGGATCGTTTTTAACCCAGCTTTAGACTATTATATAGTTTTTGACTTAATGTGACACACATGCCTCCATTTTGTTCGCAGTCGCATGCAGTTCTATGCCAGAGCAGCTGGATAATCATTTTCAGTCTCTTTCCTTTTCTGTTGTGCACACTATTGAAATGGCACTGAGGTTTAATTTCTCTGTTTACCAATTCAATGAATTAACCTCTCCTCAAAGGAGACGCTTGGTGAAAAGGTATTAAAATTCGAGTGATGTTTATCAATGCACCATTTACGTTTCAATCATCTCTGAAAAAGTCAAACAATAAAGCTGTCAGTCAAGTGGCTTCAGGTAGGAAGAAGCTTGCAGATGCATGCAGTCAAAAGAGTGGTTTTAAAAATTAAACAACCTACATGGAAATTCAGAAGGGGGGACTTGAAATGGTTCCCTAAATCCACCCAAGTTTGTCACAGCAGCATAATAGTCTCATTTCTAGCTCACTCCACTGTCTCCCTACATAGCATTCGTGGGATCCATGACTTTTTGCCTGCTGTCCCCCAAACCTCAGGAATCCTAAGTATTTTATTTTCCCTTTGGCTCAAATAAATTCCAGACACCGCAGTTTCCTGCTCCCTGGATCCTTCGGGATGGGGCTGTCTGAAAACCCTGACTAGTCCTCCATTTTCCAGGAAATGAAAAGGTTTGGGAATGAGAGGCTTTGGCAGCGCCTCACCATTCACCTCTTTGTAACATAGCTGCTAAAAGAAAAATATGTAAGCACGTCTTACACACTGGCAGAAATATTCTGCGGCCTTGTGCGTGAGACAAAAGAGAAGACATGGGGCCTTTATTAGCCTTGTACATTTTAATAATGGATGAAGTGTCTTGCTGGTGATTGAAGCTCTGAGGAGATGCAGATGTCGTTAGTCAGTGTTTTTATAACCTAGTCATTAGTATTCTTATACAGATATACAGTGAAGCTATGAAGTGCTTATTGGAATAGCATAATAACTGAAGACATAATTAGGATGTTATTGATGTGTAAAGAGGGGAAAAAATAAGAAAGGAACAATTATCTTAAATAATTAGAAACCGTGTTAAATGACACCCAAGAAGTCAGTTGAGAGGCTATAGAACTCAGGAATCATCATTCATGGCTGAATATTTTAAAGTCAGTCATGTATAACTTTTTTCCATAGACCCTGCAGTGACTCCGGTTAATACTGTCATGTACGTCTCCTTGAACTGATTATCCGTAAACTTTTGTTTAGTTGTTCTCAATTTCCTTACTAATTGCTGAAATATTATTCTTGAATTGGTTTCAGTTTCAATGTCATCATCTACAATACATGCGGAAGGAAATTATTAATTTTTCAGTACATTTAAACATCTATTCATAAAAATTAACACAGTCTTATTGCTGCATTCATTTTTGTTATTATTTAATTTATTTAGTGTTTTTTTTTTGTGGGGGGTATGGCAGGAAAAGCACTGACTGGCTGGGATGATTTTCAGATTGTTATTAATTCACCCATATTTGTGCTTGCATGAATAAACAGGAGGATAATGTGTTAGCGGAGATGAATAATGAGAGGAATTATCATTACCAGGCATGTGCAAAAGCTGATTCTCGTGGTTAATAATTATGGCTAAAGCTGTAATGAGTTTCGAAAGCTTGGTTGAGCGCTTCAAACACACGCCACACCAAATGTAGCCACACCTGCTTATGCGAATTTGTGCTAGGAATGGTGCCGTATACGTTTTTAGAGTTTATTACCAGGACATTCGGCTGTGTTTGACTTGTCTGATGGAAGTTGATGTACTATTGGAAACGAATATGCCTCGTAGAGTGGATAATCGAGGTATGCAGGGAATACAAGGCACACACTGTTGCCTTTAGGCGTCTAACCTTCATGTTGTTCTAGGTAATATAAGTAGAGTGCTGAGCCTTGTTTGCCCTAGTAAGGTGATACTCGGTTCTCTTCTCCAAGGGCACGTGCTGCAGAACAGACAGTGGTGGAGCCTTGGGCTCTTCTGAAATAACATCATGAGAAAGTGTAATGGCGTTCATCTCTGTAGTCCGACTTATGAGACTCCACCACCATCGCTCTCTCGCTGTTAGTAACTGTGGTTTTCCACTAACATAGAGCGGTGGCGGTGGTGGCAGCAGCATCAACATCTCAAAGGTGGCAAAAGCAAAGGCTTCCCCTCACCTCCATAACTAAGAACCCTGGCCACAACTGTTAGCATATTCATAATCCAGACCTCTCAGAGGAAGTGCGGGAGGCAGGGAAGGAGAAAGCGGCATGAGCATTAGTCACCTTTTTAGAATACAAATCAGCTCTTTAGCCATGCACTGCAGTGAGCCAGGCTGAGGGATTTTTGTTTGCGAAACACCTCCACCGATTAGTCTCTGTAATTGAACGGCAATTAAGAGTCAGGTTTCGCCCTGTGAGCACAATCGCTGACCAGGGGAAGTACTGCTGGGTAATGAGAAACCAAAAAGCTCTTTTCTCCGTGACAGCATCGGGAAAGGCTTTGATGGCAGAACTTTGAAGTGAATAGATATGCATCTCAATTCCCAGGTCCATCACGAGCACGTGTAGTGTTTAGAGGTTATGACTTCCTGTTACATTGCCACTTTTTAAAAGCCTTCTAGTTTCTATGCCTCAAATAGCAATCATTAGTAGTTATTTTTATATCTGACTTTTAGTTGTAGAATTATGGTAGTAAGTAATAAAAGTTTTGGCCTTCATCACACTTTTGTTTAGGGTGAGTCCAGCACTGTAATGTGAATGATTGAATGACACTCGGAGATCCTTAAAATTGCACTTTGATGGAGCTAAACACTTGACCCCATTTGTTTGTACAGTACGAGCACTCTCTATGATGTAGTGGAATTTACATCTTTGTGTCTTGAGAGTTGATCTCTAAGTGCCTGAGGAGAAAGTGAAGATGGAGGAGAGCTAGAAGGAAACTCACACTGTCTGTGGTGAAACAAGCCTGTACTTAAATGTGAAATGTGTAATTGTTTCAGTGTTTCTACAACATTTCCTCCATGCCCAGCTAAATATCAAGAGGCAATTACAAAGGTGCGGTCACATTAGCCAGTTTTGTGGGCAAAATTGTCAATATAATGATGATAAGTATGAAGTACAGTTGACACAGAAGAAACTTTCAAACCAAATAGCTTTCTATTGGTAAATGCGTCAAATTTACATGCCCAGCTACTAAATCTGTGTAGGAAAATCTTGCCCTCATTCCCCAGAATTCTCGATTGCATGGATTCCCATTGAAATGACTGGATTTTGCCTGTAAATATTCTCCAGACACACCTTAAGTCAGCCATTTGTACGTTGACCAATGGGATGAGTCTAGGGCAGGGCAATCTGTCCTGTCATTATTTTGTGTTGTTAATTCCTTATGGTGCCATTAGTGGTGCTTTATTTTTATGATCCCCTAACAGACATTCTACTAATTAAGTAACTTTGCAAGTACGTGAAACCGTCGGACGCCTGCGCGCTACGCATATCCCCCAGTATCCATCACAATACCCTAACCCTAACCATAATGTACATATTAATACTTTAATGATAGTTTGTTGAGTAATGTGGATTATCAAAATAAAGTGTAACCACTTACTAGATGCTGTTGATATGCCTCCCCTCAATATACACCAGGGTAGAACCCAAGTTTCTTTAACAAATCTGTTAAAGCCAGCCACCAGACCAGCAGGCAGTACTTGAGATCTCGCTTAGGAAGCTCCTGAAAAAAAAAAATGAAAAAAAATAAAAAAAAAAAAAAAAAAAAAAGAACCCCTATACATATATATATATATTCTACAGTGGGGAAAAAAAAGTATTAGTCAGCCAACAATGTGCACGTTCTCCCACCGTAAAAGATGAGAGGGGCCTGTAATTTTCATCATAGGTATACCAAAACTATGAGAGACAAAATGAGAAAAAAAAATCCAGAAACTCACATTTTGTAGGATTTTTAAAGAATTTATTATGGTGGAAAATAAGTATTTGGTAAATAAAAAAATGCAGCTCAATACTTTGTTATATACCCTTTGTTGGCAATGAAAGAGGTCAAACGTTTTCTGTAAGTATTCACAAGGTTTTCACACACTGTTGCTGGTATTTTGGCCCAATCCTCCATGCAGATCTCCTCTAGAGCAATAATGTTTTGGCGGTCCCTGTATCCCCCCGGCGGTTTTTTTTTTTTTTTTTTCTTGTTTTTTCTCGCTGGGCCAAAGCACGGATTTTCAACTCCCTCCAAGGATTTTCTATGGGGTTGAGATCTGGAACTGGCTAGGCCACTCAGGACCTTGAAATGCTTCTTACGAAAGCCACTCCTTCGTTGCCCGGGCGGTTTGTTTGGGATCATTGTCATGCTGAAAGTCCCAGCCACGTTTCATCTTCAATGCCTTGCTGATGGAAGGAGGTTTTCACACAAAATCTCACAATACATGGCCCCATTCATTCTTTCGTTTACACGGATCAGTCGTTCTGGTCCCTTTGCAGAAAAACAGTCCCAATGCATGATGTTTCCACCCCCATGCTTCTCAGTAGTTATGGTGTTCTTTGGATGCAACTCAGCTTTCTTTCTCCTCCAAACACGACAAGTTGAGTTTTCACCAAAAAGTTCTATTTTGGTTTCATATGACATTCTCCCAATCCTCTTCTGGATCATCCAAATGATCTCTAGCAAACTTCAGACGGGCCTGGACATGTTACTTTGGTCCTTTAAGCAGGGGGATCACGTATGGCCGGCAGGATTTGAGCTCACTGGCGGCGCAGTGTGTTATGACGGTAGTAGCCTTGCGTACATTTGCGTCACCGATCTCTGAGGTCATTCACTGGTTCTCCCCCGGGTGGTTCTGGGATTTTTGCTCACAGTTCTTGTGTTTTTTGACCCCACGGGGTGAGATCTTGCGTTGGAGCCCCAGATCGAGGGAGATTATCTGTGGTCTTGTATGTCTTCCATTTTCTGATAATTGCTCACACAGTTGATTTCTTCACACCAAGCTGCTAAACTATTGCAGATTCAGTCTTCCCAGCCAGGTGCAGGTCTACAATTTTGTTTCTGATGTCCTTTGACATCTCTTTGGTCTTGGCCATGGTGGAGTTTGTAGTGTGACTGTTTGAGGTTGTGGACAGGTGTCTTTATACTGATAACAAGTTCAAACAGAAGCCATTAATACAGGTAACCAGTGGAGAACAGAGGAGCCTCTTAAAGAAGAAGTAACAGGTCTGTGAGAGCCAGAAATCTTACTTGTTTGTAGGTGACCAAATACTTACTTTACAGAGGAATTTACCAATTAACCTTTAAAAATCCTACAATGAAGGGATTTCTGGATTTTTTTCTAATTTGTCTCTTCTGTGAGATACTATATATATATATATATATAGTATAATTATATATATATATATATATATCTATATATATATATCTATATACAGTCTAACATGGTTTAAAAAGACCAGCAAAAACCAGTGACATTAACTGGAGCTGCATAGTAAAGCAAAATACACTTCGAACAGGTACATTATCACCATGTAAGTAGTGACTCTTTGACAACAGTATAGAGAGTGCTATGCGGTGTGCAATGAGTAGTACGACATACACGATATCTTAAATAAATGTCGATGGTCTCGTTGACAGCTGTGGTTGCTCGAAATTCACTGTTAAAATGGTGACAATGTTTTAGGTATTACAGGTATTTGTTACAACTTACATTTCATACTGTAGGTGATAATATACTAATATACTAGTCTACCTGAACTACCAGATTTGCTTTACCTTAAATGTACTGATAACCACTGTAATAATATGGGTAGTAAAACAGAAAACCACATGCTGGTTTGTGTTAATCATAAGTGGCCAAAAAGAAACAATTATTTATATGAAACCTATGTGATGTGTCACATACTATTTACTGTATGTCACTGTTCATTATACAGCAATTCCTAGTTTGTGTGACATGTTTAAACCTTAATTGAGCTTGATAAAAGTTCTTGAAAGTGTCTGTCTGAAAAAGAGAGATGGTAGAAGTGCAGTATTAAAAATCTGTTTTCAAGTAGCTAACTAAAAAATAGCCCTATAGTAGTAAACAAAATAAGGTGAACTCTTCATCCATTAAGCCTAAATGGAGTCATGTTGATTTCATTGGGTATTGTATGGTCAAATATATACACTCACAAGTTTCATTATTAGTGTTTTAAGAAAACTGTAAAATAAATAAATAACAAATCATGAGAAAATATTTACACAATCTGTCACCATGCATCATGGAACATTGCTACACAGCATCTTGGTCATCTATATTTCACTTTGCCAGCTACATAGCAATCCTGTATGTTGGTAATGGTAAAATAATACTTCACAACTGACTCTTGGTAGGGGAAACCTACAGAGGAAACAAAAGAAAAGGCAAAAGGTAATCTATGGCACATTTTCTAGCGCAAAAGCACTTTAGTGTAATATCAAATTTGTACATCTCAGAGACTCATGTGAAAGCAAAGCTAAGGATCCAAGCAGCCAGTAGCATATATCAAAAATACATGGAGATGAATCATCTTTACTGCTTTACACCACTTTTACCCAGGTGTGCTTTTGCCCAGTCCTACAACAGTGAATGTTACTGAAAATAAAATAAGGGGAACATAATGAGTGAAAAATTGAGTAGAGCTGACCACACCATTTTCACATTGGAGTTTGCTCTCAAGCCACTTTTCATTAGATGCTAAATTTGTGGTTGGAGATCCAGAGAAGCAGAGTGTGCTTGCAGCTGAATTGCTGTAATTTTCTGTTTTTGTTTAGCAATAGCTGCTAAAATTCAGAAACCAACAGGGTAAGTGGCTGTTAACTGAAAATACTGTGCAAAGAACAGAATAACTGCCTTTCACTCAGGTCTCAGTCTTCCACAGAAATAGCTTCACTTCTGTTTGATTTCAAGTGACATTCCATAACCCTTCCTCCCTTTCGCTCCCGGTTTCCTTTTCTCGATCCTTCCGCTGTGAGAACATTTGATAGGAAATTAGATTCTTCTCAGACATCTGAATGCTTGCAATAGGCCATGACAGAGCTTCTGGATCCAGTTTGACATGTCTCCTAAGGATTTTGAAATCTATTAATTTACCCGTGCATCTGTTTATTTGTTTTATATTGTTATACTAGTTGGGCCAGAGGATCACTTCCAGTGCCTTTCATTTTGCAGTTGCTTCATTTCATTGCAGGCTCTCGCAGTTGCAACTGAATCCGTTACTCAGCATTATGATTAAGGTCTTGGCATTTTATAGTGCAGAATTCAATATTTAGTTTAAGGCATGTGTAATATATTCCACTGAATATATCCTACTAAACTAGTAATTAGGCTGTGAGGCAGGGTGATAATTTGTGGTTCCAAAACACTGAGGCATTTTCTTCCCTTGCCCTCCATTAGTCGTAACAGTACACGCTAGCAGTTTCTTTGTTCAATAGACACACAAATACTGCTGCTCTTAAAATACAATATCTGCATTTTATTTCCTCCATCAAATGTGTTTTAAGATGCTAGAGCTTGAATCCCCTCAGCAGAGACACACTTAAATGTCTGGCCGATAAGAGTGCGTGATAAATAACGGTATCACTTTTTTATCAACAGACATTACAGACATTGCAGGGTTGGTGAATCACTTACCAACTCTGAGTGACTTTGCACTTGGTTTGTTATACAAATGTTTCAGTAAGGACCAGAATAACTTACTCTGTGGTTAGACTATTTACTGTAATTTATCAATGTTTTATAAATCATCAAGTGGTTTGGTGTTTGAGACAAAGAGCATTTACCCCCAATGACTAAGAAAAGCTGAACTATTCTGAAAAGAATATTGTGGGTTGCAGGAGAGGGTTCTTCAACCTTTTTCAGATCCCTTGGTGGAGATAGAGATGGAGCAGGGGCCTTCTGCTACATATTGTATAAAATGGCCTATAACAACATGCATATAGTGCCATATAAACGTATTTACATACTCTGTTATGCTTAAAGTATATTACAAAGCTATTAAAATAATTATTGTCAAATGTTCAGTCATATACTTGTAAATGTTAATGAGTGAGAGACAATGAACATTTAGCGCAACATTAACCTCTTAATTAGAATTTCACTGAATATTATGCTTTTGGATAACGCATATATTCATTCTGTTTGACAAAAACTTGTTTGAGATCAAACAGTAATGTGCAGACTTAATGCAGTACCACTGCGGACCCCCAAGGGGTCACATATCTCTTGTTGAAGACCTGTTACACCATAGTTTTAACTGAAATTGAGTGACAGAAGACTTTAACTGAAAGATGAGACATGATTATGTGTTTCTGAATACAGTATTCAGTTATGTACATCTTAACCTCAAACAAGTATGTGTGCGTACTTTTTTTAAAGAAATGAATACTTTTAAATGGCAAATTAAATTGATCACACGTAACAGTAAAGACAATTCAGCTTTGAAATCACAGGTATAAATTACATTTTAAAGTATGTATTAAAATAGCAAACAGTCACTTTAATTTGTAAAAAATATTTTACAATATTGTAATTTTATTGTATTTTGGATCTAATAAATTCAGCCTAAGTGCATTAGATACTTTTTTAATAAATAAAAAAAATAATAATAAATTCTTATTTTGATCGGGCTAAATGCTCTGGATTCCTAGTGCTCGCAAGAAGCACACTTGAGAGGAAGACTTTAGAGGCTGTAAAACCACTCCAAGTAGCAGTGCATCCTGACATTTTGGTGGCTGGTCAATAATGAAAGGAAGGGATAGAATGTCTTCTTTCTCGAGCGCCGATGCCAATTTACAGCCAAGACTGAGATGAGCGTGAAGCAATATAATGTAATCAGGGCCTGACAGTACAGAGGTCTGCTTGAGGGCACCCACTTTCCTAGTTCTCCGCTGGATGCACTTTATTTGGGAAATATTTATGGGTTTTGCTTTGCAGACTGGCAATTGGTTAGTTTCGGTTAGTTTTATCCACCCGTCTTGTGTCCTTTCACACTACTCACAAACCCCTCCTCTGAATGTGTGTGAAGTGAGGATTTGACACTATGATTAGGGTAAGGATGGCACTGCATGCGTGTGTGGGTGCAGTGGGCTAACGTGACTTTTGTTGTCAGAGCTGAAGGTTGTCGACAGCTCAGTGGATGAGAAAATACCCGGCGGGCCGCTCTCCCATACCACGTCTGCCTACACCCAGACATAGAGCGATGAACAGACTTTATATGTTATTCACTCCACACGCAAGTGGTTTTATTGTTGAAGTTAACATGACAGTGTAATTTACACAGGATAAAAATCGGAAAAAGGATGGTCGTGATGTTACATTTTATAATTAGTAATTTTATGAAACATTATCTAAATTCCTATATTAATTAAGTTTATGATTTTTTTTTTTTTTCAAAATTAATTTTATTTTCTGTTATGCAAAGCTGAAATTTCTGCTGCAATTACTCCAGTGATTTGATGCCTCCAAGACACATTTCTTATTATCAGTGTTTTGAAAAAGTTTTCTGCTGCTCATATTTTTCCAAGATTCTTTTATGAATTTAAACGTTAAATGGTTCAGCCTGTATTTGAAATGAAATCTTTGCACTTTTAATAAATGTCTTTAATGTCCACTTGAATCATTAAGGCAGTCCCTTTGCTTAATAAAAGTATTAATTTCCTTTAAAAAAATCTTACTGACCCCAAGCTTTGAATTAAGCGAATGAGTTTATTTATGTATTCATTATTTTCTCTTCATGGTTGCTATTTATTCTTTTGTCTGACTTCTGGAATGAGTAGAAACTATTTTTTTTATTACATTTTCAAATAAACAAAAAATTCTATGAAACCCTATAAGACTTGTGGTTTATATTCTGCAACGTAGAGAATAGCTTACCGCAACAATGGTTTGCTGGTAGACTGCTGACTGTGTAATGTCTAATTGAATAGGCGCAAATGGGCTTACAACCTCTGATGCTTAATTAATTCAGGGTACACTGTTACAAAATGAATTAATACATTTCAACACAGTCGATTTAACTTGACTCCAGTGTGGTCCCGGAACAAATAAAAAAAAAAAAAGCGCCACGTTGTTTTGCCAAGTTTTATATACAGTGGGGTCCAAGATGGAGAGCACAATTTTTTCTAATTTAATGAATTGTTTTCATTACAAATTATATAAGCATAACAATTTAACTAAAAGTTGAATTAAAATACTAACATGAATTTCAGAATGTATCTGTGTTTGATTTGTCCCCTTTTGCTTTAATGAGAGCAGCACTCAAGCTGCATGAACTCCCCAGGTGTGCTTGTAAACCTGATGATCATGTTCTCCAGCATGATTTGAGCCAAAGAACATCTTGTGCTTCAGCGGAAACAAGAATATATTACCTTTACAAATCATTTTTTTCACATGATCAATGACACAAATGTTCTAATTTGATTAGTGACCTAGTAATAGCGCAGAAAAGTGTCATTCAATGTTTTATTATCCTAAAACTATTATCCTGTGTATTTCCAGGTATTATGCAGACAATTTAGACCTTTGTACCTTACATTTCGCCATGTGACTAATTATGTTTTTTTTTCTCCTTTTTGTGTTTCAGAATCAGAGAGGAAGAAAGAGTGGAAAAGTATGACTTTGTGATGAATCTCAGAGGCCAACTCCAGTGAGGTGTCCTCCTGTCCCCCTCAACCCCTTTAGAGACCAGACCATCCAGCGGACACCATTTCAAGGATTCTCTCTGGACCTTGATACCCACAGGAGGGGTGTGAACAGGAAGGCCCAGAGGAAGTGGACAGTGTGGGCAGGATGTGGGAGGGACTGAGACTGCAGGTTTTCTTCTTGTGTTTGGGGGCCGCACTATGGAGCGCTGCAGCGGCAGCGACACACAGGGTCTCAGGGCCACGGGAGCGCGGCCACCGCCGCCATCTCTCTTTACACAGACACAGGGAGAGAGGCAAAGAAGGCCAGGTGCTTCACCGCTCCAAACGAGGCTGGGTCTGGAACCAGTTCTTTGTCATTGAAGAGTACACAGGCCCAGATCCCGTCTTAGTAGGTCGGGTAAGTAGAAACAAGGAACTTCTACATCCATTTCTCTACATCCGTTCTTTATCTGCCTCCCCCTCTATTTTTCTCTTAAGGTTATGCTGTGAATGAAAGTCATTGGGGTTTTCATTACAGACAGAGTCCTTGCAATATCCTCCATTTGTTCCACAAAAGCAATCAGTGGCCCACTTGATTAAAGGTTATAAATTGGATTTCCTTTTTAATAACGGTGCAGTCCCCTATGGTTCTTGCATAGGGGAAATGGACGATTTATGGGCCTGCCGGATAGTTACATGGTGAACCTGCAGCACGTTGGCCTTTAAATTCCCACCTGAACCCAAGTGGAGGTTTAGACTTATTGAGTGGGGATATTCTGTGTCAGGAGTTTAATTTCATTTTAACCAGCATAGTCAACATCCCTTGATTCGTATCAGCTCTATACACTTTGCTTGCAACATATAAACAGTCATACGTTATGAAAATGAGGTTCGTTCGCATTTTAATATAAAACGATGAAGTTCGCTCGAGAGTAATGTAGACTCGCATTTAGGAGAGGGATGTTTCCCTGCTGAATTCACTGTCAATGCAGCCGGCCATCAGGGTGGATATTACTGTAAGATATAAGTGTGTTAATGTGATACTCTAGAGGAGATGCTATCATGGATTGCTGAAGACCAGCCAAAAAGCTTTCTACTTTGAGTCAGCGTTCTTGTTTGACCTGCTCGTTGTAGATGGAAACATCTCACTCACATGCTCTTTATCTTCTTCCAGCTTCATTCGGATGTAGATTCAGGAGATGGAAACATTAAATACATCCTTTCGGGGGAAGGAGCAGGCACTATTTTTGTCATCGATGACAAAACGGGCAACATTCACGCCACAAAGACACTGGACAGAGAAGAACAGGCCCAGTACACCCTGACCGCCCAGGCCGTGAATCGAGAAACCAACAAACCCCTAGAGCCTCCCTCAGAGTTCATTGTCAAGGTGCAGGACATCAATGACAATCCACCAGAATTCCTTCACGGCCCTTACTATGGGCGAGTGGCTGAGATGTCCAATGTTGGTGAGTGCGAGCCTCTGGAAAAGCATATTTGTCAGCTTCTTCTCTTTCTCTATGAGCCCACGCCTGACAGCTTGTTCCTCATGCATTATTCAAAAGAGCTGAAATCTGACTCTCAGAAAGTGAGTCGGTACTCTTGTTGCAACTGTTGTTTTGCGACTGCTGACTTGTCTGTGTGTGTGTGTGTGTGTGTGTGCGCTTGCATTTGTTTGTGTGCATGTGTTTGTGTTTACTGCATTTTTGCTGTGCAATACATCATCAGTAATGCTCTCTTGTCACGGGGTAATGATCTGTTACCCCGGTACCCCCCATTCACAGCTCACATAATACTACTGGGAACCTCGAAAGGCTAGTTTTGTCCAGGTCAATTCCTTATACTTTTAGACAAGTTGGTAAACACGCTGGGTAAAAACAGAATCAGATTTCATGGAAATTAGCCCGCCTGAAGGCAAAACATTGCATGCACAAACCCGAGGCAACAGTTTGTATCATCTAGCTTTAGACTCTGAAAAACTCTTGTTGCCTTTAAGAAAGGTTATTCAAGATCAACTTTATAACCTGAGAAATAGCCAAGTTGCTGTTCTCTCTCTTATCTTTGTTGTGAATATCGATGGGAGGTGTACCTTAGACTGTGAGATCTGTGCAATATCCAAAAGTGATCTCTATCATGGCTTTCTCTTCAGGTACTTCAGTGATAAAGGTCACAGCTACAGACGCCGATGACCCCACATACGGCAACAGCGCCAGGCTGGTCTACAGCATCCTGCAGGGCCAGCCTTACTTTTCTGTGGAGCCACAAACAGGTACAGTCGTCAGTAATTATATTTTCACTGGTTCGGTGTTAGTTCTGTGGAGCCAGCCATGCATTCAAATATGCATCATGTGCAATTTCAAGTCATGTTTGGCTTCAATTCAATTACCACGGTATGAGGATTGGGAATGAAGTGGGTAGTCTTTTCACGCTTCGCGAGAGCACCTTGCATTCTCTGAGCTAAATTAACCCGTGGTCACATTAGTCCTACAGTGTCCCAGTGGCAGTGGAAACCCCTACAGCAGTCAGAGGAGATGGAGCAGATGCTGCTAATAAACTAAAGCTGGATGTTTTGCTCGATCCTGTTCAGTGCTGCTCATCTGTGTGGTACTAACAAAACCATCATGAGACTAATCATAGCGCATGTGTGTTACATGCTTCAAGAACCTCAAGAATAAGCAAAATAGCCACATATTTTTCTGGTCTGAAAGATGACTGGAAGAGTAAAGAGTAAAGTGTTGAAAGCTAGCGTTTTATTCTACAGCACTATCCTGAAGAGTAAGTCCAAGGTCAGTTGCCCTATTGGATAAAAACTGCCTGTGTATGAGATGTACACGGTAGGAGATGTAGAAGAGGGTACAGTATTCCCCCTTAAGAACAGTATGCATTTACTGTAACTTGATGGTCATCAAGTGCTAATTCGGTTCAGACAAAATGTGCAAAATATATGCTATCATTTTAATGATTTTTTTTTAATAAGATGTCATTCATTTGTAATACTAAATTACTTATTCCATGCAAATGTATGCATTTGACAGATTAGTTGAATGAATAATGACAGTCAAATCAAATAGCAGAATATAATCATGCAACTGAATTTAACTTTTAATTGAACAGATTGTTGTAAAAGCAATTATTTATACATTTAGACTAAATGTGACACCGAATTAGCCCATATGTTTATTGAGTAATGAAATGTTTGAAATATGCATCTAATTCGCTGAAATATTAAATAGTTGGTGCGTTCTGCCCCAGTTATGAGGGGGGCATCTAACATCTAACAAAATAGCAATATTTGTTACTGCAAAAACCCATTCCAACTGGTTAGATGGAATAAATCTCATAAATGCTGATGAAACAAACAATAAATCAGTTAATTAATGGATGGTCATAAATGAATGGTCTGGGGTGCTTACTTCATATTGTGTTTAAATGTGTGCCTATAGGAATCATTCGAACAGCTCTTCCCAACATGGACAGAGAGGCCAGGCAGGAATATGATGTCGTCATCCAGGCCAAGGACATGGGTGGACACATGGGCGGTCTGTCAGGGACCACTCAGGTTAAAATCACCCTGACTGATGTCAATGACAACCCTCCGAAGTTCGCTCAGGGTGAGAGAATTTATTCTTCCAGCTGTGAATGTTCCCTCTTTCTCTGTCTTTCTCTCTTTTCCTATCTCCATCTCTCCTCCATCCATCATTTTTGTCCTACTCTATGCTTGTCAGGTTTTATTATTGTCCCTGTGACCATGCCTTGCTCTTTGGCTGGCTACACACAACATTACTCTGACCTCTGCTATGCATGCGCCAAGGGAGGAGAGTTTGCTTTTAGCCAGTGTACAGCTCTTTCTTCTCCACACTTCAAAACCACATATTAACATTGACAAGCCCTCAGGGACCAAGTCAGAATCTGCTAATATGAGCTACAGATGTTAACATGAAAATATCACAACTTAATTATTCAAATGTTCTTTAAACGTTCAGCATGAGCACAATGACATCAAGTCTCTCGAGCGTGAAAGGCTAGATTAAATATTTACTGTGTTTGCGTATACAGAAGAGAGCAGGAACGGGCTAGTGTGAGCTAGCGTTCATGTGTTGCCGATGTGACATTAAACTGCACACTAAGCACATATATTTTATCTGTCTTTTGTTCCAGAAATCGGCCCTATAAATCTCCTCCGAGCTTTTGCTTTTTTGTGCGCTCTGAGCCTCGGGCTCTGTAGCAAAGGGCCTTCAAGCTTTTCCCCGACTTAAGCAGAATGCAGCATGCATGGTCCCAGCGCTCCAGTTCTTACACAAGCCCTGTTTTTGGTGCTGGTCGAAACCGTTATTCATGGACCAAAATAAACTGTACATTGCAAGGTTATTGCCCACAATGAGTAGCTTAGGCCAGCAGATCCTTAAATCTACCTCGCCGATAGTTTTGAGCCGACTCCATGATGGAACATTTCAGGAGCAAGATTGATTTTTTTAATGTGGACAGCAGTTAGGCTCAGAGCACAGGTGAGAATCTGAGCTTCAGATATTTAATGTGATTCTGCTCACTCTGAAAAAAAATGCAGTTTGAGCAGTGGGCTGTCTCTTTTAGGCTCGATATTGATTCACAGAGATGTTTGCCCTATCCGAAACAGACTTTGACACATGACTCGCTGCAAACTTAGCTCCCCAAAAAATCTGTAGATGAAAACGCTTTTTTTTTGGTCTGTTGAGGGTCTGATTGAAAAAGCAGACCTCTTTGCATGCCCTGGCCTTTCTTCGCGAGGACTTCCTCCCCATGTGGGAGTTATTTTTATAAATGCAGCTGAAGCTTTTGGCTCTCAGCATGCAGGGAGTGGAGCCATATGGTTCTTCTGTGAGCTCCAGCCTCAGGCAGGTGTCTGTTATAGTCTTCATACACCCACCCACATATGCATACAGGCTCACTCGAAGACACAAATATAAATTTCACGCATGCACTCCTGTTCTCACCAGCTAAGAGCTCACAGGTGCCATGCAGCTAGCTGAAGGTAGCACCGGTATCACACAGAGAACCAGCTCTCCATTCCCGGGTGGACAGTGTGATCATGATTTTTCTTGCCTGTGACTCAGAGATATTATAAACCATATAACCTCCTACCCCCCCTTTTCTGAGAGCTCCCGGGACTCACTCTCCTTCTTCACAGGTGTTTACGCCATGGCGGTCTCGGAGGACAAGGTTCCCGGTGAGGAGGTGGGTCGATTGAAGGCCAGAGATCCCGATCTGGCAGAGAACGGACTGGTGGATTATCGCATCTTGGAGGGAGACGGCATGAACCTCTTCGAAATCACCAAGGACTCGGAGACCCAAGAGGCAGTCATCAAACTAAAGAAGGTGAAGTGTGTGAGAGCGCCAAAGAAGTATGTGTTAATGCAACGTCTAGTTACGTAAGTGCAATTGTGAATGGAAGCAAGTATGTGCGCAAAAAGGGAGGGGTGTTCTTGTCAGATAGCATTACTGTGAATTTCTCTGTCCATCCCTTAGTCTTCTTGAGGAATCGTTTGCATTTAGCTTATTTGCTTGTTCATTTGTGTTCCTATTTGCATGGGCGCTCAAATATGCAAGGTTGTGAGCACAAGTGCAGGACTGCTGGGAAGCTGGAAAGTGATTTTTCACCATTTTCACTCTGTAATTGCAATGACATTGCCCATCCCTTCCCTATTATGTCTGAGATGAGCATTGACTTTCATGGCTGCTTCTCTCCATCCGTGTGAGGGAAGCTCATCTGGGCCGTGCTGCCCGGGTTATTCCTCCCCTGCTCTGAGGCCCTGGATTAGTCAGACAATTACACAGCCACTCGGGTTAGGCTGCCGCCCATCCGTACCCCCACCTCCCGTGGCTGAGAGAAATCTCACATCACCCCGAGAAGCCTGCTAGCCACTAACCAGCTATAGCCTGAGAGCCAAAGAGACCCAGCCTGCAGCCTTAACACTGCCACCTGCTGGTGATCCTTTACCTCTCACCCCCACAGCTTAAGATCTCTAGTGATCATCCACAAAATTATCATTAGAAAGGAAAGCATATTGAAGAAAGAAAAACGTATGCAGTCAAGAATTATTGCTGTTTAAGCTGTGTAAACCGGTGAAGCGTCAGCATATTGTGAATGTTGTTTGTATAAAGGAGGTTTGTATGGTGCAGGAACAATTGGAGGGGGATTTTGTCAACCTCGCTTGTGTTTTTTTTTTTTTTAAACGTCATGGCCACAGCAGTGCTTTTTCAGATTGCCGAGAAGGGTAAAGGAGGGGATGAATCATGCAGAAGGGTGAGAGAACAGACAATATGGCATGCCAACAACAATCAGCTTGATGCAATGCTGCTTCACTCAATAACACAATGTCTCACTGATACACCTCTTGGGAAATCATCACCTTTTGCTCTTCAAAGCATGTTGAAAATTAAAGACGAAATTACTGACAGAATTGCCAGGGTTTTAATCAAGTATTCTGTTTCAACTGCGGGCAGGCGACGCAGGCTGAATATTAAGAGGAGATGTAGCATTATCGGGAATACTATCTGCTCCTGATTAGGTTCAGTCGGGAGTTATTAGGTGCCAAATAAAGGATTGTAGTAGGGGAAAAAGAGAAGGAGGGGGGACTGATGTTGTCAGGATAAACAGGGAATAGTTTCCAACCTGTTGGAGGAAAGAAATGGGTCATACTTGTTTCCAGCATTGGCAGCTCCATTAAAGAGATCCAAAGAAAAGAAAATGTGGGAGAAGAGAATGAGGAAGCAAGAAAAACAACTTTCATCCAATGAACACACAGCTAGCAGCCATGTGTACGTGTGAGTGTGTGTTTGAGTTGATATGTACCCTTTATGTGTAATTCTCACTTGGTAATTTGTGACCGAGAGGTGTGACGGGTGAGACAGGCTAATCAGAAAACAGGCGGACGTGTGAAAACTGGCGATGCAGGAGGACACGAGCGGACCATATGACTGGCTGCTTTTGAACTCTTTTTTTAAAAAAAATCTTTTTTTATTTGCTTGAACCTAAATTGCATGAGAATTGTGCCATTTGAGAATTGTAAAAAAGTGCAATCTGTAACTGAAAGATGTCTGCAAGAGCCTTGATATTTGAATGCTTTCTCATTCAGGCTTCTTTGTGGATTCAGTCTCCTTCCCAAATGTATAACAACAGTGCCATCTAGTCTGCTTCTTTGAAACTTTTCCTTTTTTTATTTTTTTTCTGGTTAGCTATATTCTAGTGTTTACTTTTCTTATTTCATTTCACTTGATTTACTATATTTGTAATCAATTAATGGTTATTTTATTGCTCAGACTCATTTATCTCTTAATTCACCTTTGGTTCTCCATGTAGTCCAGAATCAATTGAGACGGGTCATTTTCATATTTGAACATGTAGAGTGATTCCTGAAAATCTTCCATCAAAGTGAATAACTAAATTGTATCCTGACCTCTTGTTTTCAGCCTGTGGACTTTGAAACCAAGCGATCATATACGCTAAAGGTAGAAGCCTCCAACCCACATGTGGACCCACGTTTCACTGCCTGGGGTCCATACAAAGATACTACCATTGTGAAAATATCAGTAGAAGATGCAGACGAGCCCCCGACCTTCATAGCTCCCGGCTACAACTTTGAGGTGGAGGAAAACGCCGCAGCAGGCACTCTAGTCGGCCGTGTGCATGCCAAAGACACCGACATCATGAACAACCCAATCAGGTAGCAACTGCTTCCTGTAAAATAATCAGATTACTTTTGCTTTACCCGTTTTTTGTCAGTACAGCAGTATGATCAGTTTTTTTTTTCTCTTTCATCCCAGATATATGATTCTACGCTACACAGACTTGGAAGAGTTTTTCACCATTAATACTGAGGACGGCATTATTAAGACTACAAGGCCTTTAGATCGGGAAGCACAGGCTTGGCACAACATCTCTGTCAGTGCTGCAGAGATTGGTAGGTCACTCATTGCTTTTCTGGGCTTTTAAATAACAGAGTAGCCTTGCATGTTTCTAATTTTTTCCCTAACCAAGCTCCCCAGCTCTCCCTCCACCCTGCTCTTGTGTGGTTGTAGTGTCGCCAGGCCTCCTGCATGATTTCAGAAGAGACAGCAACAGATTACCTCTTCAAACTTCAAATGATACCCTCAGTTCAGTGAACAGTGTGTAATTGGCCCTAACATGTTATATATTTATTTTTGTGTGCATGTGATTTCCTTGAGGTCCAGTTAGTGTTTGTTCTGTTTGAATTCAAAGATTATGTGTGATACATTTTCATTCCACTGTCTTTGATAATTTTGGCCATCAAAATCAAGGTTAAAGACATGAAAACTACATCGAAAATACTGTGTCTGAAAGCAAAATATCAAGGGATTTACTAAACCTGATCATTTCAGATTTTCCAATTGTGACAATTTTGGTTCTGTCTTGTCACTCATGTCCTTCCATTAAGGGCTAACTAAAGTTTTTACAGCACACTGAGTTATTGATAAATCTTAAAAATCATTTTGAATTCTGTTGTTGTTCCAGGCGGCCATCACCAAGATGCAAAAGTACGAGTCAATATCAAAGTCAAAGATGTGAATGACAACGCTCCAGAGTTTGCCACTCAAAACGAAGTGCTTGTCTGTGAGAATGTCAGCCCTGGAAAGGTAAATCAACTAACTGTTTATTTGAGGACCAATTAAATATGTTTCAGCACTTATTAAATAATTAGCAACACTTTAACTAATGTAAACACTTGATGTTGTTTATGTTATTAATGCATATACAGGTGCATCTTAATAAATTAGAATGTTGTGGAAAAGTTCATTTATTTCAGTAATTCAACTCAAATTGTGAAACTTGTGTATTAAATAAATTAAATGCACACAGACTGAAGTAGTTTAAGTCTTTGGTTCTTTTAATTGTGATGATTTTGGCTCACATTTAACAAAAACCCACCAATTCACTATCTCAACAAATTAGAATACTTCATAAGACCAATAAAAAAACATTTTTAGTGAATTGTTGACCTTCTGGAAAGTATGTTTGTTTACTGTAAATGTACTCAATACTTGGTTGGGGCTCCTTTTGCATGAATTACTGCTTCAATGCGGCGTGGCATGGAGGCAATCAGCCTGTGGCACTGCTCAGGTGTAATGGAAGCCCAGGTTGCTTTGATAGCAGCCTTCAGGTCATCTGCATTGTTGGGTCTGGTGTCTCTCATCTTCCTCTTGACAATACCCCATAGATTCTCTAATGGGTTCAGGTCTGGAGAGTTTGCTGGACAGTCAAGCACACCAACACCATGGTCAATTGAACCAGCTTTTGGTACCTTTGGCATTGTGGTCCGTGCCAAGTCTTGCTGGAAAATGAAATCAGCATCTCCTTAAAGCTTGTCAGCAGAAGGAAGCATGAAGTGCTCTAAAATTTCCTGGTAGATAGCTGCATTGACTGTGGACTTCAGAAAACACAGTGGACCAAAGACCTTTTTTCAAATGAAAGTAAATTTTGCATTTCATTTGGAAATCAAGGTCCCAGAGTCTGGAGGAAGAGTGGAGAGGCACAGAAACCATGTTGCTTGAGGTCCAGTGTGAAGTTTCCACAGTCTGTGATGATTTGGGCTGCCATGTCATCTGCTGGTGTTGGTCCACTGTGTTTTCTGAAGTCCACAGTCAACGCAGCCATCTACCAGGAAATTTTAGAGCACTTCATGCTTCCTTCTGCTTTACAAGCTTTATGGAGATGCTGATTTCTTTTTCCAGCAGGACTTGGCACCTGCCCACTGCCAAAAGGTCCACAAGTTGGTTAAATGACCATGGTGTTGGTGTGCTTGACTGGCCTGCAAACTCGCCTGACCTGAACCCCATAGAGAATCTATTGGCTATTGTCAAGAGGAAGATGAGAGACACCAGACCCAACAATGCAGATGACCTGAAGTCTGCTATCAAAGCAACCTGGGCTTCCATACCACCTCGGCAGTGCCACAGGCTGATCACCTCCATGCCACGCCGCATTGATGCAGTAATTCATGCAAAAGGAGCCCCTACCAAGTATTGAGTACATGTACAGTAAATTAACATACTTTCCAGAAGGTCAACAATTCACTAAAAATGTTTTTTTTATTGGTCTTATGAAGTATTCTAATTTGTTGAGATAGTGAATTGGTGGGTTTTTGAGCCAAAATCATCACAATTAAAAGACCAAAGACTTAAACTACTTCAGTCTGTGTGCACTGAATTTATTTAATACACGAGTTTCACAATTTGAGTTGAATTACTGAAATAAATGAACTTTTCCACAACATTCTAATTTATTGAGATGCACCTGTACACCACACTACATACCATTCAAAGTTTGGGATCAGTTAGATTGTATTCATTACTTTTATCCAGCAAAGATGCATCAAAAGTTACAAGTTACTAAATTACTAATCTGTGAATTAGAATAATTTCTGAAGGATCATGTGACAATACAGACTGGAGAATATTGCTTTTTTTTTTTTTTTACAGTATTTTGATCTAAAAAATTAAATGCAGCTTTGGTGAACATAAGAAACTTCTTTCAAAAAACATAAAAAAATCATATAAGTACTGAACTCCATACTTTAAAACATTAGTGAAATCCTGTAATTTGCCGATATATGTGATAGCTAGATATATTAGATAGATATATATATAGATAGATAGATAGATAGATAGATAGATAGATAGATAGATACACTGACCAAAATTATAAACGCAACACTTTTGTTTTTGTCCCCATTTTTCATGAGCTGAACTCAAAGATCTAAGACTTTTTCTATGTACACAAAAGGCCTATTTCTCTCAAATATTGTTCACACATCTGTCTAAATCTGTGTTAGTGAGCACTTCTCATTTGCCGAAATAATCCATCCACCTCACAGGTGTGGCATTTCAAGATGCTGATTAGACAGCATGATTTTATTGCACAGGTGTGCCTTAGGCTGCCACAATAAAAGGCCACTTTAAAATTTGCAGTTTTACTGTATTGGGGGGTCCGGATGGGTTTGAAAACCAGTCAGTATCTGGTGTGACAACCATTTGCCTCACTCAGTGCAACACATCTCCTTCGCATAGCGTTGATCAGGTTGTTGATTGTGGCCTGTGGAAATGTTGGTCCACTCCTCTTCAATGGCTGTGCGAAGTTGCTGGATATTGGCAGGAACTGGAACACGCGGTCGTATACGCCGATTTCAGAGCATCCCAAACATGCTCAATGGTTGACATGTCCGGTGAGTATGCTGGCCATGCAAGAACTGGGATGTTTTCAGCTTCCAGGAATTGTGTACAGATCCTTGCAACATGGGGCCGTGCATTAACATTCTGCAACATGAGGTGATGGTTGTGGATGAATGGCACAACAATGGGCCTTAGGATCTCGTCACGGTATCTCTGTGTGTATTCAAAATGCCATCAATAAAATGCATCTGTGTTCGTTGTCCATAATATACGCCTGGCCATACCATAACCCCACAGCCACCATGGGCCACTAGATCCACAACTTTGACATCAGCAAACCGCTCACCCCCACAACGCCATACACGCTGTCTGCCATCTGCCATCTGCCCTGTACAGTGAAAACCAATATTCATCCGTGAAGAGAACACCTCTCCAAAGTTCCAGACGCCATCGAATGTGAGCATTTGCCCTCTCAAGTCGGTTACGACGATGAACTGCAGTCAGATCGAGACCCCGATGAGGACGACGAGCATGCAGATGAGCTTCCCTGAGACAATTTATGCAGAAATTCTTTGGTTATGCAAACAGATTGTTGCAGCAGTTGTCCGGGTGGCTGGTCTCAGACGATCTTGGAGGTGAAGATGCTGGATGTGGAGGTCCTGGGATGGTGTGGTTACACGTGGTCTGCAGTTGTGAGGCCGTTTGGATGTACTGCCAAATTCTCTGAAACTCTTTTGGAGATGGCTTATGGTAGAGAAATTAATATTCAGTTCACGGGCTACAGCTCTGGTGGACATTCCTGCAGTAGGCATGCCAATTGCATGCTCCCTCAAAACTTGCGACATCTGTGGCATTGTGCTGTGTGATAAAACTGCACATTTTAGAGGGGCCTTTTTATTGTGTCCAGCCTAAGGCACACCTGTGCAATAATCTTGCTGTCTAATCAGCATCTTGATATGCCACACCTGTGAGGTGGATGGATTATCTCGGCAAAGGAGAAGTGCTCACTAACACAGACTTAGACCGATTTGTCAACAATATTTGAGAGAAATAGGCCTTTTGTGAACATAGAAAAAGTATTAGATCTTTGAGTTCAGCGTTTATAATTTTGTTCAGTGTAGATAGATAGAGAGATAGATATTTTTGGCTTAGATAACTTAATGTCCCTTATTTGATCCTTGTATCTGTGAAATGTATGACTGCCTTTAAATAGGTACAGGAAATGGTTAATGAATTAGCTAATTCCTAAAAGAGGTCACAACTTCTATCAAAACTTTTAAATGAGCACTAAAAGATTATATTGACGTCTAAATTTAATCAATTCAGTGTTAACTTTCCCTTTGTCGGCCAGTTGCAAGTTTGAATGAGTGACAGGGAAAAAATAAAGAGAGATAAAAGAGGCATACATTTATTTAAAGGCATGCCCTGGTGATTTTAACCAATTTAACATTACCTGATTTGAACCCTCTGCTCCACAGCTCATTGAAACAGTTAGTGCTACGGATAAGGACGAAATGGCCCACCGCCAGCACTTCCACTTCAGCCTGGCCCCTGAGGTCGCTAACAACCACAGTTTCTCCCTCAAGGACAACAGAGGTGTGTGGCACACAAAACACACCATAACAGAATAATTTGCACTGAAGAATTGCTTCTTTCAAGCCAAGTAATCTGCCTAAGGAAATACGCCATTTGAAAACACATTTTTTTTAGTCTCTTTCCAAACCAAATGAGTTTATCCATGTGTAGGAGTGAGTGTCTGCAGTGTCGCCCAGCCAACCTCATGTTGATAATTAGGTCATGATGAGGTGGGCAAACTCAAGTCAAGCATCGCTCTCATTTGAGCTTCTCGATCTGTGGATTCGAAACGTGGGTGAGGCCCAGCTGGTAGGCAGCCCCGTTTCTCAAGCATCCTGCTTGTTGTTCCCAGAAAACCTTCAGCACCATACTTTAGTCTAATAGTCTTTCGTCAAACAGGTAGGCACAGGTCTGAAGAACATGTATGAGAACCCCACCTATACTGTAATGGGAGAGTCAGTCGCTGGGAAACGAGAAGCCTCAAGTTAGAGCCAGTTGAGGAGCCTCTCTGAGGAGTGTCGTCGTGACTGGGTGATGCTCAGTTTGAGGGGAATTTGCTGCTTTTATATGAACTCATTATGTGGTGGCTCTTGATAGATTACAAGCTGAATTATGTATGCATCAAAGAAACTGTAAATCGTGTTTACTTTGCTCACAAGGAGCTTTGGTGTTATTTTAGAATGCTCAGTGTGACTGCTATGATACGATAATGATAGTAGTCTAACATATGCTAACAAACTAAACTATTTTCCACCTGTAGAGATGTTTAATTTTGAGTCGTACCTGGAAGAGAATTAGAATTTTCAAGCCGTCATATCATAAATTTGCAGTCGGTTTTTGGAATTACTTCAGATTTTCAGATTTTGCTTACACAAATTACACGCTAAACAGTGGAAGCTGCTGTCCATGAGGAATCAGACAACTATAGCTCCATGTAATTTAACCATATGTTACCATTTTACTCAAAAATAGAAAACCTTTGCTTTTCTGAACACCTCAAGGGACCCCATGATGAAATAGCCTTCCAGGTTGGCCTACAAATTTACATAATTGACTGAGCTGCTCCATTCCATTGGCTAATTTCTGATTGTGCTATATTTCTCGTTCCAATAGATTGGAAATATAATGAAATCCCAATAGCTGATTCCAGTAACTCCACATAATTGGTGCCTGAGTGAGCGAAACATGCATTAATTGTTTTTAAAGGGTGAATGTTTACAATCACAGATCTGTTTAGGCTTTTTTCTTGGTTAATAGAGCGAACCGATGTGAACCGAGAAGTTGAGGGAATGAAAGAGAGAGAGAAATGACTGTCTTTCCCATTCGGTCTGCTTTAATGAGAAAGGAGATGAGCACTTTTTAGCAGGCCATTTCAAAAGCCAACAATATTAGGGAGACAGATTAGGCTACTCAGATTGACTGGCCTTATCAGGATCCAGAGCCTTTCAAATGGATACAGTTTTCAACAGCTTTGCCCACCCATTTATCTGAAGCTCCATTATGCTCCACTCTCCGCACAGAGGCTCTGACATTGCTCCTCTTATCAGACGGACATAATGAAGGCCTGCTGATTATAAATGTGCATGAACTCTAAATATTAAGTGTATAGAATATTGTCTGTGTTTAGTAATAATGAAAAAGTAAAAATGCATCAGATCTGGTTTTGATCTTCAAGGTTTTGAAATTGCCAACTGAATTTAAATGCAGGAATTAATCATCAACCAGCAATTGCAATTTTGAGTAATATCTGTGAAATATTAATTGAAGCCCATTTCTGCTGAATTTATAAAGTCAGAGTATTAAGTCACATGCTTCCCAGCAGGCACACAACATTATAAGACGTTTATATTTGGTTAAAAAAACTAAAAACTAGGTTGATACTTCGGGTGACCAAAATTCAGTGTCAACTCAATGTCAAATGTCAGTATTAATTTGATGTCCAATACTGACGTCAGCTGACGTTGATATTTGTTGTTTTTAGGTTGTGTAACCAAAATACAACGTTAAGTCAACGTCAAATTGGCATTAAATACTGACATCTGTCTGTCCGACGTCATGTCCAGCGTCAACCTGACTTTATATTGATGTCCTGTGCCTGCTGGGTTGTTATAAAGTCAGAATTATGAGATATAAACATACAATTCTGAGAAAAATAATTTTCATTCCGTGGCAGAAACTTCTTCCATAGAATATTTTCCAGATAATGATTTATGAAGAATTTGATTTGGCTTCACATTGACAGTGTAAAAAAAAAAGCGTTTATAATAGCAGACTCAATATTTTTGTCACACATTATGCGCACATGACCAACACATTCATGCTCCCTTCCTGGCACAAAGGAGACTTCCTTGAGGGTGCTCAGTGTACAGCATTTGCCAATAAAGGTGGCCCAAAAGCACAACATTGTAAACAAGGACCCAGAGGAGCTCTCTCAGCTTCAAACGTTGCAAATTGATACTTCACACAGCCCATGGTAATCTCACTGACAGAATATGATATAGAATTATAATGTATAACATTAGATTGATCGAGCCTGTCCACGGCGTCATGCTATATGAGCGTTGTAGCCATATCATTAGTGGCCTTCCCTGACAGAGCCACTGAAGGTTGAAGAAAGTGGTGCCAGAGGGAGTGAAAATGACTAAACCCCAGGCCCCTAAATGAACTCACTCCATCTATGCCTTCAGCGTGACCTTGCACTGAGTCAGGGAAATGCGCTGGCACTGATCCATCCCTCCCAGTTGCAAATAAAACCAATACCGCTCCCTCCGCTCTAACTTTGATTACACTTCCAAAAGCTGATAAATGTTCTCAATATTAAACATGAGTTTAATATTGGAGGATTCACACCTCATTGACTCTCACCGGTGGCTATGGGTAGTTCTCATGCACCTAAACTCCAGGGAACGGAGAACTTTCCTGTAATTCTATTCAGCGCATTTACAACTCTGTTGTTGTTTTACTAAAATCCTGTAACCTCCTCATCAGCTGAAGTAAACATTCCATCAATGTTCCTCTGTTGCTTCCACAGATAGCACTGCTAGCATCTTTGTGATCCGGAAGGGCTTCAGCAGAATGTCCCAGGATGTGTATCACCTTCCCATCGAGATCAACGACAATGGTGTACCCCCAATGAGCAGCACCAATACTCTTATAATCCGTGTGTGCAGCTGCGACAGCAAAGACACTATCCTCTCTTGCAATGTGGAACCTTTCATCCTGTCAGCAGGGCTCAGCACCGGAGCTCTGATTGCCATCTTGGCCTGTATTGTTATTCTACTAGGTAAGCCTAATTGTATTTGTATATGAATACACAAGCAAAGTGTGGTAACCCGCGATTGTAAATACTAGAGGGATATAGAGGTACGTGGGTTGAATTTAAACATCTTAGGGGGCCCTGATACTATTCAATAAGAGGTTGCATTTCACGGACGTAGAAGGGTGGTCTCGGGAAAAAACACACTGGAATTCTTTTACACTAATACAACTACAGAAGCGTAAAGTATTTATAGAACAGATAGTTTACAGAGAACATCATTTATTTAGTTTGCTTGCCTCTAAAACTGATTAGGGATTTGTTTCCCTAAAGCATTCTGAGCCTAAGTAGGTTAAAAAACAGATCATTTACTTAAGTCATATTTTAAATGATGAGAGACAAATGCTTCAGAGTAAGACAAAACTTGACAAAAAAAAACATGATAACGAATACAAATAAAAAAAAACATATATGAATGAATGATTACATACATAAAAAAATATTTTATATTTATATATATTTATAGATTATATTTATGTTGAAATTTAGGTCAAAGAGCTTTTTAGTGTTAGTTTTATATTTACATGTATATACATTTATATATTTGAAGAGTTTGGTTCCAAAACGCGATAAAACGGCATTTAAAAAAAAAATTTGAGTTTCCGCCAAAATCAGTATTGTATCTGGTCAAAATCCTTTTATTTTTACGCAAAATGCGATATCCGCTGTGTTATTCTGTCATGTTTTCTCCCTTCTCTGTAGAATGTGATATATCCGCTCAACCAATCACAGCACACCATTCCACGCATTGTAAACAGTAGTGGCGGCGCTTTGAATACACCCGGCACCCTAGTTTTCCTCATCTATTTTGTACTTAGTGATCAACAAACAAACAAAAAAATTAAGGCTGCACGATAAATCGGGGATGTGAATGTGGGTCAAGCGCATCTGGTCGTGCATTAAGCCGTTGTCTGGGGGTGTGATTAAGTAAGTAATCTCCCTCACTTGCTTTCAGATGGAGCAGCAATACGGCGGAGATTCGTAGATCACTGCTATATCACGTTTTCATAATCGCCTATGCGCCACATTTCGATTATAACGGAGCGATATTGCGTAGCTGTCCAATGGTTAAGTGTGTTTTATTTATTGCCATTAATGTTTTTTGTTAATACTCTATCTCTTCATACACACACACACACACACACACAAAATATAATATATATATAATATAATACCAGTACATATCTATATATTTAAACAAAAAAATATATATATATATATATATATATATAATGTTTATAGATATGTCCTTGTCTTTATTATATATAGTAATAGATGTGTGTGTGTGTGTGTGTATGAAGAGTTTGGTTCCAAAACGCTATAAATCCATTTTGATTAATCTGTGTAAAGATTTGTTTTCTTTACCAAGTGGCAAGATGAAAACCACTATTTACTGTTTCAAACTTCCACATAGCATCTTTAGGTTATAATACATTACAACATTCTATGTTTTATAGAGATTTTCAAAGATTTATTAGGTCAGAGGGAGACAGAAAATTTTAAGTTGGTATGGGTAATATCAGCCGCGGACCACCACCAAAGAAAATGCAACATAAACGTACACAGCGGCGCAGCGTAATTGTGTCTAGTGTGTTGGGTGATAAAAAAATTGAAGCTAGGTGGAAGTGTGACAATACAAATCATACAAAAAAGTGAAAAAAATCAACGATAAAAAGACATATTTAAAAATTCATACAATTGCCAAATATAATAAAATAAGAAAAAAACAATAACACAACAGACTAGTAATTTGAGCCACAAGTCTGGCCCGGTGTCGGAGGGATACAAATCCTAAAAACGTAGACAGAGAGCATGGCCTACACAATACGTAAGCAGGCATACGGTAAGGGCCAAAAAACAACAAATAAACCGGGGCACCGCTTGGTTTGATGCTATAAATTATTACACAGAAAGAAGTTCAGCATGCATACAGACAACATGCACGGACTAACAAAGTACAGGGGGACACTGTCCCGGAGTCAACGGCCAAAAGTTGCAGTAGCTTTGCCATGGGCAATCATTTAGTTGACTAGTTGCGATACGGCTGGGAGGACACAACGTGACAGAGACAACACGGACACTGACAGCTACCAAGAAAAGACGCGTGCAGAGCGAAGAGGGGCCTCATCGGCATGAGAGCGTAGTAGCCAGGTCTACGACTCGGTGTAATGGCGTCGCTAAGAAAACGGCGTGTGCATGACAGCACTTAGATGGAAGTTATCTAATCATAATCGCAGAACCCTTTACGGAACAAAGAGATTCCTGACAATCACATGCGATTATCGGTGCAGCCCAATTGTGTTTGTTGATCACAATACAAAAATAGATGGGAAACCTAGGATTCCGGGATATTTCACAGGCCGCCATTACATGTCTACAATGCGATGGAAGTGTTTGCTGTGATTGGATTTTTGAGCGGATATCATCGACATTCTAACCGAGAATGGAGAAACCTGCAAATAAGCGTGCGCGGATAAGCGAACGGATTTTGCGTAAAAATAAAAATGGACTTTTCAACCAGATACAAAACTGATTTTGGCGGAAACAAACTTTTTTTTTAAATGGCGTTTATCGCGTTTTGGAACCAAACTCTTAATACGAGCTATATATATAAAAAAAAAAATAAAAATCAAAGGAAAAAATATTATCTATATTATATCTATATATATATACGTTGTATAAACCATAACTAAAAGCTCTTTGGACCTAAATTTCAACATAAATATAATCTATAAATATATATAAATATAAAATATTTTTTTATGTATGTAATCATTCATTCATATATGTTTTTTTTTATTTGTATTCGTTATCATGTTTTTTTTTGTCAAGTTTTGTCTTACTCTGAAGCATTTGTCTCTCATCATTTAAAATATGACTTAAGTAAATGATCTGTTTTTTAACCTACTTAGGCTCAGAATGCTTTAGGGAAACAAATCCCTAATCAGTTTTAGAGGCAAGCAAACTAAATAAATGATGTTCTCTGTAAACTATCTGTTCTATAAATACTTTACGCTTCTGTAGTTGTATTAGTGTAAAAGAATTCCAGTGTGTTTTGGGGTGAAATGCAAATATTGACATGCATCAGGTCCCTATAAGATGTTTAAATCAACCAAGCTAGACCTCTATTATTTACACGTGGTTACTATAAGAGCAATTTTTGAACAGACAGCGGCTGAAAGCACACACAAAATAAAGGGGAAAAAAACAGTAAAAAACGGGGAAAAAAGTTTGTAATCTTAGGAGGGATTTTGTATTTATTCAAATGTGTAAAGAGTGTCAATCATATTCAAGAGCTGTAATATTACAGTTCATCATTTCCCAAAACATAGTAGATAGCTCAAGTAATGTGGGCTTATCAAAGAGCAGTATTAAAACATTGCGTTTAATGGGAATACTTTATCTTCAGAGTCAAATCTTTCTAGCAACTACATTTAAGAAAACAGTTTCTGATGTGATTACTTATATACAGAAGCATCGTAGCGATTCCAGCATAAGTGAGAGCTGCTATTAGCATTGGCTTGACATTTGTTTGCATGTCTGCAGCGATCGTGGTGCTGTTTGTGGCCCTGCGGCGCCAGAAAAAGGAGCCTTTGATCGTATTTGAGGAGGAAGACATTCGGGAGAACATCATCACCTATGATGATGAGGGAGGTGGCGAGGAGGACACCGAGGCATTTGACATCGCCACCTTACAGAATCCAGACGGTGCCAATGGCTTCCTGCCCCGTAAGGACATCAAGCCTGAGCTGCAGTATCCCATGCGCCCCGGCCTGAGGCCCATTGGCAACAGCGTAGACGTGGATGACTTCATCAAAACGCGGATTTCGGACGCGGACAATGACCCCACAGCGCCCCCGTATGACTCCATTCAGATCTACGGTTATGAAGGTAGAGGCTCGATCGCCGGCTCTCTCAGTTCCTTGGAGTCGGTGACCACAGATTCAGACCTGGACTATGACTACCTCCAAAGCTGGGGGCCGCGCTTCAAGAAACTTGCCGATCTTTATGGCACCAAAGACTCCGCTGATGACAACTCTTAACGTTCGCTCAAGTCCCTTTTCATCTCCCTCCACCTGGCCCTCCTCCACTAACTGTGTGTTTTGTGAAGTTTACTATAATTATTCCATGAGTTTTTCACTTTATAGTAAACTCTAGGTTGTTTGTAAGTATACGCACAGTATACTAGATGCTGGGAGTGTCATAGGTACGATCACAATGTGCTATGGGGGAGCCAGAAGGGTAGAAATAAAAATTTTACAAAAACAAAATAAACCAACAACAAAAAAAAAGATAAAGACACACAGACACATCTGTGATGGACATGTCTCTGTGGTGTGTATGAAATGAAGAAATATGTGACAATGTTGTTTAAGAACTGAAAAACGTTATGTTTCACTTTTGATGTTTGTAGGTTCCTACAGGTTTGAGGTTATGGATGTGCATCACAGAGAGACATGAATTTGCTGATACTGTGAACAAGCTCACGAAGAAATAAAAACAAAAACAGTTGCCTTATTAATAATCTGGAGCGAACGTCAGCAAATTAAGACTTCTGTAACTTCTGTAGCGCCTCCATATTGTCTTTGGAGATATTGTCCAAACAAGTCCTCATTGTTTTGTTTTTTTTGATTTTGGTTTGTTTTTAAGTAATATATATATATATAATAATATATCATATAATATGCATATATTTGGGAAGCAGATGGGATCCCGCAAAAATATACACTCAGTGTGTTTCTGTCATCTAGAATAAAAGAAAAAAACCTTCAGCCCATTTTCCATCTACTACATCACAAAGAAAGACCTGTGAGCTCAAAAATCGCCTTAACTAATGGACACTCTTGCAATGCAGTGCATTTTTTGTAACTTGAAAGCTATATCCTAAAGCAAGCTAAAGTCCTTATAACGTATGTACAGTACAATGTGCAAAATATGTCTCTTGAGGATCAATCTTACACCGATCATTTATGTAAATCCCTCTCCTTCTCTCTCTCTCTCTTTTCATTATGATTATACTCATTATATGACTATCATTTTTTTTCAGTTTTCTTATTTCTCATTCTCTTTAATGGCTTGTGTTATTCTCCTTGGTGAGAAAATAGCAGTCTGTCTTGTCGCAGTGAGAAATGGCTAATTTCTATGTCGATTTTATGGTAACTATTTGTACAATTTTAAAAGTTCTTATTTTAGTATACATACAAATATCAGTATTTCAACATGTAAGGAAAATATTACAGCATCACACTTATATTTTATGAACATTGTACTGTTGCTTTATTATGTGCTTCAATCTAAGAAGCAAAAACTTTGAAATAAATGCTCTTTTTATAAAAATTAAGAAATATTTGTGGCGGTAAGAAATTTGTGTGAACACAATGTATCGGCGCTTTGCACGACGTATAACCACTGTAGCACGACTCATGATGGAAACATAAAGATTGAATATGAATGCTGTGCAGCACATGAATTGCATTCGCACTCGCAGAGACCTGCAGAGCTTTTCACCGGCGGCTTCTGTGCTTTCCAGTGGTAGGTCTCTCCATTGTCTCCCAGCAGATAGGCTTGCATTCTTTCCTCTCCCAGGGTAGCCGCACACTGAAAGGTCAATGTGCACTTTGTTAAAAAAAAGAAAAAGAATGAAAAGAAAAATAGTCTTACATAAAACCGAACTTCAGCCACCTGAATGAGATTGGACACCAATTTCCCTGAAGGGCCTTGGAAATAAACAGAAGAGCACTGCTGCAGGCTCTTCTCGCCCATACAGGAAGACTACATTTGCCGAAACCGTGTATGAAGTGAAGCACAGGAAATAGCCTCTGATGACAAACTGTTCCCTGTGGAACTGTAGCCCTTAGCTGTCCTCCGTGGAATACTGCTGGGTGTCCTCTCTAACAAGCAGCTAAAACGCATGCCCTTTAAAAATACTGGTTTTGGTTTAATCCACCGGTGTTATTGTCAGGAAGGATATGGCTATCTGTGCTCCGGAGTAGGAAAAATTGTCACTCTGCATGAGTTTTTCTTGTCATGTCTCTAGACGTATTCTGTCAAAGAGCTAGATTACATGCGAACGGAGGTGCACTAGCAGCGGGTGGCATCCGCTTGTTAGCTGATTAGTGATTTCGAACCAGTGGTCTACAGATACATGCCAATTGCAATCGCCATATTTCCACCAACATGGCTGATTGTTTTGGAATGCGGTTTATTGTATCTAAAAAATTCCCTGTGTGAACTATATACAGTGCGTTGAACTCAACCGTTTATACGGCACAACAGTAAAATGCAGGTCAATCAATGATATATGCTTTTGTTGAAGCAATCAGTTTGCATTATTTTAACTTATGTTTTAAATAATCGTGTTTAACAGTGAAATCCTGGTGGAAAAACGTCTCTAGGTTACGTATGTAACCAAGGTTCCCCGAGGGAACGAGACGCTGCGTCGAGATTCGCTTTGGGAACACCCCTGCTTGACTGCGTTCTGAAGCACGTGTCAAATCAGTCCAATGGAGAAGCGAGACGTCACGAGTGGGGTGGTGTGAGCGCCAGGAAGTATAAAAGCGCATCCGTCAGAGCGCAAGTTAGCTTCGATGAAGTAGGGCCTGGAGGGATGCAGGGATAGAAGAGACGCAGTGTCTCGTTCCCTCGGGGAACAATGGTTACATACGTAACCTAGAGACGTTCCCTTCAGGAACTCGAGCTGAGTTGAGATTCGCTTGGGACGAGAAATACCCACTGCGCATCCTACCAAGTCCTGCCTGTAGTGTGTATCAAGAGCACATCACGAAGAGAGAAACTGAGAACCTGGGGTAGATGAGGTCTAGCATTATAGAACGGACAAAAAGGTGATCGGAGAGGACCAAGCCCGCACGCACAACCCCACTGTCCTGCAAGGCCACACCCAAGTTGAAAGCTTTGGAGGCTGCCATACTCCTGGTCGAGTGCGCTTTGACCCCCATAGGTGATGGGAGGCCAGGGGACTCGTAGGCTAGTGAGATGGCCTTGACCACCCATCTACTCATAGTATGCTTGGTCGCTGGAGATCCTTTCTTTGGTGGACCAAAGCAAACAAACAGCTGATCTACCTTACGCCACGGGGCAGCTCTGTGTACGTAAGCGTCCAGTGCTCTAACTGGACAGAGGGGGGGGGGCAAAGATAAACCGTTATTGCCTTCTTCTGGAACGAGGAGGACAGAAGCGCTGACAGTATATGGGCACTGCGCGAAGGAAGAAGTGGGCACCTAGGACATAACCTGCCCTCGGGTAAAGGATGCACTAACCATGCCTGGAGCAAAGCCAGGCAAGAAAACAGAAAGTGCCTGCCTGCAGATCCCCGACCTTTTACGTGAAGAAAAAAATCGCGAGGAGAAGATAGTCTTGAGCGTGAGAAACTGATGAAAACTTCTTCTATGGGTTCAAGGGGACATGCATAAGCCCTCCAGAACCACAGTCAGGTCCCATGAGGGCACCTTAGTGCGTTGTACCGGCATCAGCCTCAGGGTGCCATGGAGGAAATTAGTGATAAGTGGGTGTCTTCCCAATGTTTGACCACCCAGAAGGGCGTGGTAAGTAGCTAAGGCTGCCACATATACCTTCAGAGTGGAGGGAGATAACCCTGCAGAAAATCGCTCCTGCAGAAACTCCAGAACAGTACCAATTGGGCAGTTGACAGGGTCCTGCAGTCGCTGTCCGCACCAAGAAGTGAAAAGCTTCCACTTCAAAGCGTACTGTTTCCTAGTGGCGGGAGCTCTGGAATGGAGTATAGTCTCAACAACCTCAGTCAAGAGACCAGATGCTAGGAGCTGTGCACCCTCAGGGGCCATGCCCACAGCTTCCAAAACTCCGGGCGGGAGTGAAGAATGGCGCCCCCCGCCTGAGAGAAGAGGTCCCTCCTGATCAGAATCTCCAGCGGAGAGCCATCGAGGAGGGACACCAGGTCCGAGAACCATACTCGGGCTTGCCAGAACGGGGCTACTAGCAAAAGACAGACCCCGTCCCGGCGAACTCTTTCCAGAACTCCTGGGAGCAGAGCGATCGAGGAGAGCCTCTGGCTGGCCTCTGGTTTTATTAGAGGAGCCAGTTAGGTGCCCTGAAGCGGATGACCGGCAGGGACAACCGGACTGCGCTGTTTTTTCTTTTTTTTTTTTTTTTTTTTAGCCTCTTAACTTGATGGGGCGGAGCTCTCCTGTACCGTACGTTGAAGGGAGGCACTGGGATCTTCGCTCGTGGAGCTCATGAGCCCTGAAGCCACCTGCAGGGTGGCAGGGGTATCATGAACCTCTGTGAGGGCACTGAAGGAACAACCGACATGACTGCTGTAGCACCCTCACTTGAGTGGGTGAGCTCTCCCGTGCCGTACTGTTGCTGGGTGGCAGCTGGGAATTTCGCTAGTCAGAGCTCACTGAGCCCTGAAGCACCAAGGGGGGCAGGGGTATCAATGAACCTCCGGGAGGGCACTGAAGGAGATTGGGCACGTATGACTGAGGTGTGATCCTTTCCTCCCCAGGTGGGCTGCCCTCAGGGACCTGACAATGGTAGAACCGTTTAGCCGAGATCCTCCTAGACAAAATAACGGTCCGCAGATCCGTTTTCGGTCTAGAAGACCCCGAATGAGAGCGTTGCCCCGACCCCTGATCTTTCTGTGGAGTGGTGCGGGTTGCAACGCTCTGTTTTTTAGGCAAGTGTAAAATCAGTCAATGGAGCAGTGAGATGTCACGAGCGGGGTGACGTGAGCGCCAGGAAGTATAAAAGTGCATCCGGCAGAGTGCAAGTTAGCTTTGATGAAGTAGCGCCTGGAGGAATGCAGGGAGTATGGCAAAGAGACGCAACATCTCGTTCCCTCGGGGAACTAGGGTTACATACGTAACCCGAGACGTTCCCCTTCAGGAACTCGAGCTGCGTTGAGATTCGCTTTGGGAACGAGAATACCAAATGCGCCATACTACCAAGTCCCTGCCTATGTGTGTATCCTATGAGCACATCACGAAGAGAGAACTGGGAACCTGGGGTAGATGCCAGGTCTAGGTTATAGAAGCGGACAAAAGTGTGCGGAGTGGACCAGCCCGACGCAGCACAAATGTCCTGCAAGGCCACACATAAGTTGAAAGCCTTGGAGGCCGCCATAGTCTTGGTCGAGTGCGCTCTGACCCCCATAGTTGATGGGAGGCCAGAGGACTCGTAGGCTAGTGAGATGGCCTCGACCACCCACCTACTAATAGTATGCTTGGTCGCCGGAGATCCTTTCTTTGGTGGACCAAAGCAAACAAAAAGCTGATCTGCCTTACGCCACAGGGCAGCTCTGTGTGCGTAAGCGTCCAGTGCTCGAACTGGACAGAGCAGATTAAGCCTTTCTTGGCCTACTTCCTGGAACGGAGAAGGACAGAATGCCTGAAGTACTATGGACCCTGGCGAAGAAGTGTGGGCACCTTAGGGACATACCGGCCCTCGGGTAAAGGAATGCCCTTACCATGCCTGGAGCAAATTCCAGGCATGAAACAAAAAATGGCTGCAGATCCCCGATCCTTTTAAGTGAAGAAATAGCGAGGAGAAAGATAGTCTTGAGCGTGAGTAACTTGACTGAAACTTCCTCTATGGGTTCAAAGGGGGCATTGCATAAGCCCTCCAGAACCACAGCCAGGTCCCATGAGGGCACCTTAGTGCGCAGTACCGGCCTCAGCCTCAGGGTGCCACAGAGGAAACGAGTGATAAGTGGGTGTCTTCCCAATGATTTACCACCCAGAAGGGCGTGGTAAGCAGATAAGGCCGCCACGTATACCTTCAGAGAGGAGGGAGATAACCCTGCGGAGAATCAATCCTGCAGAAACTCCAGAACTGTACCAACTGGACAGTTGACTGGGTCTTGCAGTCGCTGTCCGCACCATGAAGCAAAAAATTTCCACTTCAAGGGGTACTGTTTCCTAGTGGCGGGAGCTCTGGACTGGAGTATAGTCTCAACAACCTCAGTTGAGAGACCAGATGCTAGGAGCTGTGCCCCCTCAGGGGCCATGCCCACAACTTCCATAACTCCGGGCGGGGGTGAAGAATGGTGCCCCCCCTGCCTGAGAGGGGAGGTCCCTCCTGATTGGAATCTCCAGTTGAGAGCCATCGAGGAGGGACACCAGGTCCGAGAACCATGCTCGGCCCGGCCAGAAAGGGGCTACTAGCAGTAGACGGACCCTGTCCCGGTGTACTCTCTCCAGAACTCCTGGGAGCAGAGCGATAGGGAGAGCATTGGCTGGCCTCTGGTTTATTAGAGGAGCCAGTTCGGTGCCCCGAAGCGGATGACCGGCAGGGAACGACAGACCTGACTGCTGTAGCACCCTCACTAGAGGGGGCGAGCTCTCCCGTGCCGTACCATTGCCGGGCGGCAGCTGGGATCTTCGCTCGTCGGAGCTCACTGAGCCCTGAAGCACCGAGGGTGGCAGGGGTATCAATAAGCCTCCGTGAGGGCACTGAGGGAACAACCAACCAGACTGCTGTAACCTCTTCACTTGAGGGGCGAGCTCTCCCGTGCCGTTTTTACGTGGCCATGCGCAGCAGCTGGGATTTTCGTTCGTCGGAGCTCACTGAGCCCTGAAGTAATGAGGTGGCAGGGGTATCAATGAACCTACGTGAGGGCACTGAGGAGGATTGGGCAACGTATACTGAGGTGTTATCCTTTCCTCCTCAGGTGGGGCTCCCCTCAGGGGCCTGACAATGGTAGGACCGTTTAGCCGAGGTCCTCTTAGACAAAATAATGGTCCGCAGATCCGTTTTCGGTCTATGAGACCCCAACTGAGAGCATCGCCTCGATCCCCAATCTTTCTGTGGAGGGGTGCGGGTTGCACCGCTCTGTTTTTGAGACTGGCGATATGAGAAGCTTGACGGCTTGGGCTGCTCCCGCTCAGCAGCCCCACCCCTGAGCAGGTCAGATCGGAGGCTTGTAACACAGCCATGGTGGTGCAAACAGCAACAGCTGACCCTGCCGCCGTATAAGCTTTCCAAACCAGACTCGATGTCAGCCTAACGGGTCTGGTGGGAAGCTTCGGGGCCTTCAGGGACGATGCTGCCCCATATCCCTTATTATTCAGCCCCACGATGTTCTTTTGAACAATTCTAGATTGGGGGTGTAAATACGAGATGAGTATGGTTTCTCCCATGATCTTGTTTTTTACACCTCAGCATGGAGATCGGGGAAAAAAGGAAAAAAAGGACGGCCCCGTCGTGAGGCTGTGATCTGGATTCAGAAACAACGCGCGTCTGAATTACTTTAGGACGATGGCGTCTGTTCTCGGCTGGCCAAAAGATATTTATTTGGCTACTGCACGAGGTCACACCTCATACCGAGAGGGACTGTGGTGGCGATGTGCAACAGTCTCTCTGTATGGACATCATCCACATCCACCTCCTCGGAGGAAGAGAGATGAAGCGTCTGGCTCTCTCTGGGGGAAGAAAACCGCAGTGCGGGTTTCCGAAACCCTGGAGAAGAGCCCATGGCTCTAGAGGGTGAGGACAGAGAAAAGGAGGCCCCGTCTTGGATCCCCACGCTCTAAATCCACCGGGAGCATTACCGACAACAGGCTACGCCGTGCCGGAACCAGCGGGACCGCGAAGCCTGGCGATCTCATCAACACAGAAACAGGCGGGAGGGAGCGGAGCAAACGCTGGTGAGTAACTCGCGGTGATGACAATAGCTCCCTCCGAAACGAGGACCGTGATGCTCCAATCCTAAACAAACAAACACACAGATTGTGTGTATTCCTCGTGCCAGAGAGCATGGCGGGAGCACAGCATTTGTAATGCCGTTTGCTCGCCATAGATATTAGTTTACACTTTGACATATTCTTTTGAATGCTTGTTGACTGACAGACAACAGTAAATAGACTAACACATACACAGAGCGCTACTGAAGAACAGAAACTGGTTTGCGCTCTGCCGGATGCGCTATTATACTTTCTGGTGCTTATGTCCCCCGTTCGTGACGTCTCGCTACTCCATTGGGCCGATTTGACACGTGCTTCAGAACGCGATCACGCAAGGGCGTTCCCAAAGCGAATCTCAACAAGCTCGAGTTCCTGAAGGGGCAATGCGTACAGGATGCTGTAAAGAAGCCATCATCAGAGTTCGCGCAAGCAAGTCACACCAAATGATTGCTGAGCCAGGCTCACTCCCATTGAAGCACCAAAATTAGGTAATCGAAGTTCCCTTGCCTTTCAAACGGCCTAAAACATTAAATGTCAGTCAAACTTTAATTTAGGACAGTTCTCGCTCTAAACAAACCATAACTACAACCTTTGCCGCAATAAACTCCTAATTTGCTGCTTATAGTTAATCGTTAGTAAGGTAGTTGTTAAGCTTAGGTATTGGGTAGGATTAGGGATGTAGAATATGGTCATGCAGAATATGTGCTTTATAAGTACTAAGAAACAGCCAACATGTTAATATAGGCATGCTAATAAGCATCTAGTTAATATTGAGAATTGGTCTCTAAACTGAAGTGCTACCAAATGTCGATACAAACCTAAAAATATTGTTTTCTATCCACCTTTATCTGGCCGTTAAAAATGGGCCTGGCCATTTGTACTTTGTATGGTCTAGCTTCTGAGTCATACGATGTCCAGCTGTAGTTTTGCTGCTTGATATTGCAAATGGTGTGTTCTTACATTATTTGTGTAATGTATGATCGTAAAGGGGTATATGAGTGCTAAAAATCATTATTTGTGTAGTTGGTGTAATGAAATGGTTTCTGCTGTTTAAGGTAAAAAAAAACATATTTCCGATTACTGTACATTATTGTTTCCCTCTAGGCCCCGCTTCTGAAAGTGGGATTTTTACAAAGCTACGGGTCTGAAAAGCGAGGGTGTGCCTCGTTGGCCAGATATCCAGTGCTGTTTGATGGTCCAAAGGACCACCCTCACGGTGTCGCCGGCACCAACGCCAGTCCCCCCACACTCCTAGCACCCCTTCAACCCATACACCCCCCTACCATGTCCGGCCACCAAGAGTGCGCATACAAAAACATTAAAACCCATTATAAATGAGGCATTTGTTGCATCCAGTGGGGACCTACTTACGGATTAATGATTCTATACTATCTTTTTCGGTTTGCGTTGCATCGCCCCGAAAACATAAACCATGTCGCATTTGTGATCAGCAACAAACAAGCACTACTCTACATGCTGGAGGCGAATCTAGCGCAACGACACCGGAATTATGAATAATTAACCATAACTAGTTAGAATTAATTATGAATATTTTAGATCCGCTGTAAATATTTAGCTGACCTCTAAGGGTCAGCTGTCTTGTCAATTCTAAGAACGTTGGTTTCCTGGTTAAGGGAAATAACTTTTTACTGTACAATTCTATAAGCTTGTAAAGTAAATCTGCATGATTAGTGACTCCGGTTTTGAGCAAACAATGAACACGTCAAGTGTGATACAAGTAGGTTTTATTAACTACATAAACACTTAAAATAGTCTAACATACTACATAAACACATTAGCTGGTCTAACATACACATACACACAAACAAACACACACACACAGGGGTATAGGAAGGGTTAAAGTTTACACTCAGCATAGAAGAAAGAGGCATAAGAATGAATTTTATGGAACACTTTGCATATATTCAGCAGATCTACACCTGAGGGCAACGTCAGATTCTTAGTTCAAACAAACCTTGTAAAAAGGTGTACCTGATACTTAATGCATCAATTAAATCAACTAAGTTTGATACTTGCACGTCTTCTCTGTCTGACAGAGATTCCTGATGCAATCTTAAGGCTTCCCGTTGATCTTTGCTGAATTTAGGTCGATGAAAAGAACCAGTTTTGAGTCAGAGGATCTTGATGAATGGAAAGGTCTAGGCCGAAGAAAGGCCTGGCACACTTTTTTGGTATCCTGAAGCGTTTTCTCACCTTTTCTTAGCTTCTGACCGAACCACCGACTGGGGCGGGTCCTTGGAGCCGGGCCTTTAAGGTCGGAGAAAACCCCCTGCCTTTCAAGATGGGCTTTTCCAATGAGAAAGATGGAAATTCCAAGAGGGAGGTGGCAATTGCTGGAGGGTTTACGACCCTTGGTTCTCTAAGCATGGTAATTTGCAAATGGAACTCGAGTGGGTGCGTGACTGCACAAATAGTAAAGATTTCTTTAGAACATCAATATGTTGCATGGTATCAGCATGAAATATGCACTCTCAGTTAGATCATCCGGAGACGAATTCATAGATACTAGACATGAAAAAGGTGAGGTTATATTAACTAGTGGTCTATGATAAAATGCATAAAACAGCATACACTACAACAGACAATATACAAGAACAGTAATTGTATACACAATGGCCTGAAGGATATGTGTATTCAATCAAAGAAAGGTATTCCTATGAATTAATTAGAGAACAGTCCATTTCCCTGGGCATTATGTGTCTTTCTTATGAGGAAAATGAGGGAGTTTATCTGCCCGCATTCCTTTAGGCAATAAAACCAGTGATATCAGCATTGGTTACCATGGAAACAGAGGCCTGTTCTGCCTTTCTGAGGTGTTAGGTGCATTTCGGGGGAAGGGTAGATAGACCCTCGTAATTGGCCATTTGGTTAATTGAGGGGGAGTTAGATATTATTTGTTAAATATAACAAAAAATTGTGTGTCTGATTGGTCCAAATAGAACCACTGCTCAAAACTCGCGTTTGAGTCTTCAGTGGCAAATTCTTTAAATATGAAACGTACTTACAGGCTGTGAGTCAAAACAGCTGGCATTGTAGTCTACTCTAACAGGATCAGGAAACAGTCCTCCATAAAAAACACTGGACACATCTGAATATTTGGGTTAAACTGCTTCTGGAACAGTGTTGTAAATATAACTTTACCACTGATTTCTAGTCGTGTCTCTTTTGGAAGGCCAAACAAAGTAGTTTCGCTTTCACAACGAAACACCCAGAGTCAAAAACGGCAGGCTAGATGTGAGCGGAAGGGGCAAGAGGACTATAGAGTGAGCGGCGGCGGTGCGGACAGAGTGCAGCGGAGGCCGGAGGCATAGAAGTGAGCAGGCAGCGGGCGGGCTGAGGTGAGGGAGGACGACAGGCTAGAGTCGACGGCGGCCAGGGGCTGAGAAATGGCAGTTGGCCGGCGGGCTTGCGGAAACACATGTGCGAACCCGGGCTGGACTCCGCTCTCTCTGCTCCGTCACACGGTGGGAAATTGGGAAAGCCGATCCGGCGTATCCACAGGGCGGAAGTTGATGTATTTCCTATGACCAGCAGACTCAGACTAGCCCTGACGAAGCAGAATCGTCCTCTTTTGGAAGGCCAAACAAAGTAGTTTTTCTTTCACAACGAAGCACACAGCGTCTCCAATGTGGCGGCGGCGGCAACAACAATACTTACAGCGAGAATAAAAGTTACGCCTTATTTCTTTGCGTGAACAGTTGGGTGGTGTTATGCAAATCTTCCCACAGCGTGACGTAGATATGTGGGGCATGTTAGAATGAGCCGTTTTATGTAGGCGTGGCTGACTCTTAACTTTTATAAAGAAAATCTCTGTAGCGAATCAGCTCATGGGAAATATGAATAATTAACCATAACTAGTTATTAACTATTCATATTTTAGATCCACAGTAGATATTTAGCTGACCACTCAGGGACAACCGTCTTGTCAATTCTAAGAACGTTAAATTTCCGGTTAAGGGAAAAATAACTTTCTTACTGTACAATTCTTCAAAGCTTGTAGCGTAAATCTGCATGTTTAGTGACTCCGGTTATGAGCAAACAGTGAACATGTCAAGTGTGATACAAGTAAGGGTTTATTAACTACATAAACACTTAAACTGTCTAACATACTTAAATAAACCCAAATAAACTGGTCTAACATACTACATAACACTTAAACTGGTCTAACATACACGTAAACACACACACACACATACAGTTGGTATAGGAAAGGGTTAAAGTTTAACCTCAGCACAGAAAGAGGCATAAGAATGAATTTTATGGAACACTTTGCACATTCAGCAGATCTAAAACCTGAGGGAAAAAGTCAGATTCTTAGTTCAAACAAACCTGGTAAAAAGGTGTAACTGATACTTAATGTCTCAATTAATAAGACTAAGTTTGAATAATTGCAAGTCTCGTCTGTCTGAAAATAAATTCCTGATGCAATCTTAAGGCCCAAAATCTTGCTGAAATTAGTTGATGAAAAAAACCAGTTTGAGTCAGAGAATCTTTGTGAATGGAAAAGTCAAGGCCGAAGAAAAAGGGCCCCCCCTGGGGGGGCACAAAGGCTTTGTATACTGAAGCCCAGTCTCTCACATTTTCTTAGCTTCTGACCGAACCACCGACTGGGCGGGTCACATGAAGTTTGGCCTTTAAGGTCGGAGAAGATCCCCTCAAGATGGGCTTGTCCAATGAGAAAATCCGGAATCCCAAGTGGGCGTTTTGAGGTCCTGTGGAGTTTATGACTCTTTGTGTAGAAACATACTTTAGTATCTGGAACTTGAATCGAAAATACTAAAGGTTCTCAGGACACTAATATATTGCCTATGTACCAACATATAATATACACTCTTGTTTCGATCATAAGAAGGCGAATTAGATACTAAACACGGTATATGTAAGTTTATATGAATGAGTGGTTTATCGTAAGCATGAAAAAAAATAGTCTATAATACAACAGATTAAAAACAACACAGCAATAATATACACAATGACCTGAAAGATACACTGTTCATTCAAAGAAAGGTATTCCTATGAATTAATTAGAGAACAGTCCATTTCTCCTGTGCATTTGTACCCCTTGTTTATGGAGAAAGCAGAATGAGAGCCGGCTAGCATTCCACAAGGTTGTAAATGTATCAGGTTACCATGAAACCAGGGTCTTGTTCGGCGTCCTGGGGTGTTACAAAGTATGTGTGAAATCTAGCTAACAAAATATATATTGTGTGGACGTGGTCCAGACGCCTACATCTCTTTGGGATTGAGACTTTAGTCTTTGCAAACTTTACAGATCGTCTATGCACCACGAGCTTGTAACACTCCAAAGAGAAAGGAAAATTTTTTTAATTGCATCATATGACCCCTTTAATTATGAACACACCGGTTTGTAGTGTAAACAGTTTGTACCATTTACTGCACATTGTTAATCTTCCCCTATAGCGGCTAATGAACTGGAAGTCCATCGGCTTACTTCCGTGTTCAAGAATAAGGTGGATATATATACAATCAACAACTTTAAATGGATAGTTTTTTATTTCTTCTTCGTTTGTTAATTTGTCATTCACAATGGTTCATGGGATTAAAGCTCTTTTTCTCATTGAAGCCGCTTATACAGTCTTGAACATTTGTCTTTTTTTTTCAGACTCAATTACATTTTGCTTCAAATCCAAGTTTGCATTGTTGTTATTTACCTTGTAGCTGGTTGCTTGGTTCACGTCTTAGAGACTTTTTTCTAAACAATTATAATTAAGTTAACAACTTTATTAATCCCACAAGCAATTAAAGCCCCTTGTGGGATTAATAAAGTTGTTAACTTAACTATAATTATGGGGAAAATGACTGGATAAAATACTTCCGGAACCAGCAACGCTGTGAAAGAAGAGTTACACTCTGTTGATGAACACAGAAAGCACAAGACGGACAGAGATAACTTTCGCCTTTACACACAAAGGTTGTGTGTAAATGTAAATGCATTTACACACAAACCGCTGTGAGTAGGTTTTTTTTTGCCTATTTCGATCAGTATAAATAGGCCTTTTTTTAACCAGTTCTCTCAAGCAAACCCACTTGTCATTAGCTTGACTGTTCTGGCCTAAGACTGTTCTGGACTCATTGTAAGCCTAAGTTGATCATAGAAACATTGTCACCAATGGAGCTACGATCAACTTAGGTGAACAATGCCTTTGGGAAACGCAGCCCTGGTGAGATCCTTGCATCTCTGGGCCTCTAGGTACGCCAAAACAGGGCCTGGGTGATTTCTATAACCTCTGTCTGTCCTCAGTGTCTAGGGAGCAGATGGGGAGGGGCAGACTGCAGCTCTGACTCATATCTCAAGGATCTATACAAAAAGTGTCAGATTCTTCCCTGGGAACTATGAATCAATAGTTCCTTCCTGACACTGGCGCTGCAAGCATTAAGTGTGGTTGGGTGCACTGCGATGTACCTGAGATAGAGAAGGGTGGAGGAGGCTGATTCAAACCTACACAAAATGCTCGAAAATACTAGAAACCTATCTTTGCATATGACAGATTCACGCTCAGAATTGGGGTGAACTCTCTGTGTAAAAGTCAGAAACACTACAACTAATCAGAGAAAACAACAATGCATACTTACCGAAAATCAATTCCTGTGTCAATGAGGGTTCAAGATCTAAATGATTTTGTAAGAGGGTTACATTGTCTCATAGCAGCTGTGTATCTGTATTCCATAGCCGAGGGGCAATCTGCAACAAACAGATTCTCTGACTGTTTGTGTATGTGGGTGTTTGGGAGTGAAGCATTCACACCTCCACTTTATCTCGTTTATAGTGCTTAACTGTGCTTTATGAACACGTGAGCAAATATTATTTAGCCTATTAGCAGTAATATTATCACATCTAATTTGATTATAATTACAATTTATGCATATTTTATCAATTATATTTTATTGCATGCATATTTTACTATTCTAATAAAATAATATTTAGTTATTTTATTATACGTGCACGTTTTATTATGTATTACAATCAAATAATTATTATATTAGTAACAGAAAGTTACTACTACTAATTGTAACTACCAATTGTTTTATTATTAATATTATTATCATTATTGTTGCTTTTATTACATATAATTGCTGTTGTCAAATAAATGATAGAAAATGGCAGCTTTGTGCATTTTGCTAAAATAATTATTTGTGATGTTAATGTACTCTGCTTTGTGTAACTAAATAAATCCTGCTTATTTTTTCCCCCTTCGATCAGTGGCATAAGCCATTATTCCCTTTGTGTTGTCATTCAGCACTAAGCCCTCAATTAGGAAATGTGTAACTGATCTGACTGATTTTGTCTTGTTTGCTTTATAGGATTGCTTTCAACAGGAAATACAAGAAGATTTACTGTTGTTTGATTGTTACAAGCTGATTGTTAAGCTTGTAAGCCTGAAATACTGAGATACTATGAAAGCAAAGGCAAGAGAGAGTTTGTGAAGAGAGAGAAAAGGATGATGGGAGAACATCCAGTGTTTGACCTTGGGTGGAAGTTAGAACTAAAGGCTTCTGGAATTGTCCATGATGACTTTTGCTCAGATAACGTGTCAGATTCTTCCACAGGAGTTGCCCCTTCTTGGTTGTAGCTGCAGGAGGGCAAAATACAATGGGGGAGAAAATAAATAAAAAAGTTCAAACCTGTTCCATGATTTATGGTGTGTCATAGGAAACTAGCAATAGCTTAGCTTCCATAACTCACAGCAGGATCCTTGCAAAGCTTCAGGGCCGTATTGCGTATTGTCCCTCACCCACAGGGATGCAGGGATAAATTTGTCTTTGTGCTCCAACAATATTGCACAGTTTTTGTTGTTCTTCACGAAATACATACAGAACACCCTGGACAGTCACACAGGACCAACATTTACCTCAAAGCTCGGTAAGGATAAGTCCAGGAGCAGATTTTCCTTTTTTTTTCTTTTTTTTTAACTGAGTTAAATGTGTCTGACCTCTCAGATTCATGTCTGGAATTCATAATGGCACAAGCTCCTTTTTTGCCAACTTTATACATTGAGTCTCAAATTGCTTTATAATTTTTAATCATAATATTCTATAATACCATTCAATATTATTATGTAACATATACTGTTTGCTGTCAAATAGGAATTAGAAACAATAACAAAACGTACAACAATATGCCATTTGCTGCGTAATAATAGTTTTGGCGTCATTTTAGTTGTAACGTGGTTTTTATAGTGATTTTTTCTTTATTGCTAGCTGCCTTTTTATGGGGATATTAGTATGTTGAGGTACTACAGTCTAATGTGCTTGAATATGGTCATTTTTAGTGCAGTAATGGTATCAAATAGCAATACCATTGTACTTAGGAATACTATATCCTTAAAGTACCCTCGTTTGCACTTTACTTACTTTTGTGTATGGTGCTGCATTAAAGTTCGTATTCGAATTTATCAATCTTTTTTCCCTTTCCCCTCGCCCGTGATAAACTTTTTCACATTGTATTTGTCATCCGGAATACTTAGTTATTTTCTGCGCTTTCCACTTGTTCCCGTTCTCAAGTATGAAATTGTTGACTTCTTTTGTCACCTCTCCGAACAGGTTCGTGCTTTTATGTACGCATGTTTTTTTTTCTGGTGTTTTTTTTTTTTTTTGCCTGGCTTTGTTTNACAAGCAATTCATCACAGATATTAGCTGTATTGATTCACTTTATAACTTGAATTGATTCATTATAAATACGCCATGTAACTTTGCACTGGGAAGGATGTACACAACCTCATCAAAGCTGATGTCTGAATTAATGGACCTCTATGAAGAAATCAGGAGACTGGAAAGGAGTCTATATAGACTATTCAATAAGTCTGTTGTTCCGAATAGTAATATGGATGTTTATACTTTTCCATTAGAGTCTAATAATCTTCTAGTACATCTTTGTGTACTAGTATTTGACTTTCCACTGTGTGGGTGGTGTGTGTGCATTTGTATGCACCCACGTTTGCTTTTCTGGGAATAACCAAAATTGTTGCTTTAAAGGGAAAGTTTGTGCTAAAATAATTTACTCACCCTCTTGTAGACATTTTTGTAGAACCGTCAGCCATACAACATCATTTTATAGTGACCACATCTGTCAAGGTTCTCCTCAGCAATTGAACACCTCTGATTTGCTGTTCATAATTCTTCAAAACGTCAGTGTGCTTCATCAACAGCTCAACAGATGTTAACATGCTCATCTCAGAGTGCTCAACTCACGAGATCAGGGGAATAACAACAGCAATTTTCTTACATTTTTTACTCGAACAACCTGTTTTTAAAAGTGTTTATGTGTGTGGTGTTATTTGGCTGCCTACAACTCATAACGCCCCATGGTCGTGATACGGTTATGCTGCTGGGCAATGTTAGTGAGAAACAAAAATGAAAGAGCACAAACAAACACACAAACCTGACTATTGTAGGAGTACCATTAATATTTTTCAGTGCTTTTGAAATAATTCTCATATACTCACCAAAGGTGCATTTATTTGATCAGAAATAGAATAAAAACAGTACAATTGTGAAATATTATTACAATTTAAAATAACAGTAAATAATTCCTTTGTTTTTTTTTTTTTTTTTTTTTTTTTTGGGGGGTGGGGGGGGGGGGGGGGGGGGGGGGGCGGGGTGAGCAAATAGGTGAATTCAGCATAATTTCTAAGTCTTCAGTGTTACATGGTCCTTCAGAAATCATTTTAATGTGCTGATTTGGTGCTCAAGAAAAATTTCTTATTATCATCAATGTTGGAAACAGGTGTTTCAGCAGGTGTTGAAAACTTGAAAAAGATCAGCATTTATCTGAAATCATTTTTTTTATTCTTTAGTGTATTATTGATCAATTAATGCATCCTTGCAGAGTTTTAATTACTTAAAAATCTTACAGACCCCAAGCTATAGTGGTCAATACAGTAGTGTATGTGTACAGTATGTGTATAAATATTAATATTTAAAAAATGTTGGACTTGAGCTATTTCTACCAGAATGAACCCTTAAATTGAGTTTTGTTGGTGTAAAATGTATTATTTTGATTTATTTATAATATACTGATTCAACCTGACTAAATTAGGTCACGCCAACAAAGTAATTTTTTAATGGTGAGATCATGTAAAATAGCTTCTTAAGGTACATGTTAGCACATTTTACAGTGCATATGAATATACTACTGTATAATAATGTTTGTGTTAGACCTGTGTGTATCAAATCTGTGAGTGCGTGCTGAACAGAATGCATTTCATCTTTACAAACCACAAGCTGTGGCTGCGAGGGGGGAAAAAAATCCCAAGCTATGCCATCTAGTGACAACAGAACAGGATATTGCATTCACACATGACATGATAAATGGTACATGGCAGATGCTGTGTGCAACTGCTTTGTGTGTCTGCAAACACACTCTTTATTTGTTCGGGAATATATGCAAACATGTTAATTATATATTTGCGCATTATTGTAGGTATGTTTGTGAAATGAACCCACAAATGACAACAGAAAAGAAGAAAGTGTGTGTGTGTTGTGGGGGATCTTGTGTGGATGGTTATTTTGACAGGGTGGGAACAGCTGTAATGACTCTGTCTGGAGGTGGCACAATAACAAACGCTTGACACATCAATAATGCAGCTATTTCACACTCTGCTCTCTTCTCCTTGTAATTTCTGCTGTCATTGTCTCAGGCGATCTGAATGAAAAAGGCATTGCGAATGGATAATGATCAGTCAGTGAATCTCATCCGCACACCTCTCCATTATCAAATCATCTTTCATTTCATCCTCTGACCTAGAAGGACTCGGGCATGTGAATCTGAATTGAAGGTGTGAATCAGAGTAGCTTTGAACTGAAGCGGAGTGACTCAGACACAGACTAATCCTCTTTCCTGTACATCGGCCGATAGAAACCTTGTTCAGAAAAAGAACAGATTAAAAAGACAAGCTCAAGACTCTTCATGTTCTTTACTGCCTTCTGGGGTAAATAAAAACAGGTGGAAAATAAGCAGAATTCAAACACAGGCAAACAAACAAGCTCTGTAGTAGAAGCCACATCTTAGTATGAGCTCCCACTGAGTGTGGATGAGGAGAAGGTGAGGAGAGAATTAAAAAGAAAATGAGCAGGGCAGAACCACTGACCATCTCCTGTGAGTCACCACGGAGATATATTGGTGGTAAGCAAAAGAAACCAAGAAAGATCAGACCCAAAATTCCCAGCAGACCAACAAATTCTTATTCTTCTTACACACAATGGCATCAAATCACACCCCTAGGACTGATGAGGTCAAAGCCCACTGTAGTGCCACTTTCATTTCCCTTCACAGTTGCAAATTACCACTTATGCTTCAATAATCATGCAGTGGTGAGATGTGTGCGATACTGATGTACTTCTGAGAATCTAAGAGCTCTGATTGTTCTACTTGACAAAAAACATTATCAGATGCCGGTTAGTTCCCAGTCAAATGTTTCATCACGATAGCAGAAACACATATTTTAATTTGATACTCAAAAAGACTCTATACATTTTGAATGTGTTGTAATCTACATCAGATCAGTGTTTAACCATAAGCATTTTGCAATAAACTCTTAGATGTATTCAATTATTCACTATTTGTTTAAGCAAAGTCTGCATGTGGGCTCAGGGGAGATGGTTGGTCTCAGCATGATGATTGCTTCAGACAGCCAAGGTAGGGGACAAACTGTCTTTACTTGTGCCAGGCTGTCATGGCAATGAAACAAGTCATTACTAAACTGGCTTCACAATCGACTCCCTGGGCACCAACAACCGATCCACCTCAGATGTTTATCCAGCAAAGCCTAAATGTGTAACTGGATTACACTGCTCACCAAATTACAATTTTTTCAAGTGATGACTGCCATCTTTGTCTTTCCAATAAGGCTTTCTTGCTCACAGGTTTAGAAGAAAAAGTGGAATGTTTTATTTAAAGCAGAATTAAAATATTAGTGAAATACATATTAAAGGTGTCTGTTGCGATCCACTATTTACAAGATAATATTTTGTTTTCCTTTTCAAGTACAGTATTTTATGTATTAATCTACAGTAGCATAATTTTACCTATTCCTCAATTTTCAGCAGTCGTTACTCCAGTTTCAGTGTCACATCCACCTTCAGAAAGCATTCTAATATACAGAATTAGTGCTCAAAAAATATTGTGCTTCCTAATATTTTTGTGATGGTTTTTTTTTTTCTATTCAATTTTCATTGAATAGAATGTTCAAAAGAACAATACTTATTTGAAATACAATTTTTTCCTCTTTGTAACAGTGTAAATGGCTTTTTGCATTTTGTGGATGAAGGAGTTGTACAGCAAAGAGACGCTTTAATGCCATATCAAAAACTGAATACATTGGAGGAATCTTTACAGTTCATTTTTTGGAAGTGCTGACCTTCTCAGCAAACCCAACAATTCCCTGTTTAATCAGATGTGTTTCCCATGTAAACTCAAGATTAGTCCACAGCCTTCATGAACATATAAGATAAACAAATGCCCCCCCCTCTCAAAGACTGGAAACCTGAAGCAGCTGTGTGCGTATCTTAAAGCCAAGATGAAGAAATATCCTTATCTGGGATTTGGGATACCCTTTGTGCTACATTTCTTTCTGTCAAATGTTTCCTTTGTTCCAGTCCATCCAACCATTTTGCTAAGCTTTCCCTTACAGATAATACTAAAGCTTTTCGATTCAGAGGGACTGGGACTTTGGATATGTGACGATCACTGGGGACATAGGTGTAGGGCTTTGCTGAATCCTCGACACCCCCACTGTTTGCCCACATCAAACACTTATGTAAGAGACACATGACACAAAATCTAAGTGTGTCAGTTGGAATGAAGAAGGGTCCCACTTTATATTAAGTGGCCCTAATACCTGTGTACTTACATAGTAACTAGATGTGTACATAGTATGTAACCACAGTGTAAGTACACATTGGTAGATAGTTTCTACAGCTCCTATGTTTGTGTAACTACACATATGTAGCAACCCACTGAACGGTATGTGTAAGTACAAATGTGTAACAGGACATTGGTAACCATACTTTTTGGTAATGAAAGTACAAATGTGTAACAGAACTAACAGCACTTTTTTGGTAAAGAAAATGTTACACTTTATATTAAGTAAACAATTCCAGGTAATTACTCTTATGTTACACAGCAGCGGCCAGTAAGTTAGGCTTTACATATAAATTGTGGTTGGTTGTCAGAGCTTACACTGGCTTAAGTGGACAGTCCTGCGGAGGTACCATGTAGGTACACGGCGTATTCAGTGGTGCACCAACCTCCACCAAATTGGATCAACTCCCCCACTTTATATAATCCCTAATACCCGTTTCCACCCCCTGGATCCCAATTCCACCCCTAAACCTACCCATCTCCACCCCCTGGATCAAATGGTTCCAATTACTCTTATACATATTGGTGCTACAAAATGTAGTTATATAATTCCTGTTACACGAGTACTTAGTGAAGTGACCAAAGTGTTGTTACCATTGTCCTGTTACACAGTTGTACTTACACAAACCATTCGGAGGGTTGTTACATGTGTGTAGTTACAGAAATATTACAGCTGTAGATACTATGTACCAATGTGTACTTACACTGTGGTTACATACTACATACACATCTAGTTACTATGCAAGTACACAGGTATTAGGGCCACTTAATATAAAGTGGGACCGGAATATATAATAGAAGGATTCACAGTGCTAGAGCCTTTATGTAAACAGGTCACGTGTTTGTCCAATGAATGACACTGACGCCACAAATAAGTAAATAGGAATCTTAACTGGGTATATTTGTACAGTGCGAAACGCCTGCTTATGAATACCCAGAACTAATTGTTAACCCCAAGTAAATTATGAGCACGATACAAGATAAGCCAAGACTTAGTTTAGCCAGAGTTTCAAATGACCCAGAGTTAGCTATTTCAAGTGTGAAAAGCCCTATTGTTCCATCACTCTTAAATGTAGGCCACTCATTCAAGTGCCAAGCTTTCTATACTGTCATGACTCATAGCAAATATTCCCATTACTTCAATTAATTTTTCATCTGAAAAAAGAGACCAAATTAAATTACTCATATGCTGCTCTTTTATTTGCTATATGATTATGTCTTAAACCTATAGCACCCGGGGTGAATACAGCTCTTGCTAAGTGGGTTTTGCAAACACCTCCAGATTGCACAGTTCTTATGGTTGATGTGAAAGGCATGATAGAGATGAAGCAATTTCTCTTCTGAAGAGCTGGAGGGTGAGTGTCACTGTCATTCGTCTTCCTGCAGCATTTAATGACTACTACAACAATAATGAGGATATTTTATGGACTTCTCTCTCCACGGCTCATCTGCTACATGAGAATTAGCACAGAATATACGTTACAAACAATCCCGGTGATGACGGATGAAGCCTATAAGTGTTCGCCATATATAATTGGTCGTCCAGTCATAACAATCCTTATGAGAGCAAATGTATGCTATTAGTCGGAGAATTTCACCGTATCCCACAACAAGATTCATCATGACAACAGCGATTACAGAACAACAGGCGTATGTGCCGTATATATGTAGTTTGAGGATAATCAAGACGTGAAAAACACCAAGATTACTCTGATTAATGGAGAGGCAAAAGCATTGAAAAATAAGTCTAACAAGGGAAAATAGAGAAGAATGATCTTATGTATACGATCCCTTTGATAATCAGTGTACAGCCGACTCTTGTATACAATTTCTAACCATATCATTCAAAGACACCTCATCTTTAGTATGTCCTGTCATTTAGCTTGTTAAATAAGCTCATGGAAAGCTGTGGTGTCATACTCTGAAGGTTGCAATTTGCAAATGACTATTTGATTTGTTATTAATATCATAATTTCAAAGTTCAAGGGAAATTTTCAATGAGAAATTTCAAGTTTAACACTCCAGTTAAAAGAATCAGTATAATAATTGATTTGCACTATCCTTTTCTCAGGTTACCCTTAAAGGTCATTCAGATTTAGACACAAATAAATGAATAGCAGGCTACTTTCGTCACACATGATTAAATTCTCACTCACATGAAGAGGAGCATCAGTAATAGCAACAGATCCAGTCATAATCACAGATTTATTCTACTTATATGGAGAAGGATTCTGACTGTTTCCAATTGGACTAAATTACTATAACGTCTTTGAGGTAAGTGTATACACTATCGTTCAAAGTTTGGGGTCAGTAGGCTTTCTTTTTTTCTTTCTTTCTTTCTTGTAATTTCTTGTACAAAATTAGTTATTTTAATACTTTTTTTCAGCAGTATACAAGTACATACTATATATTATAAAGTAAAAGTTTAATGTAATAGATGCCCATTTTTAAATAGATGATCTTTTTAAACTCTCCGTTCATCAAAGTATCTTGAAGAAGAACGTATCATAGTTTCCACAAAAATATTAAGCAGCACAACTGCTTTTGACTTTGATAATGATAACAAATGTTTCTTCCAAAGCAGCATATTAGAATTATTATTGGAAGCTGAAAATGCAGTGTTTTAATAGAAAGCGAAGAAATTGTATGTATAATATTTCCAAACTTTCAGTATATCTATATATATATTTTTTTTTTTTTTGTACTGTATACTGTATTGCTGAAATAAATGCAGCCTCGGTGAGCATAAGAGACCTTCAAAAACATTTTAAAACATCTTACCGACCCCAAACTTTTGAATGGTAGTGCATATATATTCCAGATGGAATGGGATGGTTGATGAAATACCACAAACTAATGTGGCACCACTGAATTCACCCCTGCGTCTTTAAACCTGCACTCTTAATTCTGCTTCATCATTCTTCATTGCTCCGGCACTCTACAGATGAAAAAACATCACATTTATAGACTGAATGGTCATGCTCCAAAAGTTCAATTAAGGAAAAACATTCCACTCAACCTTTATGTGATAGGATTACCAGATACATTTCAAAAGAATGAAGAATTCTATCAAGTCTTCTCGTAAAACCCTCATCAAAAATCTCCATCATCTTACAACAGCTGAAAAGAAGAATTACAACATGACAATGAAAATGCAATGCTTTCAGAACGATTTAAAAAATATCTGCTTTCAAATGCCATCTCTTTGCTTAACTGAGAATATAAACAACTTCTGCTGCAAAGTCATTAAGATGTTTGTTGCAGAAATGTGAATATTCTATTAGCTGGAACAGATGTGAGCTCAAGATTACTGCATTACTTTGTACATCTATGTCTATCTATCTATGTATCTATCTATCTATCTATCTATCTATCTATCTATCTATCTATCTATCTATCTATCTATCTATCTATCTATCTATTATCTCTGTCTATCTGTCTATCTATCTGACACATTTGTCTTGATTATTTTTCACAACACTCGAAATTATCCCACAAAATTATCCCAAATTTGGTTTTGAATTGTGAGAGGGGAAGAGAGCTCATGTGACACACCCTCAATCATGGAGGCACAGACAGGGAGCCTGAAGCCTGCCTCAGGTACTCGTCCCATCCTTCTTTTTCTCGGCACAACTGATGTAATTAGCACCATGGCACCACACTGAGCCTAGTGATGACCAAATTAGTGCAACACAAACAAGAGGCAGAAGGTTAACTGCTGTGTGATGCCAGCTTGTTTTGATCGGAAGTTCTTCTGCATTGCTGAAGTTACGTGGGGACTCTTGCTTGACAATGCTGTCAGATTCCTGGGGCGAAACGAGACACTTTCTACCCCCACACAACCGTCTTAGCTGTTTCATCATTTGTAAATGACACATTATTATTCTGTCTCCCCACTGCCTGATTCCCTCTTCTCATTAGGGATTTAATTTATTTATTTATTTTATTAGTTTTTTTCTCAAGCACTTTGAGCCCCTTGAGCTGTTTGATAAGTGCAACGGATGTTGGTGGCAAAATGAGAATAACAAAAGAAAGATCCATCCCTTTACATCTTATTAAATAATCAGCTTATTCGTAATTTAACTGATGATTTTGATATTTGATGTGGTCATACTATTATTTCAAATACTTTTTTTTTTCCAGTCTAGATATTATTTTGCTTGGCCAATTTAAACTCAACTAGATATGTGATTCTTGATTGATGGATTAATTTGCATTCAAGCCACATGCTTTTAGATATGAGAGTTAGACACACCTACTAAAAAAAACATAATAAACGATCATTAATGAGATATTGAGTTAATATGCCCTGCAATACTGATTTAATTGTGTGCATTTGGCATGAATTGTTTCAAGTGAAATGTGGTGGATTGCATCTTTGTTTTTTTTTTAATGTCAGCTTAGCTGTGAGAGATGTGTTTGAACAATCCAAATCAGAAATAAAGACAATGAAGGCAAAATAAATCCCCAAAAAAGTACTAGTTGCTGTGGGCCTCTGTCAGCAGACAAAGAATGGTGTGGTGAAAGCTGTAAGACAGCAGGGTGGGAACAACAATGAGACAGATGTGGGGGTGAGAGACAAAGATTGCAGCTGCTTACAGACGTGTACACAGCAAATGTGCATGTGACTGATGCTTTGACACATAGCATGGTATTTGTTTCTGCAATGAAAAAAAAAATAATAATAATATAGTAAGAACAAAAATACAAACAGAACCTGAACCTACATAAACCATTTATTTTTTTTGCATTTTTCATCCTTTCTAAACAATACACCATATAACTATTATGGTATGTACGTACATTTGTCTGTATGATTTTTTTTTTGAACAAGCAGTTTCAGAGTGTATAACATATTTTTTTGTGCATGGTTTGACCATTACAAAGCTGATACATTTTTACATCTGCCAGAAATAAAATCATCAATAAAAATGTATTTATGTATGAAGAACTGTTATGTATACTTTTTACAACTTTTTTTAAAATAAAAGTCAATTAAAAGACCATTATCACATAACTAATACTTTTTGCTGGTTTTACGTGTGTCTCTTAATTTGGTACATCCAATATACAAAACAAAGCACAAAGATCCTCCATTGAAATTAATGTTGCAATACACTTGTCCATGTTTTAACATAGGCACAGACACACACAAACATACACACACATATACAAGACAGACTGCAACAACCCTGCAAATGACCTGAAGTCCACCACAATTCAGATGAGATGTCCTCGTTTTCCATCTCTGCCGTACGAGTAAATACCTCATGCCTGCTCAGAAACGGCAGGTTAATCCACTGCCATCCAAAGCCCCAGCGATTAATCAGCCACAGTCAATCCATTATTATTCTTGTTTACTCTTTGATGAAAAAATTAAACTGAAGGTCCCACAATAAGCTTAGGTGGAATTACATGTGCAAAGCAAAATGAGATTCACAAATGATTTACAGTGAGGGCCAAAAAATTGTGCATGCATCTAATATTTAGAGAGATTAAATCTTATCAGAGAGGGTTATATGAAATTAAATATCAGGACAGATCGGTAAATGGCCTAGTACTTCAAAATAACCCTCACAAAGTACAGCGGAGTTGTAATATAATCCAGCTCACAAGGGCCCACAATAGGTCTAGCTACATATAAGGATTATGAGATACTTGCAACTTACTTCGTTTTGTTGCACAGCATCTAGAGTTCATTTCTCTTGGTTCTAAATGAAGTAGAACATAGTGGCTGCCCTTTTCACTCTGACTAATAACATCTGGTAGAGGAAGCAAGAGTTTCTGGCTGATTAGAGCTAGTAATATATTTATTAGCATTAGCAGGACAAAGTCAATCCATCATATACAACATATTCAGGATAAAAGAGAAGAGTGATTGATTTTGGCTTAACTCAGTTGAACCGAACAATGAATCAAAGATGCAGTGTGGTACGATAAAATAACAGAGACACAAATTCCTTTTCAACTACCTCTGCATCTGATGCTCTTCATTCCACTGCCTTACACTGATGATGACCCTATGACCTAACAATGTTTAAAAAAACAAAGAAAAAGAAAGAATGCTGAGGTGCGTACAAATCGTCTTTCTTTCAAATGAGGTGCACTTAAATCTCCCATCTTATAAAATGCAAATGCAGGGTTGATCCTGGGGAAAATATGCTCTTGTTGTTTAATAAAGTGTCTTTTAGACTTCATCCCATCAAGACCGTCACAAAGCTGCCTTCCAGTATCAGTGCAATCTTACAGGCAGTGCTGGGTAGCTTACTTACAAATTGTAGTCAATTTCTGATTACAGATTAAATTATATAAATTGTAGATAACATAGTAGTTAATAATCTAGGTTACTCATTTTAGGTAATGTATTCTGACTAGATTACTTTTTGATTACTTTTTACCTAACTTGTTTTAAATTTAACATTAAATATACAACATTGATATACGGAGAGAGAAAAAAATAAAAATAAAATATAAAATAATAAAATACAAAATAAATAGTTTTAAAATAAAAACAGAAGACTTGAACACTAAACATATTTATTTTGTTTACCTGCATGTGACCATTAACTGACATCAGAGAAATGCAAATGCGTACATTTATTGTTGAATTATTATTGTTTGAATTATTGAAATATTAAATTCTTCATGACTATTTCAACTACATACTTTGTCAAAGGGGTTTGGTAGAAAAAAAACAGTTTGTGAATCCCTGCATTACATGAAATATTAAACATGAAAACAGCAATAACTCTACACATCCAAAATCGTCAAAACTAAAGGGTATGGCCCACAACAGCGCTCTTAAAATGGAAACGTTGAGAAAGAGAGAAGAAATAAGGAAAATCAAAAATGTGCTGCCACTTTATGTATATGTACACATGTAATACATACAAAGTAACTGTAATCTGATTATAAGCATTTTAAAGTGTAATATATACTAATTAAATTTTTGGAATTACATAACCATTACATAATCCAGATTACATGTAATCAGTTACTACTACAGTAGAATACTTATACTGCGTCTCTTTACCTCAACTGTATATGGATTGCTAGTTATAAATATAGGTACTTCCTCAGGCATTGTGTGTTTTCTGATAGCATTACTATTTAAATGGTAATTCTTGCCAAACTGCATAATATAATATAATCATATTGCCCTGTACAGAGAATTACATATTTTGTCATTAGGTATGGTATTGTATTGACAACCCAGACTACATGCATATTATCTTACAAGAGGGATTTATTTGACTTTATTTCATGCTGTAATGACGTCTTTACACTAAATTGGCTTGCTAGCCCAGCGTTATACCACCGGGACTAAGAAAATCAAGATTAAAAGCAAATAAAAGGGTTTTGGAATTCTGAGTCGGACTTGTGAAATTCTGTGAGAAGAGAAGCACTTCTATCAAGAGCCCTCTCAAGATTCTGGTCATTTGCCGATTTTGTCCCCTGTGGTGAGTAAAATGGAAAGCGTGGAACCTTCAAAGAGACATCTAAAGTACTGGCACACTGAATTAGAGCTTGTTCAACGTTTTAGGGATGAGTTTGCCCATGCAACAAAGACCAAACCATGTACCAATGTGCTGCATGCTCTATACAGGATTTCAAGAAATCATTCCAAAAAGAGGGTAGACTCCATGCAAAAGGTATGAAGTGGCAGCCTTTATTGTTAGTGTGCAATGGATTTTAGGCATCTACTTTAGTCATTGTAAAATAAATCAGTTCCCGCTCAGTTGCTTCCCAACAATTCGATATGCTTGTCAAATGTCTGAATGCATTTTAAATGTCTAAATGGGATCTGGAAAAGTTGGCAACCATGTCCTCTTTCCTGAGATACTTCCACCAGATATACAGCCAGTAGTGAGGATCACATACAGGATTAAGTAAGTGTATGGGAGGGTGGGGTTCTCTCTGAATCTGTCACCTGCTTGAGTTCTGCATTAGTGGTAAATTGATTTCTTGGTGCAGTGAAGGCACAGCCTGTAGATATGTGGGCTCAAACCCAGAGGGGACTGCCATGTGTGGACACTCAATCGATGTGAGATTGTGGAGTGGAGAGAAAGATTGACAGCATCAGAAATAACGAAATAGGGTAAGAATGTGAGCCGTGTGATATGGCTTAAACTTATAGGTGGAAAGTTACCGAGAAGATGAGTTCAATCTCCAGTCCTTTGTAACGGGCTTCGAGGGCACTTAGATATCAAACGTTTCCACAGTATGTCAAATAAATCAGTACAGTAAAACTCTACTCACCTGCCTGCTGAAAATATTTGGATTCAAAACTTATAATAGGATACAGGATATCCGACAAGAGATTTCAGCAGTTGGGACATACTGAAATCATTTTCTGCCTAAATGACCTTCACAAGGGTAGAGCATTTTGCTAATTACTATATACTGGTTCTAGTGACCTTCTTTTGTCAAAGAAAAGAATTAAAAGGAGAGATGTGGGCCCTTAAAACCCAATTTTAGCTCAGTGAAGGTCAGAACAAAGTGGCTGTGTCCCCTCCCAAGACTATCAATAATTTATACATTTGTTAAGGTAGGTCTCAGTTTTAATACCCTGACCAATTTAGAGCTGAATCTATTCACACGAGGCATGCAGATATATCCAGCCTTGAGGGGTGCACAAAATTTAACCCTTGGCTTGATGAGAGAGAAGACTTTACAAGCAAGAAACAATCACTGGACACATTTGGAATATTTTTTTTAGGAACAACTGTTTTATGAAGAAGAAGAAGAAGAAGAAGAAGAAGAAGAAGAAGAAAAAAACACCACATTATTATTTCACTGTTCCATTACACAATATGCATGGAAATGTTTTATCATCCAAGCATAACAAATATAAAATACATACAGAATACCAATGAGATCATGCTAAACTCTGAATGAATGAATGAATGAATGAATGAATATGGCTGACAATTAATACATTAATTGGGTACTTTTAAACCAGATTTATACTACTTTTAAATATTTATTTAAAGACAGTCGAGAACATTTATTTACAACTATCATAATTTGTTTAGAAGGTAGTATTAGTTTTGTTTTTTTTCTGATATGATGAAATAAATTTTCAAAGCCTAGTTTACCTCAAATTCAAGCTTTCATATTGATGTACTGCACAAGTTTCAAAGTGTCAAGTCATAGAAAACTCAATGAGTTTCATGATTCAAACGTTTCGTGTTCTTTAATTTAATTAAAGGGATTCATTTAAGATTCATTGCTGTGTGTACTGATGTTTCATGATTTATTAAAAAAAAAAAAAATCCATATGAATTTTTTAAATCTACTTGATCTGCCCTCAGAGAAAAACTGAGCTCTTACTGGCTATTGTATATTTTCCAAAGAGTATGTAGGGGCAATTGTGAAAGCAACTGATTTATCACACAAATATTACAACTGGATCTGGAACTCCTTTGTCAAGTATAACGTTTATCATTTGAAAATCATGATTTATTTTCACTTGTGCAGAAGAGCCGTAGAGGAAAGAAAACTTAATGAAAGGAAAGATAAATTAGAACTGAACTGTACTTTTAAAAATTAAATAAAAAGCTCTGATCCATAATTAAAAAGGATTTTTTATTCATTTTTATTCAGGCACATTAAACTGTATGAGATGTCTGCAAATGCACTGAACAACTAATGACCAATTAGCTCTAAATGTCTTTATTCAGTGTTTGAATAATTTAATCTGAAGTTGAAGAATATATGGGAAAATATTTTTCGAAAAATAACTGAAAGACATACAGTTTAAATGTATTTGAGTTTGGTGGCCCCCAAAACAATAAACAATCCATACTTACAGAGTCTCTACAACTTTCCAATGTAACTTCCATTTGTGTAATGTGGTGTTTTGTTTCATGTTCATGTTTTCCATGTCTTTTATTTTGTAATTGTTTCATGGTCCATGTTAGTGTCATGCTTCCCTTGCCTCATGTCTCTCTTCCTTGTGTAGCGTCTGGACCAATCAAACACACTATATATTTTGTTTTTATATTTAACAAATACTCTGTAACCTCAGTTAACAAGCCATACGAGGACCCATGAACCCTTCTCCCCGAAATGCGTAACACCCCAGGAAACCGAACAGGCACCTGGTTGCATGGCAACAAACGCTGATATCACTGGGTTTATTGGCCAAAAGTATCTAAAGCAGGGGAAAATTCATCCCTGCATGTCCCAATGAAAGCAGATAAGAAATGGACTGGTGTTCTATGTTAATTCATAGTGCAAACCGTTTATTTTGATGCACACACATATTCTTCAGCCAATTGGGTATATTATTGTCATGTGTATTTTGTCTTTGTATTCTTAACTATTTTAGGTGAGGCCCTTGTGAGGGGACCCATTCCTGATCATCCCTTTTCACTTTATGTAATCTTACCTTGTTTAGTATCTTTGAATTTGCCTTCTTATGATCGAAACAAGCGTGTATATTATAGTTGGTACATAGGCATATATTTAGGGGCCTCATGAGAATCGTATAATTTCGATTTAGTCCAATTGCAATTACCATCTTAGAGAACAAAGGGGCTAAACCCTCCAGGCACTTGCCCACCTCCCCCACCCCCACCCGATCACCCCACCCACCACCCCCCGCCCGCCCACCCTCCGCTCGCAACCAGGGCTGCCCCCCTGAGGAATTTCCGATCTCTCTCAATTGGACAAGCCCATCTTGAGAGGCGTGATTCTCTGCAGGCTTTAAAGGCCACACTTCAGGTGACCCGCCCCAGTCGGTGGTTCGGTCAGATGCTAAGATGAAGATGTGAGAAAACGCTTCAGGATACCAAAGCATTGTGCCAGGCCTTTTTCGGCCTCGACTTTTCCATTCACCAAAAATTCTGACTCAAACTGGTTCTTTCCATCAACCAACTTCAGCAAATCTTGGTGGCCTTAAGAATTGCCTCAGGAATCTTTTTCAGCAGACACGTCGCAAGCATCAAACTTAGTCGATTTTAATTGATTTCATTAAGTATCATACACCTTTTTGTGAGAGGCTTTGTTTGAACTAAGATCTGACGTTTTCCCTCAGGATTTTAGATCTGCTGAATCTGCGAAAGTGAACAAAGTGTCCGTTAAAATTCATCTTTTAGGCCGTCTTTCTGTGCTGAGATTTAACTTTTTCACACCCTTCCTAGACCAAATTGTATGTTGTGGGTGTGTGTTGTATGTTATGTGTTAGAAAAACCATTTTATGTTGTGTAAGTGTTAGGGATGCTAGACCAGTTTGTGTTTATGTAGTATTTTAGACTAGGTTAAGTGTTTATGTAGTTAAAACTTTACTTGTATCACACTTGACATGTTCACTGTTTGCTCATAACCGGAGTCACTAAACATGCAGATTTACGCTACAAGCTTTGAAGAATTGTACAGTAAGAAAGTTATTTAACCAGGAAATTAACGTTCTTAGAATTGGGGGGGGGGGGAAAGACGTTTGAACCCGAGTGGTCAGCTAATCTCTACGCGACTAAATATGACTCGTTAATTTATAACTGGTAGTTATGGTTAATTATTCTATTTCCTTTTTTGATCTAAAGTCGCGACAACACTTGTGTATGTGTCATGTTCTGATTGGTTGTCTAGGTCATGTGTCTTGTTTCTCATTGGTTTGTTCATGTCATGTGACCATCCTTGTCTGCTATATCTAGCCATTTTCCCATTGTGCCCTTGTCGTGTATTGAATGTATTTATCCCGCTGTTGTTGAGTCTAGTCTGTTTGTGTCAAGTCTCTTCATGCTATGTCTGGTCAAGTCAAGTCAAGTCAAGTCAAAAGTCAAGTCAAAAGTCAAAAGTCAAGTCAAAGCTGTTTCTTGGATTATGTTTTGGATGTTTGGATCACCTCTGTAAATAACTGCACTTGGGTTCCTCCCTATGCTCGCCTTCAGTGGATGCTTCTTTACAGAATACACGACCACCAAAATGAACCCAGCAGATCTCCTAGTTCGCCTCCGTCAAGGTAATCGCTCCTTTGAGGATTATGTTCAGGACTTTTGTGGACTTTGTCACCGAGTGGATTTTAATGAGACATTTGTTAAGGACATTTTCCACTTTGGTTTGAGCAAAAATTTATCTAATTTAATGCCACGCAATACCCCTCAATGGACTCTTGAGAAATATATAGGCTTTGCATTGCGATTGAGTGGCTCTGTATTTACTGTGGGGGTTGCTGATGAGGAACACAGCTATCCTACAGTACCCGCCATATCAGAACTTTTCAACGTCCCGACCGTCATGTCAGAAGTTGTTTACGTAATGCCTGCCAAGCCAAAGCCTGCCCACGTCATGCCTGCCAAGCCACAGCCTTCTCACGTCACGCCTGCCAAGCCACAGCCTGCTCACATCATGTCTGCCAAGCCACAGCCTGCTCACATCATGCCTGCTACTCCAGGACCTGCTCACATCATGCCAGTTAAGTTAAAGTTTACTCCTATCATGTCTGCTAATTCAAAGCCTGATCACATCATGTCTGCCAAGCCACAGCCTGCTAACGTCATGTCTGCTACCCCAGGGCCTGCTCACGTCACGTCTGCTAAGCCAGAGCCTGCTCACATCATGCTGGTCACTCAGGAAATTGTTCACAACATGGCTGCCATTGAAGAGCTACGTTGCAAGATGGCCGCCACACAAGAATCTCTTAAAAAAATGGCCACCCTTCTAGAGTCTCGTCACGTCTCAGCTGATCCTCCAGAATCTCGTCACAAGATGGCCGCCACGGCTGAGTCCCCGGCCAAGATGGCCGCCACGGCTGAGTCCCCGGCCAAGATGGCTGCCATGTCTGAGCCTCTCCACGTCGCGACTATCCCCAAGTTTTCCCCTAAGGATTTTTTTTGGGGGGGGTTATAGTAGCCAAGCTCCTGCGAATGCGGAGCTTGGGCCAAGACTCAAAGGACTGATAGCTAGTGTGATGGACCCACCACTGATGTCAGTGCGAGCAGCAGGCATCCCGGTGACCTCAGCACTCATAAGCCCGGCGATCTCAGAGGTTCTTCCACCTTCTGCTGCCCTTCCAGTAATGGCAGTTGCCATTTTGTGTGTGTGGGCTGCACCTGCGCTCCAGAGCCTCTCCTGTACACGATCTGCCCCAGATGCCTCTCCTGTCCAACGAGTCCGCTCCAAGAGGCCTTCTCCTGTCCACGAGTCCGCTCCTGATGCCTCTCCTGTCCACGAGTCCGCTCCAGAGGCCTCTCCTGTCCACGAGTCCGCTCCAGAGGCCTCTCCTGTCCTCCAGAGTGGCGTCATCCGCTTGCAGAACCTCCAGAGGTGGCGGCATCCGCTGCAGAACCTCCTGAGGTGGTTGCGTCCGCTTCCGAACTCACTGTCTGCCCTGTCATGGCCACGGAGGCTGTTCATGAACTCACAGACTGTCTTGCCATGGAGGCCGTTCATGAACTCACCGTCTGTCCTGTCACGGCCAAGGAGGCCATTCAAGAACTCTCTGCTTGTTCGGTCACAGGCAAGTGGTCTGTCCATGTCTCTGCTCCGCCATGGCCCCCCGGTCTGCCTGCTCCGCCATGGCCCCCCGATCTGCCTGCTCCGCCATGGCCCCCTGTTCTGCCATGGCTCCCCTCTCTGCCTTGTTCCCCTTCACGGGCCTGGCCCTCCATCCCGCCCCCCGGACCACCTCCAGTCCTCCACCCTCCTGGACGTTGTGTTGGTTGGGGTGGATGTTACATTAGGGCGTCAGGAGCCGCCCTTAGAGGGGGGGATATGTAATGTGATGTTTTGTTTCATGTTCATGTTTTCCATGTCTTTTTATTTTGTAATTATTTCCTGGGCCATGTTAGTCAATGCTCTCTTCCCGTGCCTCATGTCTCTCTGCCGTCTCTGCCTTGTGTATTTTCATGTTCTGATTGGTAGTCTTAGGTCTGTGTCTTGTTTCCCCATTGGTTTGTTTCATCCGTACCCTCCTTGTTTCCTATATAGCTGTCACTGGTCCCATTGTGCCCCTCCGCTGTATTGAATGTATTTAACCCGCTGTTGGTGAGTCTAGTCTGTCTGTTCATGCTATGTCTGTTCAAGTCAAGTCTGTGTCTTGGATTATTGTTTGGATCACTCTGTAAATAAACTGCACTTGGGTTCTCACTATGCTCGCCTTCAGTGGATGATTCGTTACAATTTGACAGTCCAGGAAATGTCTGAAGTGCTGATATTAAATCTGTTATGAATCTTCATTTTCCCAGTATCTCTTCTTTAGCTTTTCCTTTTCTCTCTCTAGCTAACAGTCGGATTATCAGCAACCTAAAAAGAGAAATATCTAGTCATCTCCCCCAACAAAGTAATTCATCTTTGATGTTGCTTTCAAAAGGGTTACAGATGAGGTTGGGATTATGATGGATTTTTGGGCTGGAGTCGCCTAATTCTATGAGATGGGTTTTTACTTACGAACATTTGCACACTAAACACTTTTTATGTCTATAGACGACTACTCCAATATCACATAGTGAAGATATTATGAAGTCCTATTGAAATGTCTGATAAAACGACCACCCTTATTCAATAGAACTTTAAAAAGCTTTTGATACAGGTCATTAGACATCAGCTGGCTGGGATCAGACAAAGTGACCATAAGCCATCAGACTAATCTGCTGATAGCAATGTGACAGGGTAGCTATTGTGACATTCCTTTTCTCACTTCCATTCCACTGAAGACAAATATATCTCCCATTAGCAGGGGCCATGAGCTCATTTCTGTATTCACGCTGTCATTCACCCTTTTTTCTTTCTGAGGTTAAAACAATTTGTACGTTCACTCAGAGCAGCGGAAGGCTACTTATCCAGCATTTAATTAGAATTCAGTGGTCTATAAGTAATGAGCGTAGCCTTTATCTTTCTGTCCTAAAATTGTAGTACAAGATACAATATTACAATAAACAAGTATTTACATACATGCTATGTTAAAGAGAATTCTAATCCATTGTTCCACTCTTAAAATTAGGCATTGGTTCTTAGATTACCATAAAACTAAAATCTTTGTGGTTGATTGCTAGGTTGGTAAAAGCTAGAAAAGGCTGTGAATGTTTGCAGAAATTGTCCATAATACGTTGTCCTTTACTGGCAATGATTATATTCAAAAGCTAATGGGATAATTGGAGAGAAAAGGCATCAAAACAAAGCAAGTGTAGGAGAGATGGGATGGGAGAGAGAGGAATAGGGGAGCACGGGGCACAAAGTAACGCGGGTTAGTTGTAACACACATAGTTTGAATATTTCCGCACATGCTAGCATAACAAAATTTACAGTATTTATTAGTTATATCAACACTATATAGAAAAAAAGTGTGCCAAAATTCAACAATATCTTGAAGATATCAATGAACATTTATTTTACCATAGTAAAATTAAAATTCTGGCTTAAATAAATTTTTACTGTGAATAAAAAAAAAATATTCTGAACCCCATGTGGATTTACACAAACTGAGAAAGTCAAAAAGTGTTACCCCACTCTCCCCTAGAACAAAAAAAGAAAAAGAGAAAATGTTATGGTCCGATTGCTCTGATGATGCATAACTGACCTATGATTTGGTGGCATTAGAAGCAAATAATTCATTCAAGCTTATTCTCTTGAATTTAAGCTCTGCACCTGCTATGAAGACTCCATCATATTTTAATTTCAAACACTTGGGGGCTGTTCCAAAAGGACACGTTCTTGTGTTTAAAAACAGAGTCAGGGGTCTAAAGGTGCATTTTTAAGAGTTAGACTTCAATAAGGTGGCATAAGGTGTCTCAATAAATGCAGCATTGCGGAATTCCTTTAAAAAACTGTCTTATTTATATGATATAATGGAAAATGTAATTAATATAACATGTTTCAATATTTAGTTTTCAGTGTGGGTATTGTTTCACTTTTCAACTGTATTCATGCAGTTCAAGATCATTTTGTTGTTAAATTAAGTGATGTGTCAGGCACTTTTTTGTTTTGTTTTGTATAGCTTCAAAGATCAAAGTGTGAACTCTGAGTAAGGTCAAGCAAAGACCCTCAGCTCTGGACACCACTTAACCAAGTGCATGTGTAAAACGGTCTGGAAATTATTTTTAACGGGCCATTTCCTTAAGCTTTCTAAACATTTAATCATGACTGATTGTGTCCTCTGCTTTGCCTGCAGACAATAAAGGACATTTATCTTCTCGGAGCTTTGACAGCTTCCCAGATTTGTATGACACTGTACGAGATGCTGTGTGTGTTGTGGTTGGTGGGGTGATGGGGGGCGGAGATTGGATAGGGGGTCTGTTTTTTGTCTTCTTTGTCTTCTGCTTTGCTTTGATTTCTGATGCTGTGGTTTAAAGAACCCCTGCGTGAGCACAAATGGTCACACTATTTAATATGTTGACATAAAAGAGGAATGACTTTATTCTGACACTATACACAAACAACTGAAATGATTTTCACAGTAAAGTAAAAGAAGATGATCGATAGCAGACAGCCCATCTTGAACCAGTTGCTGTGTTTGATCTGACTCCAGTGATCATTAACTAATCCCTTCCAGGTGTCCAGTTTACACACAGCCTTTTGCAGAGTAGCGATCCATAGTGTTCTCCTAGGAAAAAAGGGAGAGTGAACTTTTTAACTGTGAGGATTTGTGCCATTCCATTTGCTTCTAGGATATGCCTCTGGATGCTGGCAGGGAATGGTTGGCTATTTTGAACACGCTTCACCTCCGGAAATGTCTTAATGTTCTTACTAGCATAAGCTTGGCCTTAACACATGGGAGGTCTTTCGCCCTGGTTTTTCAATTCAAAAATAGATTTCTTTGGAAGCTATTTGACAAATTACCCAGCAAGACTGAAGCTAAAAAAACCTCTGGCCACAGATTTTTTTTTTTATCTAAGTCTTGGATGTGACCTAATATGGCTCAGGGGAAAAAAGAAACGAAAAAAAAAACCGAAAATAAAAATAAATTAATATTAGATATACTATAGCAACAGATTTTAATATATAAGTAGATATATATATATAATATAATTTTGTAGTGTTTATATAACCTATAACATATAAATATATACCTATATTTCATTTGTATATGAAAATATATTTCATTTAGAAATATATAATTCCAAAAAATAAAAAAATCAATTGTAAAGAGAACCCCCATGCAGACTAGCATAAATGTTAAGATACGCCACTGACAAAGATACATTGTCATTGAAATTTGTCCATGTAGGTTTAAGACCCACTACGTTAAAGCTGTAGCTTCATACAGAGCATTAAAACAAGTCTATTCCCTCAGGAAGTGACCTGTCAGGAGGAATAATGGCTGCCCGCAGCCTCTCCAGCAGAGATACTTGTTATTTGTCATCTGGATGTACTTCCTTGGCTCCTCTCCAACTCCCACATTAACTTAACCAAGTATCTTTATTCTTGCCATGATTTGACTTCAAACGAAGCAATAGCTTGCTCCAGTTGTCCCTCACTCCATACAATTTATGTACCGTCTAACAGTAAAAAATTTTCCCTGTCCACTTCTGTGTATATCAAACCATCCCTGAACAAGTCGTCAGATCTACAGTATGGCAAATCCTGTAGACAAGGTGATCACTGCATTCTGTACATCAATAAAGAATTGCCCCTTATTGCAGTGGTAATAGATCATTTGGGTAATCAGAAGTGACTCTTCTTGTTTTAAGATGATAATGGGACGGGTGTGGACGGCAATATTGTCTGCTCTGATGGATAGCAAGGTTTGCTGTCAATATTTTCTCATGGCAAATGATGAATGATGCATTTAGCTATAGATAAACTATGAATCTGTGATCTCTGGTGTTTGCTGTGACAGCAGGGCTAATTTGATACCTCAAATAAGTTATTGAGCATAAAATAAAGCATCTGAGGACCAATGGATCCAGGTTAAGGATTGCATTAATTTATTAAATATATGGTACCGGTATTTGATAAATAGAACAAAGCAAAAGAAAGGTCAATAGCAATCTGAGTATTCATGCACGGCCTGTACTTAGATCACACAATGCTGAGCTTTTTATCTCTACCTGTATGCAACTTCAGCCCATATGCATTATTCAATAGAAATATACTACACTGCCCCATTTATCAATTTCCATAAAATTCTTCAAACATGTGAGTCTCCGTGGCCAATAGAATCATATTGTACAGTATTTGGCTGAAATGCAGGATAATGAATTTAAAAAGTGCTTAAACATTGATCAGTTCAGGTCATGCAAAAGACTACAATCGTGATTGGGGTGGTTGGCTAGATTTGGACAGACAATGGGAGAGTACACTCTTTCTCCAACCATCAGAACCAGACTCTGGGTATACATAAAACCATTTTTTGGGGTGCTCCGATTGATCGGCTACCGATCACTATCGGCCGATAATCATGTTGGGATGATTTATCGGCGGTCTCTAAAAAGGCTGATCTAAAAAAAAAAAACGATCTCAATCTCAATGCTGCTATGAGAGGTTTGGCACGACATACAGCGTCGCCGTCTCAGTCTGGTGCAGATAAAATAATTATAATGCTGAAGATGAATATTTCTTCATTAAATAACTTATAAACTAATTTGAAAACCTTGCGTGAGACATAATTTCACAAACAGCATAAGTGAATCATTGCATGCGCTCTCTCTTTCTCTCTCAAAATACGCAAATGGCTTCAAATCACCACATCGCTTCGATCTATAACGGTGCGTTTCCACTGCATGTAGCGAGCGCAGCAGGGCCAGCGTTTTCAATTAATTCCTATGGAAGTTGAGCTTAAACGCTCTCGCGGTATATTATGGGATTGAAAGCGGCGCGGAGAAAGCGTTGACAGCGGCTGAGAGCATCAACAAAATTGGGCATTGCTCGACGTTATGCAAATGTCGAGCGAAAAACGCCGGGCGACAACCAATCGCTGTGAAAGGAAGAAGATGAAACGTAAACAGGGTGTTTTTCAGGGGCGTGCTCTATATGAAGGTATTTTTGGTGCAAAACAACTGAGTGACCGTGACAGCGGAATTTGTAGTTGTAGAGAATAGCCACACATGTGTATCAGTAAATCTGAAGTCACAGACAAAAGTTGCAAACTTGTAGATATTTTTTTCTCTCCCACAAACACAACACAACAGTTACACGTTCTTGAATCCTTCACTGCAGGTGCACAAATCCTAGTCTACGAATCACAAATCAAGAAACTCGTACGCTCACAAGTTTTGCTACTATTGCTGCAGTGAATATGGTGCAAAACACATTCACACACCTGCATCAAAAATGTGAAGTCACAGACGAATTTTGTACATCCGCAAATCAGTTTGTGAATTCTTGCAATGAGATTTGCACGCTTGTAGAATGTTTTCTTACATATATATTTTTTTCTTGGATGCTTTTTCTAGCACAAACACAAGTGCATAACTACAACGGCGTGAATCTGCTGCTACGAGTCTCAAACACTGTTTTTCGCTTGCAAATGACAAGTTTCGCGCACGCTCTCTTTTGCACCTCATATCTGTGTGAAATATGGTGCAAAAGTGATTTGTGCATCTTTAGAGGCAACGGCGCGCACTGTTCAGAGAGCTGAGAATTTCAGCCAATCAGAAGAGCTTATTTGGGCGCCTGAAACACGCCCCCTTGTTTTAGCCACAACCCCGAAAAATCGCGAGCTGCGAGCATCTTGACAGCGACAAGTATCAGAAAAGGTACGTGGCTATTTTTTCTTTCTGAAATCATTTGTTTATAGCTTAAATACAGCTACGTTGGTAAACAGTGTTTCTTAGTTAGGGTTAGCAAATCTTATTTCCCGAAGGTAAGCTAACGGTAGGCTACCTGCACTGTTAAGTGTGCTATTCAATCTTCTCGTATTAAATTACACTGTCTAATATAACGATTTATTCCTTGTTTTCTGTTATGCTTTACCTTATAGAAAAATGATAGATCAGGGTGCATCTTCGCAGGTGAGTGAGTTAAAACCAAGGGTACCATGTTTTTTTTTCTTTGGTGAATAGTAATTTTTATTGGGATAGCCTACTATAGAAACTAAAGGTAATTTACAGCAGGCAATCTATAGTAGGTAATTTGCCTAGTAATTACTACGCTCAGTGTTGGGTAGGATTACTAATTACTTTAGTTATCAGTTTTCATTCCTTTGAGAATCCTTGTTTTTACCTACTATAGATTGCCTGCTGTAAATTACCTTTAGTTTTACCCTTTAGTTTCTATAAGGTAAAGCCACAGAATACAATATAAATCGTAGACAGTGTAATTTAATACGAGACTATTGAATAGCACACTTAACAGTGCAGGTAGGCTAACGTTAGCTTACCTTTCGTGAAATAAGATTTGCTAACTTAACTAAGAAACACTGTTTACCAACGTAGCTGTATTTAAGCTATAAACAAATGATTTCAAAGAAAGAAAAAATAGCCACTTAACTTTTTTGATACTTGTCGCTGTCAAGATGCTCGCAGCTCGCGATTTTCGGGGTTGTGGCTAAAACTAGGAGGCGTGTTTTCAGAGGCGCCCAACTGAGCTCTTCTGATTGGCTGAAATTCCCTGCTCGCTGAACAGTGCGCGCCGTTGCCTCTACAGATGCACAAATCACTTTTGCACCATTTATCACACAGATAGGTGGTGCATAAGGGAGAGAGCGTGAAACTTGTCATTTGCAAGCGAAAAACAGTGTTTGAGACTCGTAGCAGCAGATTCACGCCGTTGTAGTTATGCACTTGTGTTTGTGCTAGAAAAAGCATCCAAGAAAAAATATATATGTAAGAAAACATTCTACAAGCGTGCAAATCTATTTGCAAGAATTCACAAACTGATTTGCGGATGCACAAAATTTGTCCTTGACTTCACATTTTTTGATGCAGGTGTGTATATGTGTTTTGCACCATATTCACTGCAGCGATAGTAGCAAAACATGAGCGTACGAGTTTGTTGATTTGTGATTCGTAGAATAGGATTTGTGCACCTGCATTGAAGGATTCAAGAACGTGTAACTGTTAAAAATATCTACAAGTTTGCAACTTTTGTCTGTGACTTCGGATTCACTGATACACATGTGTGGCTATTCTCCACAACTACAAATGCTGCTGTAACGGACACTCAGTTGTTTTGCACCAAAAATAACTTCATATTGCTCTTGCCCTAAATTTGACACGCCCCAAACAGTTGGCGTTGTAGTGTTTGCCAGTGCAGAATTTGACGCTGTAGTGGAAACACCCTGTTAAGTTGAGCTTCACTCTGCACAGTTTGACACAGGAATTGTCACTTGCACCATCGCATGCATGGTGTCATATATCACTAAACTTTTATAAATTGTCATTCTTCTTTTTAATGCGTCTTTCAGAGATCGTAGTCGCTCCTCGGTCTATCAGTACATTTACAGTGGACAACAATACTCCGATTTTACTATGATTAAAAAAGAAACATATATTTGATTAGACGAATCTACCATGTCAATACGAGGATCTTTTTCTGATTATCTTAATCTGGCCTAAAGTCAGAATCGAAGTAAACCTAATCGAATTAGACACGTTGAGTACATTCCCTACTTTATTTGCACATGTAATTGAAGTGCAGTATAGATGTAAACACCTTAATCAAATTATTACCGTCATGTAGGACTTTTCATCGCATTTTGCGACAGGATACACACACGACAGCGGTCAACCGTTTGACGCAAACAAAAGTATGGCTTCAACAACGCATTCGTCTGTTTGCACGTATAGCATGACAAAATAACTGCACTGGAAGCTTTCATAAAATTAAAAATGAAACACACAAAACTGTACATGGCATCATCACGAAAACAAACTATATGTTTATACGTGAAATTCCAGAGGGGACGTCGGATGGCGTCACGTGGGGAAACGTATGATCATATTATGACAAGCCAGGGGATGTTGATCACGCAAATATAAGTAATTACAACACCATACTTCATATTATTAAAGGTCTTCTGTGGTTTCACATCCAACACATATGCTCTTTTTTTGTCATCCGTTTTAAAGGGAAATGGCAACTTTTAGATTAACATAGGCAATAATAGATGGCAACTCCGTGGAGGTAGGAAAACAAAGGTATTTCCCTTTCAGTCGGGTCACTCTCGCGTCACTTCGGATGACCGACGAAATTGGGATCTAGCTTAGAGGGAACAATCTACTTCAAGTGTAAACTAAACGAGCCAATGCACATTGGCATGCGATTATTGCATCCTGCTGCTGATCACAGCGTGAGTATAAGTAGGCAGCAGATGCAGCGCTTATTCAGCTTTTCGCTTCGGAGCCGAGTGATCACATCGTTCTGCTCCTGACTACTCTACGGAGAGAAGAAGACTGAACGAGTTCAGCACGCTCTTGGAGAGCTCTTCATGTTGGCGGACGGCGCTTCAGCGGTGGTGGTTTCCCGTGTCGAGTGGGTTGCAAACATCAGGCTGCACTACCCCCTTTTTGTGTTGCAGATGATCATCTCCCCTGTGCTCCTCAGCACGCTAAAAGAGCTTTTTCTCCTAAAAGAGCAATTTCGGGTGCGTCGTTTTAAAGACGACGTTCCTTGGCAAACTTGACGTTACGTCTTTGTAAAGACGATGTGGGTCTTGCTATAGACAACGTATCACCCGGGCGTTTTTGGATGTGGTCGTTACCTGGCGCTGGGTGATGGTCACGATCGCTGCCTCTCGTGCCTGGGCATGAAGCACGCTGAGGTGGTTTTCGTGGATGGCTCATGTTCCCATTGCGGGAGTATGACCATCTCGTAGTTGTGGACCGGACTCCGTTACCTGCAAGGAGTGGAGTGCCCGTGCCACTGCCTAGATCTGGGGTTCCCTCTGGTGGCAGCCGGGGGCGTCCTTTTTCTGGCGGTGGGCGGACTGGTCTTACGGTCACGGTGAGGAATTCCCCTCCGGGGAATGCGCAAGCCCGCCGTCACTTCGAAACCAGTGGAGCTCTCAAAAAGGGCAGGCTGGACCCTCCCGGGGGGTACCACCTGTTTCTTCGATTGGTTCTCGGGGTGGTCTGCGCTGGTTCTCAGCGCCCCGCCTCGGTGCCTTTCTTCCCGGAGGTGCATGAGGAGCTCAACAGGTCGTGGACGGGACCTTTTTACTGCCGGAAACCGATCTGCTGGTTCCTCCTCCCTCACCACCCTCGATGGTGGGGCAGCTAGGGGGTTACAAGGGTCCCCCGGTGGAGCGGTCGGTTGCGATGCAGTTGTGTCCTAATACCGCCTCCAACCGGCAGGGAGAACCATACCTCCCCTCCCGGGTCTGTAGGTACTCGACTGGCCAGCAATGCCTATACAACCTGTGGAGAAGCTGCCTCCGCCTTACACGCTACGGCGTGATTGCAAGTGCACCAGGCCAAGGCACTGAGGGACTTGCACGAGGGTGGTCATGACCCGGAAGCTCGCAGAGAACTCCGCACTGCGGCGGACCTCGCGCCACGAGCGACGAAGGTTACGGCGCGGTCTCTGGGTCGTGCGATGTCCACTATGGTGGTCCAGGAGCGCCATTTCTGGCTGTGACTGGCTGACATGCGCGAGACGGCAAGACACGATTCTTGAACGCCCCCGTGTCCCAGGCCGGCCTTTTCGGCGACACGGTGGAGAACTTGCCCAGCGGTTCTCCGCTGACCAAAGCAGACTGAGGCCATCAGGTACATCCTGCCCCGGCGTGCAGCTGCTGCCGTCGCCGAGGGCGGCCCCCCTGCCACCGCCAAAACAAGAGCAGCGCTCCTGTGGCCTCCAGCAAACTGTGCCGTGGAGCCGGTCGCAGGGCTGCCGCCCCACCCGTCCAGGCCCCCGCCAAACCTGGTGGCAAGCGAGAGAGCAAGAGGCCCGGAGACGGGCGAACCAGAGGTGGAGGGACGTGCTCTTCAGGAGATGGTAAGCACACCACTCCCTCCTCCCCCGGGGAGGGCCGGGCGGAGAATCTTTTCATCTTTTTCCACCACTGACCTCTCGGTCGGTGGTACCCAAATTCTCGACAAAGAGAAATTCCTCTACTTCTGGGTCCCCAGAGGGGACGGGGAGGTTGTGGACGATCTAGTGCGTATCACACTCACCCTCCTCTCTCACCAGTGAGCAGCAGTGGGCGGATCGGGAGGACGAACCAACGGACTACCCACGCACCCTCTGCTTGAACACAGGTTAGTGTTACATACACCAGACCCCGCCTCGGACCGGCTACGAGACGCCCGGGCCGGGTCCCTGCGTTCTTCCTTGCTGCCCCACTGCGGGTAAGCCTGTGGTTCCGTTGATGCCACTAGCGCGGTGTTTGGGAGCCTGGCTTGAGCTACCCAGCTCGTCTCGATGGCTCCTTCGAACCGTCAGGCTCGGCTATGCGATTCAGTTGCCTGGCGTCCCCCCCAAGTTCAGTGGCATCCGCTTCACAACAGTGAAGGCGGCCGATGGTCCTGTCTTGCGGGCGGAGGTCGTAGTCCTACTGGCGAAGGATGCGATAGAACCGGTCCCTCCAGCCGATATGAAGACGGGGTTTTACAGCTCCTACTTTATTGTACCCAAGAAAGGTGGTGGGTTATGACCAATCTTGGATCTGTGTGTCTTGAACTGGGCCCTTCACCGGTTACCGTTTAAGGTGTTGACACAGGAACGCATCTTCGGGTGCATCCGTCCCCGAGATTGGTTTGCACCGGTCGACCTGAAGGACGCATACTTCATGTGTCGACCCTTCCGCACCACAGTACATTGCTGTGGTTCGCGTCCGAAGGACGAGCATATCGGTATGAGGTCCTGCCCTCCGGGCTGTCCCTGTTGCCCCGTGTCTTCACGTAAGTTGCGGAGGTACCCCCTTGTTCCCCTGAGAGAACAGAGCAATTCTCAACTACCTCGACGAAGCAGTCTCAGGATCAGTTGTGCGAGCACAGGGACTTGGTGCTCTCACACCTCAGCCTGTTGGGCCTTCGGGTCAACTGGGAAAAGAGCAAACTCTCCCCGACCCAGAGGATCTCTTTCCCTTAAAGGATGGTACTCGTAAGAGCAGGATGGCGGTCCCACTGAAACAGTTCAGAGGCTCCTGGGGCATATGACAGCTACGGCGGCAGTCACACCGCTGCAGCACTGGCTCCATGGCCGAGTCCCGAGGTGGGCGTGGCAACGCAGCACTCACTGGGTCCAAGTTACACTGGCCTGCCGCCAAACCTTCACCCCGTGGTCAGACCTTGCGTTCCTCCGTGCAGGAGTGCCCCTGGAGCAGGTCTCCAGGCATTCTGTGGTTTGCACGGATGCCTCAACCACCGGCTGGGGGGCCACGTACAACGGGTTTGCAGTGTCAGGGGTTTGGACGGGGCACCAACTGCACTGCTGGCCTTGTTTGAGTTCTGCGCAGTGCACCTTGCCTCGTGGCCTGTTTTTTTTTCCTCACAAAGGGCGCTTCCTATGGAAAGCATGTACTGTCCCCCACGGACACACAAGCGACCGTTTGCGTACATCAACCGCAAGGTCGTCGTGCCGCTCCCCGCACTAATCGCGGTATTATACTGGCGAACTCGCCCCGACCAAAACCCTCCTCCTCTGGAGTCAGAAGCATCTGAGGTCGCTTCGTGCTGTTCACATTCCTGGGCTGCTCAACCGGGCAGCCGACGAGCTGTCCCGAGCTGCGCTCCCGGGAGAATGGCGACTCCATCCCCAGACGGTCCAGCTGGTTTGGGGACGTTTCGGAGCCGCTCAGGTAGACCTGTTTGCCTCTCCAGAAACCTCTCACTGTCAGTTGTTCTTCGCCCTGACCAAAAAAACACTCGGCACGGACGCACTGGCACACAGCTGGCCGCGGGGCCTTCGCAAGTATGCATTTCCCCCAGTGAGCCTTCTGGCACAGTTGCTGTGCAAGGTCAGGGAGGACGAGGAGCAGGTCCTGCGGTTGGCACCCTTTTGGCCTTCCCGGACCTGGTTCCCGGAACTAATGCTCCTCCCCCTTCGCGACAGCCCGCCTTTGGCCGATTCCCTCTGAGGAAGGAATTTACTGATCAGAGACGGCCACCCTTTGACACCTGCGTCCAGACCTCTGGAAACTTCATGTCCGGTCCGTGGATGGGACGCGGAGGTTCTGAGTGGCCTACCCCAAGAGGTAGTTGACACCATCACTTCAGCGAGAGCACCGTCTAAGAGACACGCCTACGCTTGAAGTGGAACCTGTTCGTTGAGTGGTGTTCTTCTCGCCGAGAAGACCCCCGAAGATGCCCGATCGGAGTTGTGCTGTCCTTTTTGCAGCAAGGGTTGGAGCGAAGGCTGTCTCCCTCCACCCTTAAAGTTTATGTCGCTGCAATCGCTGCTAACCACGACCCCGTAGAAGGAGGTCGTTGAAGAAGCATGACCTGGTCGTCGGGTTCCTTAAGGGGGCGAGAAGGTTAAATCTTCCACGGCCCCCCTCTATTCCCTCGTGGGACCTGACTCTGGTGCTCACGGCACTACAGCAGGGCCCATTTGAGCCTTTTTGCAGGTGGTTGAGCTGAAGTTCCTTTCAATGAAGACTTGGCTCCTGCTAGCATTGGCCTCCATCAAGAGGGTAGGGGACCTGCACGCATTTTCGGTCAACGATTTGTGCCTAGAGTTTGGGCCGGCTGATTCCTAGGTAACCCTGAGGCCCCGGCCCGGCTACGTGCCCAAGGTTCCCGCTACTCCCTTCAGGGAGCAGGTGGTGAACCTCCAAGCGCTGCCCTCGGAGGAGGCAGACCCAGCCCTAGTTTTGCTCTGTCCCGTCCGAGCCTTAAGGTGCTACGTAGACCGGACGCAAAGCTTCAGGACCTCAGACCAGCTCTTTGTCTGTCACGGAGGCCGGCAGAAGGGGAATGCCGTCTCAAAGCAGAGGATGGCCCACTGGATAGTGGATGCCATCACCCTGGCTTATCAGGCACAGGGTGTGCCCTGCCCGTTCAGGTTGCAAGCTAACTCAACTAGAGGTGTGGCATCCTCCTGGGCACTGGCTCGTGGCACCTCGCTGACAGATATCTGTAGGGCTGCGGGCTTGGCGACCCCTAACACATTCGCTAGATTCTATAGCCTTCGTGTGGAGCCGGTATCCTCCTGTGTTCTCACCTCAAACGGGTAGAAGCACTGAGAGGCCCCGGCTTCGGGTCGGCTTGCAAAAACCACTCCAGAGAGTCCATATAGTAGACCCTGATTTGAGCTCCTCCATCCCCTCGGCAGCCAGACGTGGCGGAGCGTCCGGCGCCAGGCCTTCACTCACTGAATCCTCGAGAACCGGTAGAAGGCTGGGTTCCATATGTAAGACCTAAGTGGATCCCATAGGTGTAAAGAGGTTCCCGGTAATAGAAGCTTGAGGCCTTTTTTCCTCCCCTGCGGACTTCTGCCATTCCAAGAGGGTTCATTCACCTCCATTCTTCCATATGCACCTACGGGATGTCCATATGTGTATTGCTCCGAAACCCCCTTCGGGAAGGTTCGAGCTTCCGTAAACGTTCCTGTTCCAAGTAGAACGGGTACGTTCCCAGTGTTATCCAGTCTTACTCAATGAGTAGTGCCATAGTAGCAGTAGCTGGTCATCTTGTGCAGGCCCTGGCCTACGCCAAAAAAATAGGGGCATAGTTGGCTTCCACAGGACACTGGAAGGGGCAGTAACTGTGGCCTTTTGATAGGATCCCAATTCGTCGGTCCTCCGACGTGACGTCAAGAGAGACCGACTGAAAGGGAATGTCTCGGTTACGTATGTAACCCTCGTTCCCTGAATTTATGGAAAAATAATTAGACATCACGTCCCCTTCGCCACACGCTCGCTTTACTCCCCATGTATCGCCGGTCCACCGCTCGCACCGAAGCGAAAACCTAAATATTTGCTGCATCTGCTGCCTGCTTATACTCACGCTGTGATCCGCAGCAGCTGGATGCAATAATCACATCACAATTTGCATTGGCTCGTTTAGTTTACACTAGAAGTAGATTGGTCCCTCTAAGCGAGACCCCAATTCGTCGGTCCTCTGACATGACGTCTCCGTTCCCTCCTTCAGGGAACGAGGGTTACATACGTAGCCGAGACGTTCTTTATGATCTACAAGATTGCTTGTAATAAAGATTGCAATACAAAAGGAAAGGCAGTAGAGCTGACTATTTCTCTGTTTTTCTGTCAATGGTAAGTTTGTGATAACGTAAGAAAAGTAGTTAAAATGTTTTGCCACTTGCTTGAGCAACTTAATATATAAATCTAGAAGTAAATGCAAAAGTAAAAAGCATTGAATAATGTTGTTGTGTTGTTTATATTTATTGTGTTTAAATATGTCTGTGAAAGGTTGTATTACTGTACTGTTTAAAAAAAATGCAATGCTGAAAAAGCACTTTCAGTGACAATGTTTGAACTTGAAATCAAACTAATGGATAAATGTTGTGTTTGTGGTAAACAGCCACGGATCAGAAGCGGACTCCTGTGTGAAAGCACCACACAGTCATAGGACTATGCTGCTTCTCCTCTCACAAGGGTCACCTAAGAGGGGAAATTCCCCCCATTTTCAAAAAATTCAGGCCCTGAATAAATGTCTAAAAATCCTGATTGGAGTATCTCTATAAATAGTTATAAATGATAAAAAGAAGGCTTTAAAAATATCGGTATCCTCCTCGCTTTCTTTGATCGACTATCTTGACGGCCCCATCAAAAAAATCCTGATCGTATATATATATATATACACATACATATGTAAACTAGTATTTTAGAGGTCATCATAATTATAAATCCTGTCTCGTGAACACAGTCATCATTTTCCTCTGGTTTTGAAAGGTAGGCTATGCATATTATAAGCAGATAAACTCTATTTTATCATGCATTGAAACTGAAATTCTTTGTAGCTGTGGCATTTAGAGAAGACATTGTCTCACTGCAGAGCCTTTCAATTCTCTTCAGTGCTGATGTATGGAGATGAATAATGTGAACAGATTCATTGAACACAGCAATTCACAATCACACCTTATTATAGAAAGATTACCTTCCCTTATATGTGACCCACAATTCCAGACATGATCACAACTGCAAAATAAAAATGTTCTCTGTGTTGTGGCATCATATTTATTTACTAATATATATATTAAACAACTTTTTAGGATAAATGTGTCAGAACACTCTTGTTTCAGCATCAAGAAATAGCGCATCAACATCCTTCCACACACCAGTCTAATCTGTCTCTCAACACTGCACAGTGAAAGCGCCTGGCCACTTTTTAATCAACATGTTTGGTGTGGAGGGACCTTGGTGCAATAATGGCAACATAATGCATGCATCATGTTCCAGCGGCCCAAGGCACCAACCATATGCCAGCCTTTATCTCAGGAGTGAGGCAGAAAGAGTGTGATCGATAGGACATCTCTCACTCAGGGGAAATAAGTGGCTATGGTTCTTTGCTGGAGCCACCATGCATTGAAAATCATGCTGAAGTCCACAAATTTCATCCCATCCCCCATTAAAAGAGCAGTGTCGAAACATTCTGGATTCCCCTGTTCACTCATAATTGCCATCCTGACCTAATTAGTTGAAATGAGCAGTCCATCTCACTGGATGTCTTCACTTAGGACCTTCTGCATATTTGTATGAAATCACTTGGCGTTAAGGATGAGAAGATACTGAATTGCTCTGGGTTTCTCTTTATGAACTCATGACAGGTTTGACCTGGAAATCACAGCATGGTTAATTTTACTAGATCTGATCATTTAGTTATGAAATTAAAAAGCCTGAAAATGGCAGTCAACTGGGTCCAGCATTGTTCTTGACCACCAACGTTCATTCTGTTGATGAAAACAGTTGAAACTTTCTTCAAAATGAGGGTAAGAGTAATAGCTGACAGAATTTTCATTAGAAGAATCATGCCGTCAGAAGCAACGAGTCTTTAAATAGGTCAAAACATTAAAGTGGGAAAGGTGACCAGTGTTGAACTTGTCTAACTTGACACAACATTTGTGTTAAACGTGTGCAAATGAAGCATTTGCCCAGAGGACACAGGTATGGCCCTGCAGAGCTATCGGAAACTCAGCGGGCGCAATGCCTAATTTGCATTACAAGGACGCAGCTCCCTCCAGGCCAGAAAGATGGCAGAGTTGTGCTCCACACCCACACTCTTCTGATGAATAAATAATATTTCTCCACCTCACATCTGAATGATCAGAGTGTAAGTTCTTCAGGACGTAAAATGGCCACGTAATGGAGCAACGCATCTTACAGTAAGTATTTCTCTGTCAAAGGAAGAGGGTTGGGTCAGGTTGATAACAATAGTGGGAGGTTTGGGAAATCAGCGGAAGGGATCCTTAAGGTTTCCCCCTCAAGGCTTCGTTGAAAGTAAGACATGTCTCTTGAGTCTAAAGTAAAATGATGTGTATCAAAATGGAAAGTAAATGGTGTAGGTGAGAAGTATGAATTTGTTGAACTTCTAAGCATGGTGGACAAAATGTACAGACACTTTACCTCTAAATATATGTCGATATTCAGGTCTCCTGTGAGTTCATGCATTTTTGTGTTATACATTTAGGTTTAAAAATAGTGTCATTAAAAATAGTCTCACTTACTGATGAGTTAGTGTTTCTAGCCATTCATTTCAAGTTCTTTTAGATTTAGACATGACAAAGTGGTAACGTCTGTGCGTGAGAATTATCTCCGCACATAGTCGCGCATCCATTTCCACGTGCTTGTTTGAGGACTGACTGCAAACACGATAGTTGGGCATTATCTCATTGACAGGTTCAGCCAATCACGGTGCATTTTTTGTGGTGACTTTTTAACTTCGTCCTCAGAGAAAATGTCCCTCTGTGAAAACTTTTCCAATTGCAAAGTACAAAAATGAAGGCATAATTAATTCATTGGCAAGTTATTACTCGCAATAAAGCCCTTCAAAGTTATAACAAATGGTCTACAGCCAAGAGTGTAATGAAGTGTTGTGATCATGTGCTGGGGGAAAAGTGTGTATATATATATATGTAATGGAAATGTCAGCTTTAAGTAACTAATTAAAAGTATAGGGGAACAGAATACGGCAAACTTCAGGAAAAAAAATATTTCAAAATGAAGAACATTATAATGACTGTGCTGTACTCTCAAGTCATTCTCAAGTGTAATTATTGTAACGTAATCTCAAGAGAATTACTGAGCTGTTGTAAATAGCTGTGATATCCAATCTTGTAAATCCAATCGTAACTTCTCAACACGAGAAATAAATACATTATTTATTATATAATATTACAAAAATATGGAAAAACGACATAATAGATTATATTATTTATATTAATCTTTATATATACGGTGATATCATATATCTATTATATATATATATATATAATATATTATTATTATTTAATGTATATATATATTCACGCAAATACTGTTAATGAGGTGAGTTGTTTATTAGGATTTGCAAAGGAAACCCATGGCTTTCATTATGTATAGTGAGGAGAATTCACTATACACTTTTGTGATCCATTCAGTGCAAACCCCTGCAAATTGCATTCAGCACAGTTTTTGGGGGCATGTTTGTTTCATTACTTGATTTGCATAATTCCTTTAGTGAATCGGTTACTAAAACAATGCAGACAGCACGTGCAAATAAACGATGCTATCAGTGGGGTACAATTTATTCTGAATTCCTTCCTACACGAACTACTTTTTCAAATGTTCACTCCGTTTTTGACAATTACTGAGCAGTTTTGAATATTGTTTCTTGGAATTTAATTGACCTATTTCATTGTCAATCTCGGAGGTCTTCAAACTGTTATTTCCCTGTAGTCCAGTGTGTTATTGAAAACAAATCTCAAGAAAACACCCTGGAGAAAGGGCTACAGAGGTCAAAGCTTCACATCACTGTGAAAGATAACTGCTCTATAATAGCCAACTGGATAAACAACACCGACTGTTTCAGTGGGTTTCTCTTCTCACCAAATCCAGTTAGTTTTACTATTTTTGTCAGCAATTTATTGGCACATATATGGAGATTATAAGGGTCGGTTCACACAGAACGTTGTTGGGTTCCACATGATGCTGATTTTAATAGTCGTTCTCTGTAAACATGCGCTTCTAGATCAGTCGTTTGTGCCCCAACTATGTTTTTAAGACGTTGTGAAAAAATTAAATAAAGTTCAACTTTGAAACTCATTCCTCGTTGATGCGTCTAGTGTTTTAAAAGCAAAGACACGTTCTGTGAACGCCCTTGGCAACCGCAATAAATCAAAATGATTAAAACAGATTAATTAAATTCTCAAGGACAAAGACTCTCCTCTGCATTGCTCAATACTGTGACTCTTACCGGGTGCCATCCGTTGGAATCACTCTGCCTCCACCTATAAAGAGTTTTTTTTTTTTTGAGCTGTACATTTATCCAAAGCTAGAGAGCGTGCTGCAGCTTGTGTGCTGCATGTGCTGTATGTTACTTCCGACACAGGTGCGCACAGGTTACATTCTTTTGCAGAACCCTGATCGTGTGTTAAAGTACAACATGACAACGAGCGCTGTTCATCCACTGGCCTCTCTGCGTCATTCCAACTGACTATCATGACGGTCAGTTTTCACGGAGAGCATGCAGGTTTGCTCACACCACCATCAAACCTAACTGTATGTTGTAAGCTTTATTCACACTGGGATTTTATTTGACTTAAATATCAATTCAGAAATGCTACTATGCTACTAAATAATGTGGACTATTTAAAATCTAGAAATTACATGGATTTTTTAGTATTGATAAATTAACTTGACATAATAAATAATAATAATACGAATATAGTAAATGACTAATAAAAATATCTAGCCCATAGGGGAGAGCTGGGCACAAAGTAACACTTTTTGACTTTCTCAAATTATGTAAATCCATATGGGGTTCAGAGTATAATTTTTTTTGTCCACAGTAATTTCACACTTATATGTCGCCTTGTTTCATAATTACTGCGTATACATTTTTATTTTTATTTACCCTCAAAAAATGGAAGTGAAATGTGACAACATGCCCGTAGGTGGGGTACATTGTAACATCTGAGGGACACGTTGTAACACAGCTTAAAATGTTATCTGATCCAATGAAAAAAATATACAAGACAAACTAAAAATATTTTGTCAATAAAATAAAATTATTATTTTTTTCAAATAAAATTATGGCGTTTTTTAAGAATTAAAAATAATCACATTTTTGAGTTTGACAATGGAACACAGTTCAACCAGGGCTTGGTACAGAGCCCACACAAAATGTAACATTGATGTCAGTCTTTATTTGTAATGCAGTGTTACAACGTGCCCCATCTGCGCAACTGGAATTTAAAGCTGGTTTGTCTTCTGCTAGTTATTGAAGCATTAAAAAAAACTAACAGATAAATAACAGATTGGAGATTAAAACAATAGCAGATTTGTCTAATTTTAAATGAATAATAAAAACTGAGATGAAAAATGTACTTAAGCCAGAATTTAAATTTTACTATGGCTAAATAAATGTTCAGCGATATCTTCAAGAATTTTGTATTTTGGCGCACTTTTTTTCTCTATATAATGTTGATATGGTAACTAGTAAATACTGTAAATTTTGTTATGCTAGCATGTGTGGAAATATTTTAACCACGTGTGTTACAACTAACCCCGCGTTATTTTGTGCCCCGCGCTCCCATGTTAAAATACAGCAAACTGAAAATGTATTTAGAGAAAATATCAATAGTCTACTCTAATTTATTTAGTATGTCTAAAGAAATTATGTTATACATAATTACAGTTATCATTAAAATGTATAGGCTAGGTGGGATTTAATTTAATTTATTTATTTTAGCTATTCACTCTTAAAAATAAAGGTGCTTCCCGATGCCAAAGAAGAAACTTTTTTTGTCTAAATGGTTCCATAAAAAAACCTTTAACATCTGAAGAACCTCTCTGTTTCACAAAAGGTTCTTTGTGGCGAAAGAAGGTTCTTCAGATTATAAAAATTTAAGAAAGACATGGTTCTTTAAAGAACCTATGACTGAATGGTTCTTTGTGGAACTAAAAAATGGTTATTCTATGGCATCGCTTGAAGAACCTTTTGAAGCACCTTTATTTTTAAGAGTGTTGGTTGATTGAAGGGGTCATATGATGCTGCTAAAAAGAACATTATTTTGTGTATTTGGTGTAATGAAATGCGTTTATGCGGTTTAAAGTTAAAAAAACACATTATTTTCCACATACTGTACATTATTGTTTCTCCTCTATGCCCCGCCTTTTTGAAACGCGTCGATTTTTACAAAGCTCATCGGTCTGAAAAAGCGAGGTGTGCTCTGATTGGCCAGCTATCCAGTGCGTTGTGATTGGCTGAATACCTAAAGCGTGTGACGTAAATGTTACGCCCCTTTACCATACTTTGATGCCGTGTCCCGGCCAGAGCGACGAGACAAAAACATTAAAACCCATTATAAACGAGGCATTTGTTGCATCCAGTGGGGACATGATTACTGATTATAATGACTTATACTGTCTTTTTACACGTTGCGTTGCATTGCATCGTGCCGCGTAAACATAAAACTCTGTCTGCATTTGTGATCGGAGAAATGACAAACAACAAGTGCTACTCTACTGCCCAAAACTCGCATTTGAGTCATCAGTGGCAACGAAAAACACAGCGGCCTAGCGTGAGGGGAAGCCCCGGCTTAGCGTGCACTGAGGCCGGGATAGAGTGAGCTGAGGGCGGGCGGGACTCCGCTTTATCCATGGTGACAGTTATTACTTTCCTCACGACCAGCACGGATCAGCTCCCAGGAGGACGAAGCGGAATCCGTCCTCTTTTGGAAGACCAAACCTAAGTAGTTGTCCGCTTCACAACGAAACAACAAACGCGTCTTCGGACATGGGCTGCGCGTCAACAATACTACAGCGAGAATAAAATTGATGCCTTCTTTCTTTGCGTGAACATTTGGGCGGCATTATGCAAATCTTCCCACATAGTGACGTAGATATGTGGGGGCGTGTTAGAACGAGCCGTTTTAGGTAGGCGTTGCTGACTCTTAACTTTTATAAAGAATATCTCTTTGGATTTGAGACTTTAGTCTTTGCAACTTTACAGATTCTTTCTTTATGCACCAAGAGCTTGTCACACTCCAAAGAGAAATTAAAAATTTAAATCGCATCATATGACCACTTTAATTTAATTCATTCATCTGTTACAGTAAGTATTACTGATGATGAAAATTCATTCTTGACAATTTACAAATGTATCTTTGTAAATAAATGCAAATATTGCTAATCACAAAATCATAGCTTTAAATTTGTCTGTATTAAGATATAATAGATACAATATATACATAAAAAAATATATTCTACTAATATATTAATTATATTATAGGCATAGTTAGGATTGTAAAATGACAAAATTATTGTGCTAATAATACTACTACTACTACTACTACTACTACACTAAAAATAATATATTATTATTATTATATTATTTATTATTATTTTGACTGATCTATTTCAAATCCAGTTTTACTGAAGCTTCATATACCTCATTGATTATTCAGTGACTGATATATATACTTGATATACTTGAGTTATATTAGAACACTTGAGTTATGTTAGAATATATCTTGGACACTGCTGGTGATTCTCAAAACCATATTGTTCTGTTTGTTCAAGAACTGTAGGCTACTATATAGAAGGGCCCAGTCCTACATTTATTAATTTAGCAAGATACGTTTATCCAAAGTTTAGATCCAACCCTAATTAAACTCATTCGAACCAGTCTTCAGGATCAGTCGAAACTTCCAGGCATGTATGTTGGAGCAGGTTAGATCTAACTTTCGGAGGAAGGTGGGCCTCCCGGAGCGGAATCAGAAGCCTCTGGTATTATACTTTAGATGTATAATGGGCCAAACCCTGATGTAAATATGCTCAATAGTTTTATCTTTCGTATGGTAAATAGTTTTTAGAAGAGATGGCTCTTGCTGCTGTGCCCTTTCTGTGGTCTACAAGGTTGCTGTAATTATGCATCACCAGGGATTGTTATTATTCATATTTGCTGCCATGAACAATTGCTTCAGAACCACTTTTTGACCAAATGCAACGAGCGGCACAAATGAGTAAGTGCCTATCATCCCCACAATCGGCAAACACTCCAGAGGATTCTCTGCCTATCTTCACCCAAAAGAAGGTCAACACATAATAATTGTGCACTCCAAATGGCCTTTTTTATTCATTTGTTTAGTCTGACATCTGAAAGTTAAGAGTGTGTGACATTTGGTGTGTTAAAACAATAAGTGATAGATTTATTGTGAGCTTCATGGACTTTACTGCTCAAATACCATTCATCGGCATGGAGACATTGTAAGCCGTAAACTGATGCACATTATTCTGAGTGCTGAGTTTTAGAAGCCCTTGATAGGGAGCGCTCCTTTAGGTGGACAAAAGCCTGCCATCAGTGAGCAATGCTAACTGCCTGAAGGCTTCTCATTGAGACACAGCAGCATTATGCTAAGTCTGCTTGGGGGAAAAAAAGGAAAGGGAAAGAGAAAGGAGACTGAGAGAAGATTACAATTCTGCTCTGCAGCTGCGCAGAATTAATGCACTCGCAATTGGTTTCAGTTGAGTCAAAGAAGAAAGCCCTTCACCAGGGCTTTGCTCGTATTTCACGTTGTCTCCCTTTGTGGCTGACATCAGTGAAAATTAATGTATTCAGAGATGTCCTGAGTGCTTAGCAAATGATTGATAAGATGATGCAGCTGAGGAGGTTTAAATGCTACGCAGGGAACAGCTGTAATCCCAAGCACGTAACTTTTATTCCCTCTCGTTTCTGCCCCTCTTTTAAGGGATTAAATTGACATTATTTATTCCCACTGCATTTCAGTTACTGCATTGGCTGGCGATAATTCTTGCATTAGCGATCCCACAGTTCATTTATTCCATTTGCGGTGAGGCCGGTCTGAATGTGTATTATTAGTGTTCTGGGAAACCTCTCGCATACGGACTGCTTCTGTTCAGAGAATGGCACTCAGATTTGTTTACAGCCTGGTGTTAATTGCATGCACACTGTAAAACTTTTGTGGCGAGTAAATCAGGGGCAGCAGCTCGATCCTAGCTTGTTTTGATACCTGTGTGTTTGGGTTGTATTGACTGCTAGGTCAGCTTTTAGCGGCGGGAAGATAAATGACCGAGATCATCGTGGCCCCCAGGTGTTTTAGTCACTGACGTGAATGATGCAGATTTTCGCGGATCGATACTAAACCTATGGTGTTTCTGCCCTATGACCCTGTCAGTAACAATTACATTTCAAAATCTGACCCGCACTGGCAGATAATGGATCATAGCAAGATATAGAGCTCAGAAGCACAACCTACGTAGCAGTACGAAAACATACTAAGCTATGCTTTCTATGCCTGTGAGGATAGCAGGGACATGAAAATGAACATAAATGCGAGTTGTTTTGATGGCTCTCTGAAAATCATTCTCATACAAACTCTCAGTTTTGAGTGTGGATAGGTGTGAGCGTGACCTCTGCACTCATGTTTAAAACACAAGAGCTCTCCTCTGTACATAAACACTTTAACAGCTTTTGTTAATCGCTTGCCAGAGTCACACTTCACTGTTCACCATGTTACTGTTTCTATTGCAAATTTATCCTAAAGCTCTGTTTAATTTGCTGCCGCAATTTTATTAGATCAGAAGAAAATCCTAGATTAATTTCCAATACAGTAATTAATTAATATCAATAACATTTGTGTCTAGTTCTAGCTAAAGGGATAGCCAAATGAAAATCAAGATATTGTGCAGTGCACATATCGATGTGGAGAAATTTAGCCTTACATCACTTGCTCACCGATAGATCCTCTGCAGCGAATGAGTCTAAAGAGCTGATAAAAACATCACAGTAATCCACAAGTAATCAAGACGACTCCAGTCCATCAATTAATGCCTTGTAAAGCAAAAATCAGTGTGTTAGTAAGAAACAAATCCATCCTTTCCAAATCCGGCATTTTCAACTTTAAACTGTTACTTTTGTCTGGCCGAAATCCAGAATCAACCTTGGATTCCATCAAGTAAAAAAGTCCATCCCCTGTTATGCTCTCACATCAAAATCCACTGACATAGAGTAGGCTATTTGTTTAGAACTGTTTTAAACTGTTTTCACTTGTAATGGTGCTTGATCTGTGCATATTATAGCTTCACCATATTAGACATCACTTTTCTCCGGCCACCTGGAGACACATAACTGTCCTGGATAGAGGACTTGTTTGAAGGTTTGAGGACTCCATTTTGAATGGAACTTTCTGCCGATTTCTCTCACCCGCACCTTCCCGTCTGTTGTGCTTGCAGGACATGCTGGCCACAGGGCTGACACTGACTCTCACGACAGAGGATCATTACTACAACAAGTGATGTCATTCCTTTTACACCGTTTATTCTGTTCTGTTTAAACAATTAAAAACCAGGAAATCAGGATTTTTTATTTAAATTTTTTTTCATGAAGGATGGTGATCAGAGATTGTGAGATAGCTAGTCGTCTTATTTATTGTGATCTCGGTCATCCTGCCATGCATAAAACTCTTCAACGTACTCCAAAGACATGGACAGAGGTGCATGTGAGAAAAACATGCGCTGATGCATATGCAAATGACCCAGGAATGCAGAGCTTATGAAATGTTAACTACTCCCACATCGTCATGGCGATGGATATGATCCCACTGGAGTGTTCGAGTCATATCGGCTTCCTTTCTTTTGTTCTTATCTGCAGTCTACATACTTCCTGTGCATGTCTGTCTTTTAGGGTATAAAATGGTGATATGTAAAACAGCTTTCATGAGTGAGTGAGTGGGTGGGAAGGAGAGGGCAAAATCTTTCATGATATGTAGTTTGTTCTTATCGTCAAATTATAGTATTGAACCTAGCTGAAGCTGTACATCTGACAGAGTGCTGTTTGGTTTACATCTGTTGAGCGAATGGATGCCAGGGTGGATTTTCCTCACCATGCTCTTTGAGCATAACAAAGTAAAGGGCATGAGAGGAAGGACACGTTCATTTCAGGGACAGAATAACAAGGCTAGATGAATGCCACTGCATCTTCAGAACACAGCATCTCTCTTCAGTAAATGCGTTTCTTTGTATTCAGCTTGCTTCAGAAAACTAGCAGCATCATAGCAACAGGCCTATGGATGGCAGATGAGAGGAGAGAGAACAGTCGATGGAAGACACAAAGCTAGGTGCATAGACTAAGTTTGCTATTCACAGGCAGCCTGTCAGAAGTGAGAGTGAGGTTAGCAGGGACCTGTTGTGAAAAAAATAATCTATTCAGGTGCCTCTCTGTGAATGTCAAAGACAAGCTATTTTAACACATCACGGTTTGTGCTCAGCTTTGTTAGAACTGACCTGTGCGCCTTTCTCATGAATGCACGTCTTGTAACTAAAAGGATATAATATTATGGTCCCACTTAGGTGGCCTTAACTACTTTGTACTTACATTCAAATCATTAATTTGGTACAATTCACTTGTGTACATACATGCTTTTGCATTGTACTTATATAAACAAAAATACCTGCATATAATTACATCTGTAATGAATTTCTGTAACTACATTTATAATTACACTGTTGACCAATCCCTTACACCTTAACTCACCCTTAAACCTACCCATACCACAAAACCTGTGCCTAACCTTACACGTATCCCAGCTCAATAGCAGTGAAAGTGTTTTGCAATACAGTATAAACACAATACAGCAAGTACATTGTAATTACTTTTAGTAGTTGAGGCCACCTAAAGTGGGACCAATATTTGTAATTTGCTGTGATGCAATTAAAACGCGTTACATGCACATTAATTTGCACCCAAAGCACACACAAGCACACCACCGTCTACCCACCAACCACACACACACACACACACACACACACACACACACACACACCCCCCACACGAAACCTTCTATAAGTTACTCACTAATAGGCATAGCCAATATCTCTGGCAATCTCTGTCTCAAATCTGTATCAGTTTGGATGAAATCTGGAAGTCGACAGGGCTTAAACCGTAAAGGCATCAGATTAGATGAGAAGCCCCTCTAAAATGTAATTATGTTGAAAAAAATTTTTGAAAGAAAATATTAAGTGGTCGAAAATTGCTCAAGTTTTAGAGTGCGTATGATTTTGTATCTTTGTTGATATCACTGTTGGCAAGTTCTGATTTCTGAAAGATGCATCGAAACGGCAACTCAGTGCTCATTTCACTCATCGAGTTTACATTTATTCACTTCACATACTCATTATTGTGTAGTGATTTTAGAGGCTATCTTCTGACTCACTTGGCATCCAGCAAACACAGACTTTGTCTGCCGAATGTATATATATATTATACATCCCTATTACTCACCCTCATGTTGTTCTAAACCCGTAAAACCTTCTTTCTTCTGTGTTGCACAAAAGAAGACATTTTTCAAAATGTCTGGGTCTTGGGTGAAAAATGTTTTTTTTTTCTCTTACATTAGAAGCCAAAGGGTTTTTGGACCCCATTTCCTTTCCTTGTATTGACAAAAACATTCTTCAGAATATCTTCCTTTGTGCTCTGCAGAAGAAGAACAGTCATACGGGTTTGGGATGACACGTAAATTATGACAGTTTTTTTTTTTTTTTTTTTTTTTGGTTGAACTATCACTTTAGCCATTGCAAACATTTCGTGTTTATTTTTCGGGGATGATTAAATGAAAATCAACGACATTCATTTAAAAGCTCCATACATGCTGTTCCTGAGCTATAGTGCATCTCAGTAGTTTGTCATTAGTCTTTCTTTTCAATGAGGAATAATTCTAAACGATTTGGGCTTATTTGGCCACATTGTATTGTGAGTGCAGAGGTGCCAGTTTTACTTCACAAAGACACAGCTGCTTTCAGAGACCCTTTTCAAGAATTATGAGTCAAAATGGGCCCTCTAAAGGCACTAGAAGCACATAACGGTTCTCTTCAGCTGTTACCCAGCAACAGAGTGTGATAAGAGCACACTGTCCATTTAGAATGACTGAACAGAGCATATAGTGAGCGGAATATACACTGTTATTGATAATGCATGTAACCCTTTGGCGTATATGCAGAAACTGTTGCTCCCAGTGGAGCGTCGTTGTTGTAGAGCAAAGCGGCTCAAACGAGAGCTCTTGACACAGCCCAGGGATTTGTTGTAAGCCATTGCATATTCACAGAATCAACTCAAAGTTTTTATCCATCCTCATACAAAGTCTAGGTAACAAAGGCAGGCTGAGCCACCCTGCTTTGAAGCCCGTTTCATTTAGTGCCATTCTTCAGCCACCGCACGCGTCGTCCATTTAAATGCACTGGTATTGTTCTCAGCAATGTCAGCTGCATTTTGATCAGGGTCATGATGCAAAATATTTTCTCATCTGAAAGCTGCCCAATAGGTGAAACAAACAAAACAGAGTGTAAAAAATTAGGAGACGGTTGCTGTCGTGTTGTGAAACCTCATGCTAGGGCCTGTTTTGCATTTTTATTATTATGTTTTATTTATTTTTTTGCACTATGTGAGCTATTTTTTTAGTAGGATACATTTTCAGCATGACACTTTATGGCCTTTCTGAAGCATTTAAATGTGTAATCTGGTGCGTGCATGACATCTCATCTCAAATTTTCTCTTTCTTTTGAACTTTTTGGCTTTTCATATCCTTTGATTACAATACTATGGAAGCCATTAGTCAAATGATCGGTAGAGCCACAAATGATTTCTCTTTATGCCCCATTCCAGTGTTTCAGACCAGTGGGCGCCTAACTGTAGCCAGAACTCTCCACAAGAGAGAAATGTCTCCCACTGAGTGTTGAGGTTGTGCCAGCATAATTAGTCTCCCATGCACTCTCCTCCAGCTTGACTGAGACATGCAAGATACTTTCTTTGTTGCTTATAGTGGCTGAGCATTAGCCTTGGAAAAGAATGCAACAAATGCTTCTTTTTTATTTAGCAAGATATGTTTTAAAGTAGATGAAGCTTGCTTGTTGGATTTAAGAGAAACTGGTCCAAGTTCCCGATACTAAAAGATGGAGTTGGTGAGTAAAGCAATTACATCCTCATGGATGTCTCCCCATCAACTTGGCAAATATCCAGTCCAGTTAGTCTTGCACTGTCCTAAAAAATAATGATTTTCATGCTGTGCATATTCTGCTTTTGTTTCTGCATAGTTGGTGCAACAAAAACCAGTTATGCATTTTATTTTGTTTACTCTTTATTTAAGTGCATTTGCATTTATTAGATAAAAGAGCATTGATTGTAAAACCCAGTCGTGATCTACATAAAAACTGAAAATTGATAGAGTTGAATAGCAGTGAAATGATTAGCAATGTTCTTTTTCAATCTTTGTTTTTGAAACGACAATAAATTAAGTATTAATCTAAAATACACTGACGAGGAAAGAACGCAAAACTCTTGTTCATTAATAAGTGACATATCATTATCAAGAACATAATTTCTGTCATCTGTCTTCAGCGCTAATATAATCATCATTATCTTGATGTATATTGGTAATGTCACATGGCCAGAATAGAGATATGAGTGAGAAAATGTGAAAAGACTAGTGATATAGTGGCCGTTAAGATTGTGTGTGAGGGAGTCTTCCTGAGAAAGGGGATATGATGTGACCCTCGGCGTGTCTGGATGAGAATGGATTTGAGTATATGATATTGGATGGCAGCTCTCAGGTGCTTAGGTATAGTCTGTCAGCCTTGATGAATGAGACCGTATATTCCTCTTGGAAAAGCTTGAAACACTAGACCAGATTACCAGATTACTAGCAGTCTGTTTTCGCACCTGCTGCTAAAACCATCATGGATATCTGGTGGGTTTGTACCATCGTACTGATGATGAACAACCAGACTGTGTTTTGGTGTTTGTCTTTAGAAACACATTTGTGTGATACTGGCAGTGGCATGAGCATCTGTGATGCTCAAAGATAACTCTAAAATGCATCATTTTGACAAACAAATAAATATTACAAGCACTTCATTGTTTTGGTGCTAAGAACAGTCTTTAAATGCACTCAAGGTAAAACTCTCATAGACTGTTTAGTATCAAGCCAATATGCAGCCCAGAAAATAGAGTTGGATCTGAGTGGTCCAAGGTTTTGAAAAAAAAACATTTCTTATCTGCCACTGTAATGTCCACCGATCTGTTTTGCACAAGTCCAGTCAGGTTGTTTTGTTACCTTATGTGACGTATACAATCTCTCTTAATCCCGAATGAAAGGACTAATGTGTTTCTGGGAAGCTGTGAATGTAGTTGATACAATCATCTGGAAATCAAAGTTAGTCTGATAGTGGCTTGCAAATCTGGAAATACCAGATGGATAGTCCAATGGATGTCCGGATGGCCACTGAAACACATTCAGCATGTTCCAAACAGCACACCTATGCTTCCCTTCTGCTGTGCGTTCTGTGATCGCCAGTTTTTTTGTTTTTTTTCTTTTTTTTTTTCTTGTCTGTACAAATACATCTGTAACTACTCTGTTTTGTAATCCCACATTCAGCAATGACTTTGCATAGCCAAAATCATTTGAAATGCATGTGATCTTCAGTGTTTAATATGCTTTTAAGAGCCCCGAAGACAATGTAGGAAAAAAAACTATTCAATCTTGCTTAACTTGGTTTCCCCCACATTGGAAAAAAAAAAGAATGAAATTGATTAGTATCTTGACAGGTGGGGATGGATTTGCCATATGACATCAAATAATAGATTAAGCATACTTCCCTCTCAAATTACATTCACATATTTCAAATATGTATGAGGAACATTATGCCTTGAGAGATTATTTTTCACACTGACCTCATTGCCTTTGCTCACACCCAATCTCATTTGGGCTGAAAAGTGAAATTGAGTTGTTGGATGAATCAGCCTCATTGTGGGACACACAATGGCCGATTCTGGGCAACATCAAAATGCCAAATCAATCCACAAAGCATCTTGGAGGGTCTGTCTTGAATTATGGCAGCCAGCACAGAGGATACCAAACAAGACATGAAACACTTCAGCATATGGATTCATATTAATGTTTACTCATTTAAATAACTGAAGATCGGTTTATTCCAGGATGGGAGTATTATTTCCGCAGTCTGAGCTTGAGAAATATATCACATCAGCTTGCAGGTAAAGTCTGAGTTGCTGGTTAGAGGTCAGTCTATGGACTCAACGTCTTTGAGCAAATGTGGATTCATGTAAAGATGGATAGAGGCCCCAGAGACTTGGAAGCCTCTTAGCCGGATGTTCCTGACAGCACAGTCCTCTCCTGTAACCTTTTTCTCTCATCTGCACTCAAGCGAGCCTCCATGGCAGAAGAGTTTTAATGACCCATGCCACTTCAGAAGCCGCACGGCCCACTATAGGGTGGAGATCAAAAGGCCAGGGTTTACCTGTTTCTCCCCCTCTCTCCTTTGTTGTGTGATGAAAATTTCGACAGATATCGGAACCAGATCAAAGCATCTCTGTCTGCTCATTTACTTTGGTTGAATTTGGAACGTATGAGGGAGAACAGCATTATAAATGCTGCTCAAAGGCAACTGCTGGGAAGTGAAATCCTGTGCTCCCAAAACAGAATCAAACCTGTATGCAATGCCAGATTGTTTTTGAATCATGAGCATCATTTTTCATCAGTGCGCCCTATTAATACCTGTAGTACTGACTCAATTTTAAACAGAATTGTCGAACACATTTGAGCATGCTCACCACCATTAAAAAGTTTGGGGTCCACATAATTTTTATTATTATTTAATTATTTTCATTCATTTATTTATTTTACGATATTGTCTCCTGCCCTTTAATAATATATCTTTAATCGAAAATACAGTAAAATAGTAATATTGTAAAATATTAGTACAATTAAAATTTTCTATTTTATAATTTTAAATTGTAATTTATTCCCATGATGGCAAAGCTGAATGCTTAAGTCTTCTGTCCAAAAAAAATAAAAATGAGGTAGGCTAGTATGCTCTTAACTCAGCAGGCACACAACGTCACAAGACATTGATATTTGGTTATGGTTGAGACATCGGGTGTCCCAAAATTCAATGTCTAATGTCCAATACTGATGTCAGCTGACGTTGATATTTATTGTTTTTAGGTTCTGTAACCAAAATTCAACGTTAAGTCAACGCCAAACTAGCATCAAATACTGACGTCAACACAATTTTCATTATGTTGACGTTATATTGATGTCCTGTGCCTGCTGGGAAGGTTAGAGTCAGGTTTGGTGGGTGTCGTGGGCTTGGTTAGGTTGATAGATAGATACTAGATAGATAGATAGATAGATAGATAGATAGATAGATAGATAGATAGATAGTTTTTATAGATAGATAGATAGATAGATAATTTTATTTGGGTCAATATATTATGAATTAATTATTTCTCATAACTAATGTTATTTCTTACTATATAGCTATATGCATTTTGTTTAGTTGTATTATTTGTGGTGTAACCTTGGCTGAGCAAAGCCTTGTATTGGTTCTTTAGTTAAAAAGGTTTAATGTTATTATTACTTGCTAAATTATCACAAGCACAAAAGCATTTCCTTAGCTTTTTCAGGCATGTGTAGCTAATGATTTAATGATCGAGGTTTATTAATGCTCCAGTTTTAGCATCAGAGCTATTGAGTAACTACAATCATTATTCTTGACTTTCATGTTCAGGTTACATGTTGTATTGTTTGTGTCTCTTCAGGTGATATTTTGTAGTCTCTAGTTTGAAATCTATAAAGGCCACAAAGCTGCATGAGCAAACTGTTAATATTTCTGTACCACAGTTTGGAGCTGATCTGCAGCAGATAGTCTTTTTTTATTATATAGCTTTAAGCCATATTTTTAGGAGGTGAAAATGTATTAGTGTTCCGTCTCTCTTGTGACATCGGTAGCTCCTAATCATACACGCACCAGTCCTCTAGTGTTAAAACGAATCCCCTAAAAGTACTCATTAGCACTGGGCTTCTGTAATTGATAAGTTTACATCAGCAAGATAATGCAGTGTTGAACGGTCAGGGGGGGGTTGGGGGGGGTGTAGCTTTAGGACTAGAGGGAGACTTTCTCTTTCTGGTATCTCTTTAACCTGTTTCACAGAAAGCATTATTGAGGGCCTCCTGTAAAGAACAGAAGAAAAAAAAAACTGTCTTTCTAAATAGCATTTTTAAACCGTGTGTCCTTTTTACTGTTTGTTTGTTGTTGTTTTCCAGCTCAAAATGTGCTGTGATGCTTCCGACTGTATATTTTTACCAGCCTGGTCTCATGTTTATACGTAGGTATTAATACGTAACATTTACAAGCACAAAACGTACACTTTTGTACGTTTTTACTCCTGCTAAACGTACAATTTTAGACATTAGGTTTCAGTACTGTTTTAACCGGGGACAAAAGCGCTACGTATTTTGCGTGTCTAAAAACTAGCAGGAAAAAGGGTAGTTGTGGTTGTTACTTATGCTGGGTGGGGTTTTTTGTATCGTGGTCATTTAGGTCTTGGGTCTAGAGTCAATGCCTTTTTAGGCATTTTTTTATCGAATAAGCAATTTAGAGGTTTTTTAGATCCCTTAACTTCTCTCCCAACCTATTTTTGGTAACCTAGTGGCTCCCATTTGTATAGGCGAGTTCGATAGAAGGATATATGGAAGGGGATGGCGGCAATGTGGGTGGTTTGAGGATGGGTAACGAAAGTACTTCAGAAAATAGGGAGAACTTTTATGTAACAATCTAGCTTAAAGGTGTCCGGTCATGTTTTCTTGGGGTGTGATCGCTAATTGGGGGGGGTGGGGCGCAACCGCCGTAGGGGCCGTATGTAACCCTAAACATTTCTGTACAGAATACGACAACATGACAGACAGTAACTGCAATTACATCATTTATTTAGTGCAAAAAATGTCAAAAGCAGTACTAGGGGGAGTTGATCCAAAGAGGGTGCATTGCCCCCGCAGTCCCTCGGCGGAATACAGTAGGTTTGTGGATCCAGAGCAGATTTAGGGTGGTGTTAATTCGCTGAAATATTGTCCCATAATTTTCCGATCCCTCTGGGAACGGGGGGGTCGGTTGGGTGAATGGGGCGAGTTTATTATTTTATTTATTTTTTTGAATGTCTGAAATAGGGGGTTAAGACTTCTGATTTGTTGTTTTTTGATTCTCGTTTTTTGCGTTGCATTGCATTGCATTGCTTGTTGTTGTTTTTGTTTGTTTTACTTAACTTTTCTTTTTTTGTTCAAGCTTACGGACTCCTAGAAATGTAAAAAAACTTGCTGGAGACGGGGGGTTTTCTGAGTTAGTTGGAATTTGTGATAGGGTGCGTGGTGTTTTGTACTTTTGGTTTGGTTATGTTTGGTTTCGAATTTTTTAGGTGGATGGTGGGGACGTTGGGTGTCAGTGACTGGTGACTTTTGTCACACAGGGTTTGGAACATGTTTTGCTGTAGGTGGTGTTAGATGTTAGTTAAGGCCGTTTATGTTAGTGTTTCAAAAGTGTTTTTAGTCTGTATTCTTGTTGATGTGGGGGAGTGCTTTTGTGTGGCCACTTAATACTAATCGGAAGACTGAGCATCAGTTAAAACTAAGTGGATGTATGACCAATATTTTGTTTTTTGGTCCGCATGTGTGGTTACGTCACCCAGGTGGAGTTTACGGGGGGACCCTTCGGTTGTGTCAGACTTTTTAGTTTTCTTCCCTCTCTTTCTATTGTTCGTGTTAAAGAGCCTATTTTTTTTTTAAGGTTCAGGTTTACTGACTCCTAGAACCAAAGCTAGCTGGGCACTGAGCAGTTAAAAATATATAGGTAACACTTTATTTTAGGGTATCTTAAGTAGTTGCTTGTTAGCATGAATGTTACTAGAATGTTAGCCATTTATTAGTTATAATTAAGCACATATTAATGCCTTATTCTACATGACCTTATTCTACATCCCTAATCCTACCCAATACCTAAACCTAACAACTACCTCACTAACTATTAATAAGCAACAAATTAGGAATTTATTGAGGGAAAAGTCATAGTTAATAGTGAATAAGTGTTCCCTGTTCTAAAGTGTTACCATATTCAAATGCATTTTCATTGACTTATCAAAATCAGATTTTCATGATGACATGAAAAACATCTGCATCCATAGTGACAGGGACTAAAGTAAATATCAAAGATGGCGCCTTAGCACCATAACATTTTTGTCAGCGTTTAACACTTGTGCTGCTGTGTGAACGTACAGTATGGAACGGATATAAATATTTATTCATCACAATCCAAGCATATTATGACTCCGGCTCAACTTTAACAGCTTTTTCGGTGGGGAGGCACCCACAGTTTGACTTCTCAAAGTTGCGAACAATTTCATTTCCTCAGTATTCTAATGACCTGAGGCTTCTTCCTCTATGTCTTTACAGTCACTGAGATCCCAGCCAACTGCTCATCAGTTTGTCTTATCTCTGCTTCCATTCCTTGCCAGTGCTCAGTAGGTGGAATAAATTACTACCAGTCAACATGAACTATGAAATAACCAAGTATCTTACACACAAACATACACTTTCCTTTGGTGCTACTGAATGATAACAGAGGGAAGGGACTGAGATAGACATTTTCACTGAAACTTCCAGGCCACTTCATTTCTCTCTCGCTCTCCTTCTTACTAGTAATGACACCTTGTAATTCCTGGCAGATAATTGCTAGCGGGACCCTACCTGTAATGCTATTCTTCACAGGAAACGAATGACACTCTCAGCCCTGATGTTTCAACTGAATGACAGCTAAATTGGCAGTAACCAGAGAAGTTCAGAAGTTCAGATATAGCCATGTGTTACCAGGGGAAATCTGGAAAAGTAATTAGGAGTTTAATAACCAAATGAATGTAATACTTGGAAAAGTGGCTGCTGGTGCAATTTGTGATGTTTTTTTTATTTTCTGCCTAGATGTTTTCAAACTGCAATTATTATGTGAAAATAGATAGTAAGGATACTGTGGTAAGTTCGCTATTCCCACAAGCTCATATGAAACATCACGTGAAAAATAAACAAACTAAAATAGGATAGACTCTTACAAAAATAACGGCATGTAAATACAATCATAGCATTTATAGTCTCATCTGTGAGAATGAGCAGTAATTATTCTGTACTTGAAGCACATCTGAATGTCATTGTGTGTGTGTGTGTGTGTGTGTGTGTGTGTTTCAAGAGGGCCCTGTTTTCTGAACGCTTTAAACAGCTTATCTAGTGTGCTTTTAAGATGGATTACAGTTGTGTGTCAGGGCTGATTTCCTCCTCCTGTGTGACTCCAGGGCTCCAGTCTGGCTGTGAAATAGAGAGAAACGCTCACACACACACACACACACACGTGGGGGGCCGGGAGCGCGGGAGCGGACGACGCTGGTCCGCAGAAGTCCGGGTCGGGGGTTTTCGCTCACCGCTTTGCTCATGCGATGAGGTGGGGTGTGTCTTTTGGACTGAACAGAAGGGCCTGGGTGTAATTTAGATGAACTAATGCAGTGGATGTGAAAGTCTGTTGGGGTAGGTGAGAAGTGATAGGTTCTCGGTTTCGCTTTATTCTCTCAGATACGTGGGGCGTGGTGGCTGTTGCCGTTTTGCAGTGCGCTATAAAACACTGATGGGTCGTTGGGGGCGATGCTGAAAGCAGAGGCACTCCATAAATATGTTTCCAAAATAAGGAAGGTTAGGATGCCCATGGGGTTGTGTTATCTTTAGTCAATGATGTTTTAATTCTCGGTGCAAAAGTGATAGATCAGGCCAATTCAACTGGTGTCAATGACTTGTGAGACAAATATTATAAAGGCTGGATGCTTGAGGTGCTAATTTAAATAACTGCTGGCCATTGAGGATCATGTCTCCCTGTGGCAGACTTTTATGTTTTTTTCATTCTTTTTTTTTGCTTGTCTTTCTTCTTGACATGGGGGGGGGGGCTTGATGAGGAGAATTGGTGTCAGTTTGTTAATGGTGGTCAGCAGCATTAATGGATGTTTTTGTGTACATGTGTGTTTGTGTTAGGGAACTGACAGGATATTTGTGATATTGGCTAGTGCAGCGCGCGTGTGTAGCAGCTTATAAGTTAAATGTATGTGAATATGCGTATAGGGATTTGAATATTGTTATATATTTTTCACAACCATTGCACACAAGATATCCTTCGATTTCTTATTAATGTCTGCACATACTTTATTTATAGCGTTTGTTCTGTGGCTATGCTGTCATTATGTAATGCATGGTAACATGTTCTAATGTCTGTCATTGCACCTGGCTTTCAACTTCACCTGCTGTCACTTAGGTGGAAACCCCTGGGACTGCCGATGGGTGTAGTGAGATATTGTCAACAAAAAAAAAAATACATATAACAACCAAGATGAATTCGTTTTTAGACACATGAACAATTAGACAGTCATTGGGTCGATACTTTTTTCCTGTGTTAATGTGTATGATGTATAAACGACCGGGGGGGGGGGGGGGGGGGGGGGTTGGGGTGGTTGCCAACGTTTGTAATGAGTGTATGGTATTATTTTTGAATGAAGTCTCTTATGCTCAACAAGTCTGCATTTATTTGATCACAAAAACAGTAAAATTCTGAAATATTTTTACCATTTAAATTAACTTTTTTCTATTTGAATATATTTTTAAAAGTAATGTATCCCTGTGATAAGCTTGTCTTTGTTTGTTAATGTTGTTCTGTAGCACTATTACTTTCAATCGTCAGTGGCACATACTTTTAGAAATTTTGCATTCTGATATGCTGATTTGATGTCTCAATGTTGAATGCTGCTTAATAGAAAATAATAATAATAATAATAATATATAATATTTATATTTAGCAAAAGACAGTAAATTAGTCTAAAGTTAAAGTAACCTCGATAAGTACAACATTTCTATAATCAAATAAATGTTGTTCTTTTCTTTTGATTCATCAAAGAATCCCACACATCTCAGTTTCCCGGTACAGATTAATCCTAAAATAACGTTTTTAACATTCATAATACTAAAAGCGCATCATTGAGGCAGTCAAACAGCATTTTAAATGATTTCTGAGGATCGTGTGACACTGAAGACTAGAATAATGGCTGCTGAAATTCAGCTTTGACATCACAATCATACATTATTCTATCTTAAACGAAAACATTTTTTAATTGTAATAATGTTTCACAATATTATTGTATTACTGTATTTTTTGATCAAATAATGCAGTTTTTGTGAGTATAGGAACTAGGGGGATTTTGAAAAACAGTAATAAGTAATAATATAATTAATAAATATGGAGGAGTAGAGGTGGTTTGGGTGTGGTGGTGGTGGTGGCCAAATGTTTGGATTGTAGGTGGGGTTTGTGGTGGGTGTGGTCAGTCGTTAGGTATTACGTTGTGAAGCTGTAACAATATAGCATATTGTTGGTTGAGGGTGTTATCACCATAGGGTGGAACTTTAACTTAAGTGTGATTTTGTTTAGTGTCAGTAAGTACTTCTCTCCTAGACAACGGTCATCAGTCCATCTTGCACTGTCTGCACCATAACACAGCTCAGCAACAGTGTGACAGTATCATGGGAGATCTCACTTGGCCAGCCATTAGTGAAAATGGAGAATTACAGGAAAGCAGCCAAGGCAATGGAGCATGAGTGCCATTACTCAAAGTTTTAAATCCTTCCACTGACTGTAACTGCATATTTAAAAATCTGTCATAATCAAGAGAATACAAGGGAGCAAAATAAACATTTATAGGATAATCTCTCACCATAAGAGGCTTTAAAAAAAACACATTTATTGCATAATAAATTTTTCACTGGGGGTTATTTGCAAGGAAAGGATACTACATACCCATTAAGGCACTTAAAGTGAGGTCAAAAAGTGAGAAATTGCTTGACTGAAACATAAAGAACAACTTTATTCACAAAGTAGCATAACTGAATAGCCTGAGATTATTCATGAATGTGCATTGGTTGGTTTAATGGTTTGAGATTATGCATGAATGTGCATTTGTCGGCGATTTGTCTTATTGTTTTGCATCGCATAGTGTGAAAGGGCCGATGCGGTAACTTTGACAACATCACCTGATGTAATATCTAATCTTCAAAACAAGTGAGAATGAGAGAGAAGAGAGTGGGGTAATAAAAGGGAGTATTTCATCACATCAGAACTAGAAAAATATTTAAAAAAAAACACAAAAACAGATTAAGTGCCACTGTGAACAAAATACAGAGAGAGCTCGCTATCGGCATGCAGATTGGTTACCAGTGGGGCTCTTTCCACTTTAATCTTGGTTTCTCTTTTTAAAAGTGACTGCCCATCTGCCAAAAGCGAGTTCCTTCAATTGTAGAGTGAGCTAATGACCCTTTTTTTGTGTTTGTAGGAGCTTAAGATCTCTACTTTTGACAAACACTGGCACCTGGGGCTTTGATAAACAGATCCTCTTGCTGCTCCTGTACATGTGGGAGTCAAATGTTTCAATGTTGAAATCATTGGCCTCATTTTTTTCCCAACATTAAATGGCATAGGCTGTTGACATGTACTGTATATTCCTGCAGTGATTATAAAATCCCCAGTTCTGAATAAAATACATTTTCACTCATGTATTTCTCTCTCCCACTCAGCACAGCATTCTGCCATATGGTGTCACACTCACATATAGCATACATTTCTGTTACCAAAACCCCGTTATTCTCAGCAATTTTGGGTTGGAAGTGTTTTGCTAACACATTTATAAAATATAAATAGGTTTTGACGCCAACAATGGATGAAAGATTAATTACATTTTTCTTATTAGTATGTTATTTAGTTGTACTTTACCTTTGGTTAGTAATTAATCCTGGGTTTCAATTTTGAGATTTCAGACTAAATATATTGTGAATATGTGTTAAACATATTTGCTTATTTTTGAGGTTACATTGAATAGAGAATTAAAGCATGTTGGTTTTAATAATTGCTTGACTATAGGCCTATATAAACGTTGCCACATAAGAAGAAAATATGGGGGACTACCTGTCAAAAGTGATTAATTTATGACCCCAGGTGTCAAATTGATCCTTTGATGTCCTGTTTCTGTTCCTGTTTCCTGCTGTTTATGACCCACAGAATTGAAACCTCTGACCACCTGTGTCGATCTGACACCTCTGACCTCCCGTTCCTGTTTCTTGATGTGATTCAAGCATTTTGTTTTACCATGTGTTATGAAGTGTTACAGCGATCTCAGATTGGGGTTGGTCCTTCAAGCGGTCTAGTTGTTTCACACCTTTGAATAAGAACAAGAATGAATGAGATGAGAGTAATCACACACTTATGTTTTGGGATGAAAGACTCTTCCAAACATTTGTCCCTATTATCATCAATGGTTGCTCAACAGATCAAAATGGCAAACAATTATCCAAGTCAGCAACTATCTATCCATCCATGCTACTGAAAAAGTGTTATGCCTGGACATGTTCTTTTAGACCCTAAGAGCTGCAGTACATTTTCCACTCATGAATGCAAATGAAGCAACAATAAAATAGTTTAAGAAATAAAACAAGAAAGTTCTAAGAGAACTTACATGATATAAAGTGAGATCCATGCAGTCCAGGTGCCTATCTGTGAATTAAGTTGTTACCTGACTTACATGCTTAGCCCTCCTGTCTGTGGACTGTGTTGCTGTGTGTATTTGGATTGTAATGTGTTACCCTGACTGGTAGTATCAAACATGCATTGAAAAGTTAGTTAGGATGTAACTTTTCACATGAATGTCCTAAATAGTCTGAAGTCATCCTTTCTTCAAATGTCTCCTTCCTGACTTTTGGGTCTGTACAACAGTGTTTATGTCAACACCTCACTATGTACTGATCTATAGGCTATATGTTAATGTCTCTTACCTTGTGAGCAGGAAGGGGCCCGCTACCTTTCAGTGGTGGTAGAAAAACTGTCATGTTTGGGGGTTGTGCTTTGTTTTAGGTTGAAAGACATCCAAACACATGTCTACCTGATATACGGGCTAAATGTTAATGGGAAAGAAAAAAAAAATCAGAGCATTCGCAAAGACCATTACTCTCCATAGTCGTAATGGTTTTTATACTGTACAAATTTCTATCACCATACCCCCCAATGCTGTACCTAAACCTACTCCTAGGAAACTTTGGCAGTTTCTGAAATCATAAAAACAACTACAGGCAAAATTGGATACTTGTTGAATTTTGGTTGTTATTAAGAAAGGTCATTAATCTTTAATCCAGCCCACGGTAGTCTGTGAAATGCAAAGTAAAATAACTGTACACTAAAGCTTCTCAGGAAAATCATACAAACACCACCTTTTAAAAGTTTAAAATGTTCAAACACCAAAATTTTTTTGGGTGTGTCACTAAAGCAGGCACGCGGTCTATTGCATTTAAATGAAACTGTTTTTATTCTGTAATTTCTTTCAAATAGCCTGATGACCAGCATTGTTTTTTTTGTTTTTTTTTTCAGATCATTAATGCGGCCAAATATTTTTCTCATATGAACAGAAAACTCTTTGGATGTGTTTTTGACAAACACATCTTTTTTCTTTTTTTTTTTTACTTCAGAAAACGTTTTAAATGTATGGCTGAACTTTTCTCATTTGACAGATCTACTTTTCAAATTATTTACCCCAGGTGTTTACAATCACACCGATTACATGTTGTTTTCTAATGTTCATGAAACCTTTATCTGTGTAAATTTTCATACCTTGAACACAAAACTTTGCTTTTGGGATCCAGATGAAGCTTCATGCCAACCAAGTAGTTTTACACATTCTGACTAACTGTAGGTATCATGTAATTTTAAATGATTTACTAAAAGATTAAAAGCACCAGAATCTGGGATTTTCAACATGAAAGAGATGTACAAGCTAAGGATGTTTCAACTATTATCATCATTTCCTTTTGACCCTAATAAACTGGTAATAAATTTACTATGACAAGTGACACAATATACAGTTCTCATACTATATACTATATCTGTGCTAAAACATTTGTGAGTATTTTTGCATGCCAACATATTTTTTCATCTAAAAATCACAATATTTTTTGACAGACATTTTTCATATACCCCAATAGATTTAGTCATATTATCACGATTACGGATGGCCGTTCACAGTTTTGTTTGTTGGACTGTGTATGTTTTTAGGTGAAGACTCTTAGTAGAAGAAATTTAGTAACAATCTTTCTCTTTGAGATATTTCTTTTATTGCAACTTCACGAAGTGCGATCACATGAAGCATCAACACGAAAATTAAGTCTAGCTGCTTTACCCTTAACACTATTACAACTGAAACAAATCAAATTATTGCACTGAAAGCCGCACATTCTTTAAAGTTTGAGCATGTTAAAGTTTCCACACTCTTGTAAAGAGTATAGATAAATTAATCTATAACCTTTTGTACATTCAAGAGACCAAATCACATAGAAAGAGAGTACAGCAAGAAAATAAATGTTCATAATGCATATAGAATTCAGAAATCTGTTTCGTAAACAATTGTGAAAGGTTTTAAATGTGGATTTGTAAATTATATTTGTATTACTCCACTAGATGTAGTCATCTTGTTCAGATAGCAGATGACACAATTCACATTTAGTTTGTTTGGCTGTATTTGTTTTAAGACTCTACCGTAAGTTCATGCTAATGCTCGTATAGGTAAAGGAGCATGATGAGCACATTCCTATTCATTTAAGAAAATTATTAAACATTTGATTGAACTTTTTATTATTTTGACAAACCTCCATTTCAAATGATTTTCCCTGAGGTGTTTGTCCACAGAATCTTTTTCAACACAACGACATTAAACATTAAAGAATGTTATCAGTTACTATAGCCATCTTCTTTGACTCAAATAAAGCAACATCTCTGGTGTACATATGCTAAACATCTTTGTTTCTCAACTTCAGCCATATTTGTTAGATGTAATGCAAACACATTTGAGAACTATGATGTTCCACACTTTTGTAAATGTTATAGGGAAAAAAAATCTAATATAATATTTACATAGGAATTATCTTAGCGCAAAACAAATGGACTAAAATCACTGAATTACGAAATGCAAAATTGTGTACGGCATTTGGCCAAAGATAATTTTAGCTATAATGAGCACATAAGAGAAAACTTCTCCTTGTATTGATAATCGATCTGTTTGCATTCTGTTTTTGCATAGCTTTCAGGTGATGAGTTCTTTCTGATTGTGGTCAAACATGCAGTGTATGTTAATAGGAATTTATGAACAACTACAGCATAAAAATAAAAGGATAGTCCTTCTAGATGAGTATTTAAAACTAAAAGTGTGATATCCTTTTTGGTCGTCTTTTCCAATCTGTCTATGATCCTGTCTACCTGTGTCACAAAGATGCATAATAGCCCCTACCTCAACTTGAAAATGAGTCTTTCCATTTTCTGATATGGCTGTTACACTTAATACAAACCCATCTATTACACTTAAAGTTAGACATTAAAAGCCAAGGATGCCACAGACACTATTTCCTGTGTCTGCGTCTCTAAACATCACTCCAGTAAATAAATCGCAGATGATACGTAGCTAATTCATTGAAAGGGGCATGTTTTCTACAATTTTAGATGGTCTGCACCAACACACAGACACGTTTTAGGTATTGATCTGACCAAAAGGTTTGATCCGGGACACACGCATGACTGCAACTGCGTGTTGTCATGATTGTCTTCATAATTGATCTACTTTTATTAAAACAATGTGGCATGAAGTTACTGTCCTCAACAGCACAGTCCCCTGCAATGTTGTAAAGTATATAAAGTATAAATGTGAAAAGTATATCTTTATTTTTTCTAAATATCTAAACATGTATTTAGCTTAAATATTAGTTGTTAAGTGTTTACAAAGTTGTCAAGCCTGATGTTGTCTCTAAGAACATTTGATATAGTTTATCATTTTGAATTTTATAACATATATTTCACCAAACCTAAAGGACTGAAAAATAGGTTTAGCATCAGTCCACATTTTAGCTGTTAGCCAGAAAATGCAAGTGAACTGAGATTTCATTACTGAGATAATCTACAGAATGTGAAACAAGCTTACAGTTACATTAGAGTTTTGGATTCTAGTTTGCTGAATATTGTTTGTTTGAATATAATATTGTTTGGGGCTTTTCCAAACTCCCTGAAAACTGCAGTTGTTAAACCCCTTCTGAAAAAGAGCAATCTTAAAAACACCAAAAACCCCATATTGAGCAACTATAGACCAATATCAAATCTTCCTTTTATAGGCAAGATTATTGAAAAGGTAGTCTTTAATCAGCTGAACAAATACTTAAACTCAAATGGATACCTGGACAATTTTCAATCTGGTTGAAATCGCTCATTAAGATAATAAATGATATTCGCTTTAATTCTGATTAAAGTGGACGTCCATGACATGTGGAGTCCCACAAGGCTCAATTCTTGCACCACTCTTGTTTAGCCTGTATATGCTCCCACTAAGTCAAATAATGAGAAAGAACCAAATTGCCTATCACAGCTATGCTGATGATACCCAGATTTACCTAGCCTTATCTCCAAATGACTACAGCCCCATTGACTCCCTCTGCCAATGCATTGATGAAATTAACAGTTGGACGTGCCAGAACTTTCTTCAGTTAAACAAGGGGAAAAAAACTGAAGTCATTGCATTTGGAAACAAAGATGAAGTTCTCAAGGTGAATGCATACCTTGACTCTAGGGGTCTAACAACTAAAAATCAAGTCAGGAATCTTGGTGTGATTCTGGAGACAGACCTTCGTTTCAGTAGTCATTTCAAAGCAGTAACTAAATCAGCATAATTCATCTCAAAAAAAAAAATCTCAAAAACATTGCAAGAATTAGATGTTTTGTTTCCAGTCAGGACTTGGAGAAACTTGTTCATGCCTTTATCACCAGCGGGGTGGACTATTGTAATGGTCTCCTCAGTTTCTTAACCCGACGACCATTGAGACGCGCAGCTCATCCAGAACTGTATGATGCCAGAATTCGGACTAAGACCCAGAAAAATCTGAGCATAGTCCAGTCCTCAGGTCCTTACACTGGCTTCCAGTTATATTTAGGATTGATTTTAAAGTACTTTTACTCGTTTTTAAATCCAGTGTTGGGAGTAACGCGTTACAAAAGTAATGCATTACAGTAACGGATTACTTTTTGCTGTAACGCAGTAGTGTAAGGCATTACTAATCAATTTTCAGTAATATTTTACTCAGTACATGTTCAGTAACGCATGCGTTACAACACACTTTTAGCCCAAAATGTAATTGTTAAAAAAAAAAAAACAGCAAGACCGCGAGACATTAACAAATCAAAAATGCAGCAAGTAAGTTCTATATCCTGTTCGTGGTCAGTCAATAGCCGCGTGTGGTGTCCAAGTTTGTAAATAAAGACTAAACGACAGCTTCTGATATATTTGTTTATTTCATTCATCTCCCTCTCGCTTGTGGAACTTTGTATTGTGTGACGTAGTTCAGTGAAGGCGTGTTTAGGGTGTGTTTTACAGGAGTGCCGTGAGGCTACTGGCCCGACTGTGGAAACGCGGCATGATTTCGGCCTCTGTGCTTGAGGTCCAAGGCTATTAGCCCCGCCCGGCTCACTGTAAGCTCTGGCTCGCACTGGCCAGTGGAAAAGCGTCTAATGGGTGAAGATCGCAGAAGACTGTACATACGCGAGATGGACGTATGCGTATCTTGTCATGGCATTAGAGTTTACATATGGTCCTGTTGTGTCTAATATGAATAGACCCAAGCTATTCACAGATAATCACTTTACCTCTACCATACTTCTAACAGACTTGGATCGTTTGTGATTCAGGTTGTCATCCTTTCTTGCATTGTCTTGATCCTTCACTTTTCCAATTATAAGCTATATTGTTAGTGGCCTGGATAGCCCACAGTCATTATGCTACACAATATATGCTACACCCTCTACTGGATGTAAAATGCTCTGCAATACATTTTGTCATTTTAGAATGTTAAGTATGGTAACACTTTATAATAGGGAACACTTAACTACGAATTTCTCAATAAATTCCTAATTTGCTGCTTAATAATAGTTAAAGGTAGTTGTTAAGTTTAGGTATGGGCTTAAGTTTAGGTATTGGGTAGCGCATTCAGGGACTATAGACCCCCTATAGGTCCTGTAGAATAACAGCACTTAATATGTGCTTAATTACTGTAATAAATGGCTAAATTCTCAGTAATTATGCATTGCTCACCATAAGCAACTAGTTCACGAGACCCTAACAATAAAGTGTTACCTTAAGTTCTATTACGTAGTTATTTTGGTTGTTGTAGTGTGGTGAAAGTATACTCATAACAGTAATCTACAGGGAGTAAATGCTTCCACTAAGCAATTTACATTTGCAGACCGTACTATTGTAAGGTAAGGAATACTTTTTAAATAACAGTAAAAAGTAATATATAGTGTATTACATTTTGGAAGTAACTTGCACAACACTGTTTAAATCACTCAATGGCCTAGGACCTAAATACATTGCAGATATGCTCACTGAATATAAACCTAACAGACCACTCAGATCATTAGGATCGAGTCAGTAAGAAATACCAAGGGTTCACACAAAACAAGGGGAGTACGCTTTCCAGTTATTATGCCACAGTTGGAATCGTTACAGAAGAGATCATAGTGCTTAAACCATTAGTCACATTTAATGCAGGACTAAAAACTCATATGCCCCGCCAGCAGCGTAGCATTTATTGATGAGCCACCTGTGCAAATCCCCCACGTAATTGATTGCACATATTTTATGTCATAATCATTTTCGATTCTTAACTGTTTTAAATCATGTTTAAACCTATTAAATCAATTTCTAAAAAATTTCAACAGTTTTTAAATCTTGCCTTTTATTGCTAACTATGCTTCTTTTCCTTTGATGTAACACATGCACTTGACTCATTACCATTGTGTATGAAATTGCCTACTAATAATAAACTTGCGTGCCTTGTTCACATGCTTAAACAGGTTTAACAATCTAAATACTCACCACTTGTGAAGAACATACTGTATAACCACAAGTTTTCACGTAGTAGGCGATCTGAAACCAGACAAAACAAACAATTCTGTCCTGAGCCTTGCTTGTATCCACCGCACTATGAAAAATCGCTTGTGTTTTTATCTTTCTATGATTGGGTAGTGTGTTTGAACCGCGCGTTCATTTTAACATCACCATTGTATTGTGAAAACGACAGAATTCTTGTTGGTGCGGACAATCCTCCTATGAACGGCTTCGAAGTCATTGAGCTGGTATTACACCAACTCCACCCCCATGTAGAACTTATTCTAACCCAACTCCCCTTTTGAGTTGCAAGCAACTCCCCTCCCCTATGCCTTCAACACACTCAACCAAACAAACGGATCCGAAACGTCAGAAAAGCAACAAGACATTTCCCCAAGCAATTGATTTTGTTCGATGTACAAAAAATGCCACTCATTCTCGCCGACTACGGCTACGGCTACACCCTTTGTGATCGAAGAGCGATGTTCAGGATAAACTCCGTCAGGATAAACCGCCAGTGATCGCAGGATTTCCTAGATCTTGCGACCTAATTGAAACAGGTTTTGACAGCCACGGTTTGACGGAACTCACCTGCAATACATCTTGGTTGATAAAAACATGATCTGCTCATGGAGCCGACAGAATCGCTCAACAATCCAATTTGTCTGCCAGCTAAGCGCACTCTGCAACTTTTTCAATATTATAACTCTCGGGGCGATCTGAAACCATTAAACCGAAACTTGAAAATGACCAATTGAAATTAGCATGAGGCCCCCCTGACAGCGCGGCATCTAAAACCGTCCAGATTCTAGGAAACGGTGACAACATTCTATATCGATTAGGGGACATAGTTTATCTCTTGGAGAGAATTTAATTCTGAAAAGTATGTCTGACACTGCGCAAAAGCTAATGGAGCGCACCTGGAGTTCTGGCGCCGCTATGGATGATCAGCTGAAGTGTGGCTGCTCCGCGGGGGAGGCGTGTCATGTAATAGACTTCATAAAAACTATGTTTAAACCGCATTACCGAGGACAGATGATCAAACTGATGCATACGGTCATCGAGCATGCGTGCGATCCGAATCATGATTGTACGTGGGATACCAAGCGTGTAAAAAATATTAAGAACGAAATGGATGTTGTAAGAAGCCTGAA
>JADLZN010003974.1:0-219377 GCA_018155175.1 Sinocyclocheilus anophthalmus | reverse complement strand
CGTTGTTCTTGCACTATATTGCCATATTTGTCACTTCAAGGATCTAAGAACAAATTATTAAGACATACATTGCATCTCAATAAATTAGAATGTCGTGGGAAAAGTTCATTTATTTCAGTAATTAAACTCAAATTGTGAAACTTGTGTATTAAATAAATCAATGCACACAGACTGAAGTAGTTTAAGTCTTTGGTTCCTTTAATTGTGATGATATTGGCTCACATTCAACAAAAACCCACCAATTCACTATCTAAACAAACCGACCTCCAGAGGTGCCCCAAACAACCTGACCCCGGCATCCCTTCCCCACGCTGAATTGAGGCAGTAATTAAAGCAAAAGGTGCCCCTACCATGTATTGAGTACATGTACCGTAAATGAACATACTTTCCAGAAGGCCAACAATTCACTAAAAATGTTTTTTTTATTGGTTTTATGAAGTATTCTAATTAGTTGAGATAGTGAATTGGTGGGTTTTTGTTAAATGTGACCAAAATCCCAGATTTAAAAGAACAAAAGACTTAAACTAATTCAGTCTGTGTGCATTGAATTTATTTAATACACTAGTTTTACAATTTGAGTTGAATTACTGAAATAACTTAACTTTTCCACGACATTCTAATTTAATGAGATGCACCTGCAGATCTTTCTAAATTGCCTCGCCCTCTGTCGTGTCACTTTCAGTTGTTGCATATTCAAGCGCTATGATCTGAAAATAGACGTGCACTATTTGCATTTGTCCACAAGATTGCGATCTTTGCTTATGAAAGTGAGAAACATTTCTTCACATATGTGATACGTATTACCAATAATTCTTATATGTTTACTTACAGATACATTGATGCTAGCACACTGTTTTCACAGGATCTAAAAGTTCACATACCTACTGAATCACAAAATTGCAAATTAACCTGAATGGCTGAAACTGCTGTGTTGTGGATTTTCTGGGTGCTGCCAATGAAGTGGAGGAGCAGAGTTCCAGATGTCAAAATAAGACTTTATTTAACAAATAAACAAAGCCGGGAAGACAGTCACAGAATTCCAAATCATTCCAAAGTCTTTGTTTGTCAACTCATGTTATTATACCCCTTGTTCTCTCCAAATTTGGTCATTTTCAGTTTTTTCTTTGTTCCGGTTACTTTTCATTTGTTATAGATACCTGATTTGCCACAATTGTTTACAATTGTTCTCTTTTGGCCTTGTTTTCTAATTGGTTGGTAGTGTGGTCATACGAGATGTGTGTCAAATTTATCTACTTGCTTTTGTTTTGCCACCTTCCATTGGTTGGTAGTGTGGTCATACGAGATGTGTGCGTCATATCCATCCACCTGTTCCTGATAATATTTGATTATTTCATGTTTACGTCTGCTGTCTACAGAAAGGTCCATTGTCTAATGAAAGGACCATTATACGTGTTGTTACATTATTTCAAGCTCACAGGTGTACTTTGTAATGAAAGGTTCACTGTCTAATGAATAGACTATTATTCGTTCTATGACATCCAGGGTTAACATAATTCAGCACATTAATCCATATATTGATTACTTTCATTTTCACATAATACTTCAATAAAATTACACAACACTGTACCCCTGCTTCAGTTATCATTTATATTTATAACTGTCTACAGCCTCAGGAAGTTTGCCAGAGACTTGGCATGAATAATGTAATAGCTGTAATGCAACTGGTCTCGCCATGTTTGTGTAGTAGGGAGTCGGAAAAAGGTCTAAGTCAGAGGTCTTGAACTCGCATGCCCCAGGACAGCTATACTCTTTAGTGTTAGCATGAATGAATGAAAAACTGACACTGAGCAAAAAACATCTGATGCCTTGGGCGTCCGCTGACTAACATTTGATTACCTCTGAAGTGTTACCAGTTAATCCATTATTTTTCACATTTGGTTGATGTATGGCCCCACAGGTGACATAAAGTCAAGTCACCTTTATTTATATGGTGCTTTATACAATACAGATTGTGTAAAAGCAGCTTCACAGAAATAAACAGGAAATAGCAGAATCAATTATGGAAACTCAACTATGGAGACAATTCAGATTCTGTTGTAAAGCAGCTCTAAAAGACAATAGTGTCATTCTTATCTAAGGTTAGTTCAGATCAATAGCAGTGTGAATCTATCAGCTATAGGCAGTTCTACAATGAGCAGCAATGCTGTTGTTCAGTTCGAGTCAGAATTCAGTGTTGATTTAATGCAGTTCTAGTGTTGATGTTGCGAGATGTGATTTAGCATAAAGCAGCTCTACAAAAACAACAGTGCCATCCATCATCCAGCTTAATTCAGTTCAAGTTCCCATCCAATAGTTTTAATCAATGCTGTCATATCGATAATTTACAAAAACAACTTTTTAAATTAATTAATTAATTTATTTTGCTTTAATTAATTTCGTCTACTCCCTGACTTTAATTTATTTGACATCTATATCCTTACTTTTGCAAACGTTTGTTTGAACAGAATCGTGTGCTGTTGTATATGCTATTGTATATTGTGTAGTAGCTACATTGTTTTTGCTACTTACATAATTAATTCTATTCTATTCAAGAATTCCTAGCTACCTACAGTAGGCGTTATAGTCGGCCACTGTTGTTCCCCTAGCGCGTCATGTTCGTACTGCACCTTCGCCTCACTTCTAAAGGAAGCACTGCCCCTCAGCAAATCCCAATGTATCGAGCTGATTCTACCACAGGAAATTCGGTCACTTCAAGTCTCGGACATACCCAGGGATTATATATAAAGTAAATTAGTTGTTCCGTGCTTTCCATCAGAATTCAACGATTCGGTAAAGGTGAGTTTGTTATATCGACGGACTAAAGCATTCTGCCGCTGTGAGCTTAGCTTGCTATAGAACTGCTGTGACACTTGGGAATTCTCAACCTTGCATTGTTTCAATATCTTCTCTTCAGCTGACTATCAAATATTGTCCGTTGGCTACGATTTTATTTATTTAGTCTTACCCTGTGGGTATACACAGAATTCATTTGGACAATTGTCTCATTCTGTTGGCCACCAGCTAGACAGCAGAACACTACTAGATGTCCATCCATAACATGTAGGTACAGTGTTTTTTTATTGGACTGAAAATGACACTTTATTTGCAGCGAGTTCCCACAGTAACAGTGGAAAACGCCTTGGAAAGTGTGTTTGAAACAGCTTTGGAGAAGCATGCTCAGTGCTTTAGGACTAGTGTTGTTACGGAAACACGTGTCGGGCTGGATACATGGCACATTGGGAAAAACTGCGTTTTATCATTAATATGGGAGGGGGGATACATAGATGTCGCTGACACGCTTCTTACGGGACAAGCTGCATATCGCTGCTTTTCTTCCAAACTTAATTCTCTCCTGCTCGGGAAGAGTTTTATTGTTTTACAGCGGTCTTTCCCCTGTCTGGGTCGGTTAGTCGTGAGGTATAGGCTAACTAATGTAATTTATGGTTAATGGAGTAAGGCAAGACGCTTCAGGCCTTGAACAGACCGGGGTTTTTCCTACAATGTCCGCCATTTATTTGAGTTGCGGGATGCTACAGGTACAATTGGGAGTTGGCAAACAAAGAGTTACGGGATTTTCGCCATTAAATAAAACAAAGGCTTCACTTGACCACTGTAAACAGTACTTCAGTAAAAAGCCAATGTTGAAACTGAGCTGACAGTTTCGGGGAAAAAGTGGTCAATTTATGGTTGTAAATCCTCAATGTAAACAACATCATAACAATTTCTCATGATAAGAATCCATCTAAAGTCATTTCAATTTGAACAAACTAGTATATTTTTTAATATCTGTCTTTTGTCATTTTTGAAACTGTCCTTTATACTTCACTGATCATCATGGACTTGACGCTTATATTGTTTATCTGCAGAATAATCTGTCATCTTTGTTGGCTCTGACTATCCAAAACATTCCAGAAGTCATTTCCTGAAGCTCAATTCTTTGTAGCTTGTCATACAGAAATGTGCGGTGTGATGATGTCTTTTTTTGTTATGAAACATGCACAACCTGCCACCAAAGAGAAAACCATTTAGCAACTTGGAGATTCCCACCATCCTATGAATTATTCAACACTGTCATTTATATAGATTATATCTGTGCTTGAACTTCTGATGGCTGGAAATTTCTGTACAGTTTAGACAGGATTACACAGGACCGTGAAAGTGTCTGCTACATACCTGTCATGCAACTACAACTTCAAAGCCATTTAAGAATTGCTACACCCTTTTTTGAAAGACAGCAATGAAATGGCTGTTTAAAGGGGTCATATGATGCTTTTTCAAGTTTTCCTTTCTCTTTGGAGGATTACAAGCTGATTGTGCATAGATAAGATCCCTAAAATTGCAAATACTAAAGTCTCAAATCCAAAGATATATTCTTTATAAAAATTCAGAGTCAGCCACATCTACCTAAAACGGCTCGTTCTAACAAACCCCCACATATCTACCTCACTATGTAAAAATATTAGCATAATGCCGCCCAAATTTTCACATAAGCAAAGAAATAAGGCGTAACTTTTATTCTCGCTGTAGTATTGTTGTTACCGCCGCCGCCATGTCGTGAAGGCGCTGTGTGCTTCGTTGTGAAAGCGAAACTACTTTGTTTGGTCTTCCAAAAGAGGACGATATCCGCTTCGTCATGCCTAGAGCTGATCCGTGCTGGTCGCTGAGGGAATACATCAACTTTCACCGTGGACGAAGCGGAGTCCAGCCCGGGGTCGTCACATGTGGTTGCCGCTCATTCGTCGGATCCGCCGTGCCGCGCCGTTCTGACCCGCCGCTCACGTGCTAGCCCGGCCGCCGCTCACACTGCGCCCGCCTCAGCTCACTCTATCCCGGCCTCAGCGCACGCTAAGCCGGGGCTTCCCCTCACTAGGCCGCTGTGTTTTTCGTTGTGAAAACTACTTTGTTTGGCCTTCCAAAAAAAAACACGACTACAAATCAGTGGTTAAGTTGTATTTACAACACTGTTCCAGAACAGTTTAACCCAAATATCCAGATGTGTGCAGCACATTTTATGGAGGACTGTTTACTGATCCTGGGAGAGTAACGTTAGACTAAAATGCCGGCAGTTCTGACTCACGTAAGTACGTTTTCATTTAAAGGATTTGCCACTGATGATTCATACGCGAGTTTTGAGCAGTAGAGTAGCACTTGTAGTTTGTAATTCCTCCGATCACAAATGCAGACATTGTTTTATGTTTACGTGGCGCGATGTAACGCAAAGCGTAAAAAGACAGTATAAAACATTATAATCCGTAATTATGTTCCCACTGGACGCAACAAATGCCTCGTTTGTAATGGGTTTTAATGTTTTTGTCTCGTCGCTCCGGCCGGGACACGGCATCAACAGTATGTGAGGGGCGTAACATTTCCGTCTCACGCTTGAGGTATTCGGCCAATCACGACGTATTGGATAGCTGGCCAATCACAGCACACCTCGCTTTTTCAGACCGATGAGCTTTGTAAAAATCGACGCATTTCAAAAAGGCGGGGCATAGAGGAGAAACAATGTACAGTATGTGGAAAATAATGTTTTTTTTTTTACTTTAAACCGCTAAACACATTTCATTACACCAAATACACACAATAATGTTCTTTTTAGCAGCATCATATGACCCCTTTAAATGGTAGGGCTCTCTCACAGTTGTTGAATGTAAGTTGTGGTTAATGTCACACAGTGCAGTGTTATTCAGCCTCAATCCAAAAAAAAATGACAATGGTTTTACTATTTAATCAATACCAATAGATGTTTTTTTTTTTTTAAACTATTGGTTATCTAAAAATATCAAGACTGAGAGATGTCAACAGTTTTTTTTTCCCTCTGTGGCCAGCGCTAGAGTGTGTTACAGTATAACAGTGAAGGGAACGTTGACATAATGCAGAATTTCACTTCATTGCTTTTCAGCTGTTTTTCTAAGCTCAACATTAAAAAAAGAAACTTCTACCAGACCTTTTCTCACTCCACTGCAGTGCCTCTCTCATTTTTAAATGCAAAAATGTATTCAGTGTGACTGACCTCTAACAGGAGAAAACAGAGCATTAGCATACTAAGTGAACAGCCTATTTCCCATTTTATATTTCCCCCTTATTTTAAAGTCTTACAGACTGTTCAATAGTTCTGTCTACTCCCCATAATTATCAGTATTGCCAAAATTCAGCCTTCCTGTAGCTCAAAATGTACAGCATGGCACTAGCAATGCCATGGTCATGGGTTTGATTCTTGAGGCATAAATGCATTAATAGAAAATCTCTAGTATTCACAGTAGTTTGCAGAAGAGAAAAGTGGGGATGTAGTTGACATGTCTGATGTTTGTTGTGTTAAAGCAACTTTTTGTGTTTCAACTGAGGGGGAAGCACACAGTAAGAATGTTGCTATTGTCATTGTCATGTGACTGATCAGCATCAGTTGCATCTCTTCATTGCCATTCACAAATCTTCTCCTTTGGCCTTATGGGATAGTAAATGTCCAACAGTTGCACACTTCAGAATTTTGGTCATCAGGGAACGTTTTGCCCTTTTTTTAAAATTATTAATAGACTTCTAATATTACATTTATTCATTTGACAGGCATTTTTATCCAAAGCGACTTACATTGCATTCAGACTATACATTTTTTACCAGTATGTGTGTTCCCTGGGAATTGAACACACAACCTTTTGTATTGTTAACACAATGCTCTACCACTGAGCCACAGGAACAAATATTATATATTATATAAATTATATATCTTAGATATATATATATATAATATATTCTAGAATATATATATATATATATATATATATATATTATAGATATTTATATATATCATACACACACACACCTACACTATTCACTTGCTATATCTTAGTGATGTATGCATTTTCGATCATTTTTTAACTTAAATTCATGAGGCTTCTAGTGTTATTTGCTTCGAATTATTTAGTGACTTAAAAGTGACAGCAATCTAGTACTTGCTGCTGTCTTTGTCAATCAAAAGTAAATAATCACTCACAGCTTTTGACTGAATAACATTAGTATCCATTTAATAAGATCAGTATATATTTAGCTAATTTATAGTGAAAACTGTTTTTTTTTAACTTTTAATTTTGAATATACAATTTATGTATTATTTATTACCTGAGTGCTACTGTTACCTGTTGTAACCTACCTACTGAGACCTACCATACCTGAAAAACTTAAAGCACAGTTTTTTTTTATTGTATTTATCGTAATGTTCATTGTTTGCATCTTTGCTTTTGTGTTTTTAATAGCAATGATAAAATAATAAAAATAGCTATAGGAATTATTAGGAAATAAGATTTTGGTCATATTGCTCACTGCTGGTCACCATGTACTGTAATTCTGTGTGATAAAGCTGCAGTCCTAGTATCCTGCTCTGTAGAAGGATGAGTAAGATTGTTAAGCTTTACTTAAAAATTTTTTGTTGCAAAACAGTTTTATTGCAATATTCATACAGGATATTTTTTCTCTCTGTCTCTATGGGTGTCTCATATAAATTTTTGATTTAGATATGTTGTAAGTACTGTTTGATAGGGAGCCAGTGCTCTTTTGTGTGTTGATAAGTTGTCTCTGTTCTTCTCTCTCCACTTTTATTCTCACCCTTTCTGTGGTCTTGATTTCTCACATCCGCCAATCCAGCACCACAATGCCGGCATACAAACAGGATTTGACCCCTGATCACTGAAAATGTCTCTTCCTGCAGACCATACCTTATAGGTCTGTTAATAAAAAAGCTTTTCTGTTACTGTTCATAGATAGCCACATTGAATAATTTTATAGCCTAGCCCAGGGGTAGGCAAGTTCGGTCCTAGAGAGCCGCAGTCCTGCAGAGTTTTGCTCCAACCCTAATCAAACACACCTGAACACGCTAATCAATGTCTTCAGGATTACTAAGGCTATAGTCAGGTGAGTTTTGTTTTTGAGAACCCTGCAGGACTGCGGCTCTCTAGGACCGAACTTGCTAGCCTTGTTTTCTTTTAGAGCGCAATGAATGAAGAACAATCAAGATAGGGTGCGCTGATTGATCGGCTACTAGGCTTTAACGATTAACCGTGAGCCGGTTGGAAATCGATTCAAATATGTGATGATTCAAATCGTTTGAGATGCTAAACAAATCACGATTCATTTAGGGGTATGAGTTTATATGAATGCATGTCTGAGGCGAACTTACTGTCTTTAGAAAAGTTTAGATGGTATTTTTTCTTTTCATCTTGCCTCTGTATAATGCATATTAAAGTTCATAAGTGCAGCGCTGCTTTGTTTTCAGCGGAAACCAGGAAACGCTTTAAGTGCCACCTGCTGGCAGAGAGTGAATCTGCGTCTCATTCAGCTCCTCTGCTGTTTCTGTTTCATGCAGATATTTTTTATGTATAGTTTCACAAAACTGAAGTCAAACCATTCTGTTTTTGCTTCAAATTTCGATATTATACAATCTAATTTAGATTAAAAGCTGATCATGTTGCATGTATGCAGCATCTTTCTTTGGATCATGATTAAAATGCAGTGGTTGCCTCTGATTTTAAAAGTAAAGAGCACAGACAAAGCCTTAGTTTGTTTATATGAAGAGATTTATTTTATTTGTGTTATTTATTTGATTTTGGGCTTGTTTTAAAATTTCAATTTAGTTTTGTTATTTACATTTATATTATATTAAAATGTTGTCATTTAGCAGACACTTTCATCCAAAGCGACTTACAAATGAGGACAATAGAAGCAATCAAAACCAACAAAAGAGCAATAATATGCAAGTGTTATATTAGTATATTATTATAGTTTTATATTTCAATTTCACAAAGAAACGTAGAGTATTTTGTCCGAGTAATAATAAAAGGACACATTTAATTTAATAATTTGTCTTAAATCTCATTTAGTAAAAAAAATAAAAATAAAAATCGTGAATCGAATCGTTAGTTGAGTGAATCGTTACATCCTCACGGTACCGTTTCCACGTATCGGGCCATAATCACGTTGGGATGATTGATCGGCCGTCTCTAAAAAGGCCGATACTCAAGCTGATGACGCGCCGCCGTGAGAGTTTGGCAGACATACAGCGACAGACCACTCCGTCTCAGTCCCTCTCTCTGTTGCAGGTGAATCATTATAAGCTGAAGGTGAGGTACCACCTTCATATTCTTTTAATTAAATAACTTATAAAGAATTTCAAACCCTTGTGTGAACTTATTTCACAAACAGCGTGAAATCACAGTGGAATCAACCGCGCATCGTGCTCTCTCAATATACGCAAATTGTCTTCAAATCACCACGTCGCGTTTCTATAAATCTATCTTACACAGGAATGTCCTTGCACATCGAGGCAGTGTCCACATCATCACGAATCACATCGTAAAGGTTATAAATTGCATTACTTTTTAATTCTTTGCCAGTGTTTAACCATTCAGCGCTCGCACGCTCTCCTGGAGACCGTGTGCTCATGCACACTTGCAGCGCACACACATAATGCCAGGTTTACATTACTTTGTTTGCAGTGCGTATGTGGTGCATATATTTTTCTGCGCTCATGTTAACGGATAAAAGCGTGCTCCTCATGCGCACACTGTTTTTGCTGTCCGCAGTTTCGTTCCAGTAGCGGTGTGTCTGCAGCAGTGCAGAGATCGTTTCCGCACCGAGTCTGTTTTTGCTGCGCTGCAAGCGCTGAATTAAAGTAACAGCGCTTTGTTTGCAGTAAATATGAACGTGGATTTACACGAAAATGTAGTAATTACACCATGAATGCATATTATATAAAGTCTACTGTGTTTCACAGTCAACACGTTGGTTTTTGGCTAGGTTTAAAGGGAAAGAGCACTTTTATATAAACAAGGTAATAATAGATGGCACTCATGGAGGTATGGAAACAAAGTTCTTTATGAACCGCATGATTGCATTTAATAAAGATTTAAATGCAAAAGAAAAGGCAGTAGAACTGACTGTGGCATGAGTTTTTTCATTGGAGAAAATCCTAAATATTGATTGGGGTATGAATGTGTTTCTGAGGGGAACTGACGGTCTTCTGAAAAGTTTAGATGGTATTTTCTTTTTATCTCGTCTCTGTATAATTCACATTAAAGCAGTGTTTTCAGCGCAGCTCTGCTGTTTACAGCGGTAACCAAGGAAACACTGTATCTGCTGCTGCGTGAGCGCCTCCTGCTGTCAGAGAGAGAATCTGCGTCTCATTCAGAGCTTCTGCGGTTTGCTTCGTTCAGGCATGTAGTATAGTTTCACAAAGCTAAAGTCAGACCATTCTGGTTTTTGCTTCAAATTGGGTTATGATAAATCAAATTTGTATATTATTATATACAACTAAATTATATGAATTATATAAATTATTTTATATGCATTATATAACCTACATTAAATACTGTACTTTAGATTTGTGCCGGTATTCGGTAATGCGATATATCGCGGTAATGAATATGCACGATATTGTTATGTGGGCACTTCTAAATACCGTGAATAATTATACATTACAAATTATTCAGAATTTTGAATGCATTTTAAGAATACTTTTCCCATCAACTGGTCAAAATGCACAAAACCACTGTATGCTGCGTGAAAGACGCGTGCGCACTCTGATGTAAACAAGCACGGACGAGAAGCACATGGCGGAACATATGAGAGAATCTGGATGAAAGCACACTTTCACTCTCTGACAACAGATGGCACTAAACGGCAGAAATAATAATAATAATAATAATTCATTTAAAGGAAGCTGTTACCCCGGAAACCCTGTAAACAAATCAGCTGCACTACTTTCTATTTCTGAATCGTGTTTAAATGATTTAAACAGCCATTCAGATTTGTGTATTTGCTATGATGTTCATCACAGTGCCAAATACTTAAATATTTAGACTTAATAGGCTATTTATTTTCAAACTTTTTTACTTTTTAATCTGGACTACAACATGCCCTAGATATTGTTTGAAAGGGTTTTGATTCTTTATTGTTCGGTCACACTTTACATTAGGGCTTCATTAATTAACATTATTTAATTCATTAGTTAACATAAACTGCCAATGAAAAATTATTTGTTAAAATCGAAAGTTGCAACTGGGTTATTTAATGAGCTAACATGAACTAAGACTTGTATTTTTTTTAACAAAGATTAATAACTTCTGTAGCAAATGTAGCTATTGCTCATTGTGAATGTTAATGCATTAACTAAGGTTAACTACTGAGGTCTTATTGTAAAGTGATACCTATTGGTCTTTATAGTTTTTTTGCACTTTAATCTGTGTAAAACTTTAAACTTTATAAATGTTTCTGTATTGCTTTATTGCATTTAAAAGTTCAGTTATTTTTGTTATAAGAAAAAAAAGTTATTAAACCCGTTATACTGTATTATGACAGCACTTTTTTAAACTAACTTGCAATACCGTGATAATACCGTATACCGTGATAAAAGCATTAGCAATTTCAACCGCAACATGCAAAATTTTATACCGGACTATCCCTACTGTAATTAAATAGGTTAAATAAAGATGTCAGTCTTTATTTTTTCTTCTTTTTAGGGGGCAGAGCAGTAGCTTGTATATCAAATCAACCACTCCACATCAAAAGCTGCCGGACCAGCCCACATTGCTAAACACAGCCCCAAGAAAAACTAAACAAATACTAACTGTCCACCTATTCAGTATGTTGCTCAAAATATATTGTTCAGGATTTTTTTATTTATTTTTTGACCCAGACATTTAAAATGAACACATTTTATAGCTGTAACAACATCTGGTGATACTGTTAAACCGTGTTATTGTTTGCTTAATATTGAGCATACCGTCAAAAATCTCAATCCCGGACCCATGCTAGAGCTGACTATTTTCTGTCAATGGTGATTTGTGATAACGTAGAAAGGTAGTTTAAAATATTTTGCCATTCGCTCATGCTTTGAGCACTATACTATCTAAATCTAGAAGTACAATGCAAAGTAAAAACCATTGATAAAGTTCGCGTATATTTTTGTGTTTAAACGTGTCTGTGAAAAGATTGTAGTACTGTACTGTGTCAAAAATAATTTGTCAATGCTGCAAAACATTTCCGTGACAATGTTTGGATTGAAATCAAACTAATTATAATGGGTAATTTGTTTGTGAAACAGGCCACGGATCATACGCCTCCTGTGTGAATAAAACAGCATGTCCGATATCGGGGAGGACTGTCGGCCGCTGCGGGTGGCTACAAATAGGGGGCTTGTATAAAAAGTCAATAACCGGTATACAGTAGAATGAGAAAGCTTGAAAATAGTCCAGAGAAATGCAAAGAAATCGGCACTCCCAAAGCCTAAGTGACTAACACAGTGGCTATAGCACCTGGACTACTTATATGCTGACAGACAAACCTACAGCACGCCGTAAATGGATACCACAACTAATTGTGAAAAAGTCAGTTATAGCATGTGTTTTGTTTTTGTTTGTCATCCTATTGTTTGAAGTTCTGCTCTGAATTGGACGATGGATGGTTGGTTGTTTTTTTGGGTGAATACATGCATTTTAAAGCCATATCATTTTAAACTTCTTATAGGCTATACGGTTTTCTGAGTGCACACGTCTGAAGCACGCACACAGAAAGCGGCTGTCACACGGCATGTGAGTACTAAAAGTTCTCTTTCATGTCTTTTTGCACTTAAACTAGGGATGGGCGATATGACAAAAAAAAAAAATAAATCTCAATTTTTTCAGAACGTTTGACTGATTCTCAAATTTTTTGAATGATTTTTAAATAGTCAACTTGAAAGTGGAACCACAACATGATTCAAGTAACTTTTTCTTTATTAACCCTCTAGTTAAAGAAAATCCTATTCCTAGTGCACCACAAATGAAGTTGTCAACATGATGTAAATGTTAAACCAATCACTTGTTAAATATCTTTGCAGAAAAGATGCAATGAACTACAACTACATCTTGTACAAACTTGTCTTGTACATATTATATGTTCAGAAATAATACGAGGAAAATGCTTTTAAAAAATCTCAAAAATCAAGGTAGTAGGCCTAATTCAACTTCAAAATGACTGCAGGATTAACACCAGGAGACTATTATCAACTATAAATCTATGTCTCTCTTTCTGTCATCGAAATGACAACAGCCACTTTTGATCCTTCGTCAATATGCTGTGTCCTCACCACATCGTGAAATATCAACATACACGTAGGAGCTTACAGGTTTACATTATGAGATTCGCGCTTCGCCCTGTTTCTTCATCCCCTATTGTTTTTGCTCTATGGACGATTTACCTATCTGGACTGTTTTTTTGACTTGTTGCACTCACATCTCTTGTAGCGTCTTGTGCATGAAATGGCATTCAAACTGTGTGCCCGCTCACCCCATCTTCTTGCATGTTTTTGCTATTCCACTGCCCAGATGTCCTGTCATCTTTGTCAAATCACAATAACGTGGCATTCCGGTTTGTAAATGCGGCGGTCCCTAGTCGATCTAGCGCTTCCCAAACCTGTTAACTACTTGTTATCCCCTGCGCGCGTACTATCAGGGTGGTGCTTATGGAAACAACTGAGTATACGCGTACGGCCGCCATTTTGCCTTCCCTGGTAGTCCGCATCGCGTAAACACAGCAGTGCTCACCTGCAGCTTAGATGCACACAAGTCAAGTGCCTTGTGAATGTTTACCTGAAAAGCAGCCATCCCCTCAGAAACGCATTAATCGAAATTTAACTATTTAGAATTTTCTGACTATATTTCCGTCCTCATCCCTTCTCACTTTCAGTAATTGTTGAACAGTGACTCTCTCCTCCCGCGTAAGAAAAATAATCTGAACCTGCTGCAGTATTTTCTCCTCTTTGCGTCCGTCTTCAGTGTCTCTGTTAATGGCCATTTACAGACTAATTATAAGACTAATTTTTTCAGACTAATGTCAGAGACGCGGCTGTTCAAACAGAACAGAACACAGTGTGCGAGCACTGAATGGATTTGTCTTTTGCGCCCGAATGCTTTTTAATTGCTTACATTTTTTTAATTAAAGAGGCTTAAAAACACATGAGAAGGATAAACTTTCGTGACGATGCAGCAGTGGCTCGATCGGGCAAGTAACAGATCCATCAAGAGTGTCTTTCATGCTGGCCCGGGCCATGGGGCACTCCTTGTTGTTGAGCCCTGTTTAATAAGAAGACATTTCTTACTTGAATGCTGCTTTTAAATGCTCTAGCATGAAGATAAACATGGCAGATTGTGTGCGGCTCACTCAGGGTGGGTCCCTTCTAATAAGGCAATGTCTGTCAATGGTCGTGGGTGGGGCCAGTAAAATGTGACGTCACACTTTATGGATTTCGCGAATGGCTTGTTCTGAGACACTGTTTATGATTTATGGGGATTGAAAAAAAGAGCAGGTGGATTTTTGATCATTATTGGGTGGTTGTGTACACACACTGCCAACACACATTTATGTTCAAACAATATGTAAAAGTGAATTTTGTATAATTGTTGTCCTTTATAAACTGCAAAGGTCTCTCACTTTTCTGGGCCATGTGATATCAGAGGAAGGCATTAGGGCCTTTAGCACCGCGGGAACCTTTTCATAGTACCAGAACTAATTGTGGAACTACCCACTTTTTGGCGTTTTCGCACCGCCGGAACTGGGTGCGATTTTTAGTACCGGACTGCCTTTTTCGAGAACCAAATTAGCTCCTACTCCGGAGCAGGGTCTAACCAGCACAACTGGTACTAGTCATGACGTAAGTAGACATTGATTGCCCAAACGCGTATGAAAATGCCCTCACCCACCATGATTTAAAACACAGTGTAAACATACTGTAAACATTGTGTCAACTTATTTCGCAATTATGGAGAACGGCGATAGATGGACGGACGCTGAAGTGCAGGCACTTGTAGCAAATGTAGCACTGCCAGTTGTCGTTGTAGATTCTTAGTCCTCCTTTCCGTTCTTTCAATCGCTTTACGTATACGTCGACTTTCCATTTCCATTATTGTGAAACCCGCGAGACACAACAAAAACACAGCTCCAATCACAGCGTCCTCCATCCTCCTGTTGTTAATGTTGTTCTTCTTTGTTTCTGTTGTTGTACGCTGTGCACAAATGACGTCGCTGTCGACTGGCTTACGTCACTTCCTAGTACACACTGTCGGTGCGAATGCAACACTTTAAATGGTACCGGGAAATAGTTCGCGCAAAATCGTCCAAGTACTTTAGTACCGTACATTTAGTTCTGGAACTAAAGCGGTGCGAAAGGCCCTATTAAGACCGATCCTGCTAAGATAGCAGCAGTGAGTCAGTCTATAGTGCCGTAGTCACTGAAAGATGTGCGATAATTTTAGGACTGATGGGATGGTATATCATCGTTTGGTCCCACAATTTTCAGAAAATCCTCAATCATGGATGACTTTAAGGGCACCTATTATTAGGGTTGTGCTAGGGCTTGGCGATATGGCCAAAATTGATATCACGATATATTTCTTAATTTCGTTCGATACGATATAATTCCGATACGATCATGAAACACTATTTATCTGAATAGAAATCTTTTGTAACATTATAAATGCCTTTACAATCACTTTTGATCAATTTTATGCATCCTTGCTAAATAAAAGTTAATTTCTTTCCCAAAAAATTAATAAAATTGATACTGAATGGAATAGTGTATGATGTTACAAAAGCTTTTTTATTTCAGATAAATGCTTGGATCTTTCCATTCATCAAAGAACCCTGAAAAAAAATACTACTCAGCTGTTTTAATATTGATAATCAGCAAATATCAGCATATTAGCATGATTTCTGAAGGATCATTGACACTGAAGACTAGAGTAATGAGGCTGAAAATTCAGCTTCGATCACAGAAATAAATTACATTTTAAAATCTATTAAAATAGAAAACATTTTTAAAGGTAAAATATTCAACGTTTTACTGTTTTTGTTTTTGATCAAATAAATGCAGCTTGGTGAGCAGAAGAGACTTCTTAGTAAAAAATTGAACAACAACAAAACTGGAAATGTTGCTGGAGACGGGATTATTATAGTTTTTGGCCCCCCAATTTTTAAATTCGTTTTATTTTAATATCTTTTTCAAATTTGCAATACAATTTAGTTTAGTTTTTATTAGTTTCATTCATATTTTTTGTTAGTTTTAGTTTAGTTTTTATTTTGTGAACACATTTCTATTTAGTTTTTATATAGTTTAGTTTTAGTTTTAGTAATTAACGTTTCTTAGATTTAACAGATCACTTCCAGAGAGCAGGCCAAAGAAAGACTTAAGCTAATTTAACCTTAGTGATGCAAACATCTAGCTACACAAAATTAAAGCATGCTTAGATTGATTAGAATGGTAAGTATCAAATACATCACCCAAATGAGCCGTCTGCCTTTTTAAAACTACACCCGTTGCGCTTTACATTATATGTAAACGCAGCTAGACTGATGATAATTTGTGTTGTTATATTTCATTTTGAAAATAAATGTGCTAATTTCTTTATATTAGAGCCTATGTCTTCATCTATTTAACTATAATCACTGTCGTGTCTTGCTCACTTTCCCGCGAACAAACGTGCATAAATAAGTGGGACTGATGAAATTCAATAATAATAGTGGAGCCTCAACATTGGATTTGCAGCGTTGCGCATTCTAGCCATTCGCTCTGCAGCTGAAGTGAATGACAGCTTGGGAGCACTCGTTGCTCGCTTTCTGTAGCCTATATCATTTTATTTTTAAGATTTATTTTTAATGCTTCTGTAAAGGACTAACGGCCGCATAGCCTATACACTGCAGAGTTTAAGGGAGACAATGGCACTTAACAGTAAAGTCATATCTAAATATGTTCTTTTCATTTATGAAGATTTAAGTATGTAGTTTATGCACATTTGTTCAAAACAGCCTGGCAGATTGTTCACAAGATGTAGGCAAAAGTTTGTATTGTATACAGGAAGGATGCGCGTTCTTATCATTCCTCTGTTGCGCTGCTTGTCTATTTCTCTTCAAAGCACCAACTTAAAATGCCTATTTTGGTTTGATTGCTTGTGTCACATGAGAAAATGAATAATTTTGCCTTACTGATGCAGTAGCCTATTTAATGCGGGTGCGGTTCAGGTCGCGGGTCGGGTACAGAATTAAACTGGTGCTGGCTGCTGTCGGATAACGGGTCGTGTGTTCTGTTGTGTAGCTACTGTGGATGCAGGTTTACCTAACAGCACCCGTGCAGGACTCTGCTTTAAACTGCTTTGCGTCTCTCCGTCAGATAACCTCACGTGCATGATGCGCCATTTACGGGGCTTATTTAAAATGAAAACTCATTCTCTGCCAGCAGGAGGCGCTTTTAGAGTGATACAACTGGTAATGTATATCGAAATATCGGAAATGTGTTTAAAAATCATATCACCGTTATTGAAAAAAATTATATCGCGATACATATTGATATCGAATTATTGTCCAGCCCTAGGTTGTGCCGATAGACGTTAGTATCGTGTATCGACGATAGACAGAGATATTGCCTGTGGTTGATGCCTTTGACGATAGCAAGACTATTATTATTATTAATATTATTATTATTTATTAGTATCAGGCTCGTAATAGGCTGTGTATCACCAGCAAAGTCACGATACGATACGTATCACGATACATGACTGCACTGAATTTCACCTCAGCAGAATTTAGAAAAACAGCTGTTTATTAAACACTGCTTACTATAGTGCTGTTTCTAACTATTGGCAGAGCAGGCAGCTGACCTCTGCATTATGAAGGGCCTCCATAACTGTACCACAGTACAATATAGGTAATGGCATATGTTTCATGTTTACATTGTGCACTCCCCAAGGTACAATATTCTGATTGTTTGTATCTTTTTTTAAGCCTATAAATAATAATGTACTCGTTCTAATACATTTATATTGTAATGTACTCATTCTAATATGTTTAAAAAATCATTTACATTGCTGGTAGGTTATCATCGCACAAATTAACACACTCTCTACAATAAAAAAAAAATAATTAGAAGAGTTCTAAACTAACGCGCTGTCTTCACTGTATCTAACGCACACAAGCTCAAGGCTGATTTATACTCGACGCGTCTGCAAGTTCGCTTTGAGTGCGTGCGACATCGTTTCGCGTGGCGGTGTGCACAACATTTTTTGTAACTTTCCGCGCAGCTCCGCTTCCGAAGATGCATGAGTTCAAAGCTACTCTAGCCGAACAGAAGCAGTTTGATGTTAAGTGCAGTCACGCACACAGATCACGTTGCGGCCGAACTCAGACATCCAGGAACAAACTTTAGCGCTGCCCCACAGTTTTATCAACTAAATATCTTAATCGCTCTAGAGCTACATTATCTTTCTCAACAAGAAGCTGGTAACATCATTGTTTCTAAAGGAATTAAAGCCACAGCTTTACTGTTAATAGAGAAACGCGGCAAAACGGTGGTAATTCATACATACACCGCCTCTCTCTCTCTCTGTCGTAAATGAACAGTTGATGAATCACACTTATCTGAGAATAGATTATTGAAGTGGAGATCGCTAAACTGCAAGCTAACCAGTGTTTTCAGAAAGCGCATTTATCTACAGTGGCGAGAGTGCGCATGCACTCGGTTGCCAGGTTGACAAAGATAAGTAGCACACTTAGCAGATATTTCTGTATTGCGCAAGTGTGAAGCTCTGTTTTGGGGATTACATCTCTTTATATCAGGCAACCCAGTTGTGTTCCTCTGCGGCCAGATTATTAACAGATGCTCTATTCATTCTTTTTTTAGAAACCTTTAGCACTTTTCTACTCAATTTTAAACGTTGTAAAATTAAGCGTGGTCCACTGCTGCACACGTGCCACAATATCGATACAGGGCCAGCTGTATCGATACTCGTATCGTCAAATCTCTGTGACGATACATCGTCGTATCGATATTTTGAACACAGCACTAGCTAGTAATACTATCTAATTAATATTTGGGCTTATTTGTTGCATTATATTTCTTTTTCCGCATTTTTACAGTATTGGCTCGCTCTAACCAATCACACACGATTATGCTGAGCTTATGAATGCAATGGCCAATCAGAGGCGTTCAGATGAGTCATCACTGACACAGCGGAGTTCTGTTGTTCAGCGTGCGACTGAATTCTGACTCGCGAATTCTCTCCTCATAAACAACAAAGTGCAGATGTACGTGCAATGTAAGTATAAGAGATTTATTCATCATATAGTGTAGATTCACTGAGTTTAACGGGAGTGTTTTTAAAGTGCATAAACTCGCGCTAGACTGAGCTTGTGATGATGTTCTTTGGTAATGTAATGTTCTTTGCTCGTTTTCTGTAGCTGCTTTTTGAATAACTGAGGAAATGTAAGCATTATAATTAGTAACTTTCGATGTTTCTATTAATTTATGTGAAATAAAAATTCAGTCATATTAAAAACATTAGGCTGCTTTTAGCCTTACACTTTCTCGCAATGAAACTAAGTAAATAATTACATAAATTAGCACGATAATATCATGAATCGGCGATCTCACAGGCTGACGATATGAAAAATGAGCATATCGCCCAACACTACCTATTATGCCTCTTTTTACAAGATGTAAAAAGATGGTGTTTAAGGTTCAGACAGATGCCAGTGAGAAAGGACTGGGGGCTGTTTTGACTTAGGCGATAGAAGAGGAAGAGCACCTTGTTGCCTACATTTCTTGCTTGCTTCAAGGAGCTGAAAAAGTGTATTCAGTTAGGACTGTCACGATTATGAAATTTGGCTGACGATTAATTGTCTAAAAATCGTCACGGTTATTGCGATTAATTGTCTGTTTTAGGGCTTTGGCGATTATCACGATTAATTGTCTGTTTTTATGGCTTTCATTATATAATTGTGATTAATTTAAGGGTTCAGTAAATAATTATGATGTTATCTTTTAATCTTTTTGAGTTATTATTTTGCAGTGTAAGATTACATGGAGAATTCCAAATTCTAAGAATTGGCCAATACCGATCCAACACCAGCGCTATTTTTTTTTTTCTACACCACTACAGAATATCAATACTGTGTTTGTGGAACTAATGGTCACTCTTTTTTTTTTAAACCCTTTGTTAAACATAATCCACTAAATACTCACTTCCTCATTACAGAGAAAAACTACATTTGAATTTAAATATATAAGCTATGAAATTAAACTAGCTGACTGTATAATTTAGCACATTATACAATTTAAACAATTTGTTTATTCTGTTAACTATTTGTATTCTTACAAAATACATTCATGAAAATAAAATTAAAATCATGAGAAAAATAAAAGCTTCTAATAATCTTTCTGTGTGCAAAACTTATAATGTGAAACGCTTCAAACAGAGTAGCACAAAGCTCTTATGCACATCTAGGGTGCAGAATGATGTGCTTGAAGCAACATAAGTCACAGTGTGCTGCACTTCACACGGTAACGTTACAAGAGAATGCAATGAACTCCAGCAAGATGTCATTTTATGCGAATCCCCAGACCTTTATCTACACATCAAGTATTATAATGGGAGTCTATCATCTTGGAGAGAGTTTTACTGTGCTGACTGTTTTAACTGAACGTGACGTGCTGTTTGAATGAGCGGAGAATGATTGACAGCTGCAGCAGAAGGAAGATCAATATCTGTAAACTTAAATTTAACCATGCAAATACAATTCTGTCCTTCACATTAAGATATGGAATTTCTTCAGATGATATAGGCTATACAGTGCATGAAAACCAAACTGGTGCTCTTCTGTTTCTTTTGGTGGATGACTCCCCCTTGTGCCGTATAAAAAGCACAATAATTGCGGTTGTCTGAAACAGCCGCAGTTAGATCAAATAATCACGATTAGACGGTTATTTAATTATCTACTGGGTGAGTTCTTTGGGGGGGGGGGGGGGGTTTTGGGCGTGCCGGGGCCTATATTCAGTGTCTGAGAAAGAGTGATGTGCTGTTCTTTGGGCCGTGGAGAAGAGGCGGCCGTATTTACATTTCAAAGTAATAACTGATGCAACATTGACTTCGGTGTTCTATCGCCCCAAACCCTCATCAAGACTTATGGTGCGTTCACACCAGACGCGAAGCAAATATGAGCATCGCGTCACTCGCGGGATGTTTTTCCGTGTCACTCGCGTGAATAAAAACAGCGCGATCAACCATGGTGTAGATAACTACAATCGCTGTTTTGTACCTGTTATCAAAAAGTCCCAAATACAATGGAAAGCCAAACGCCGACGTGTCTGGGTTCACGGCACCATCCAGTGGAGGATGAATAACGTTAGGATCCTGTATTAAAGTGTGTGTTACATTTTTCTACTGTATATATACACTGATATTACTGTTATTTTTATTATTGATAGCAGCATCTCTGTAGCCATGCTAATAAAATTAGCGACTGAGGCGAATATCTCGCGTTCGCAGCAAATGTGTCGCCCATTTCGCGTTCTTTCGCATCACCTGGCGCGAATTCGCCTCTATTCGCATCTTTGCATTGATTTTGTATGTAATCTACTCGCGCGAATAATTAAATTTGCGTTTGGTGTGAACACACTGTTACACGTTGGGCCTAATCGTAGGGCTGCACGATAAATCGCATGTGATTGTCATGCGCATCTCCGTCAGTAAGGCCGGTTCCATGATTAGTAGTAGGGCTGGGCGATATGGGCAAAAATTCATATCTCTGTATTTTTTTGCAGATTTGCAATATACGGTATATCTGTATTTTCGTTTTTGTATTTGGATTAAAAAATCTGTATTATATATATATATATATATATTTCACTTACCACCCAATGTTGTCCAACAAAACAATACATACAGTATTAAAGGCTATGAAAACAAATAAAATGAATGTAACCATGTATGTCTTTTTATTATGTGCAAAAAATAGTTAAAATCACGTTTCATTCTAACATTGTAACATTGCAATCTAAAAACAAAAATAAAGCTTTTAAAACTGAAGTTAACCCTTTCGCACGCGAGTTTAAAATATTCTAGCTGAGCCCCCAGCTTAAGTTTTTTTAGGCGAGCTTTATTTTAGAATGTATCGCCTTATTGTTTCTATGGCGAAGTGTCATGCTTGTCATGTGACACAACGCAGCCACAATAGATCTGTATGACACATGGATCGCTTTTATTTAGTTTTTCCTGTTTTATTCAAAATATTCACAAACATGCTCACTATATTGTGAAATATCTGATATTCCAATTATGAAATATGTGCAAGTAAATCTATTTTGTAGTTTAAACACTTTTATATCGACCGTGTTAGTTGATCTATACCGGGTGACGGGTGCCGCCATGTTAGTTCTCGCTGAATCCGAGCTGTGGGATTTATAACACTCTCCTCCCAAAACACGTTAAAGTAGGTCTCCGGTAAACTGGGAGAAGAGCAGAGTAAACCTTATAGTTACCTACACAATCTGTATATGATATCAATAAAAACATGTCGTCAGATTATATTTGTAAGGATCATTATTGCCATTTCCATAGCTCAGCGAAATGTATTGTTTTACTAGTACTTGTGTATTTCAATGTCTGAAACCTAAAATATGCATTATGTGGTTGAAAACACTGAATATTTGTGATAATATGACAAGCGCTCCGCACCAGCCAAAGTGCTCAAGGGCGTCATTTAAATCTCAGGTGAATACGTGACCACTAAAAATTCTATTAACACCCAACCGTTGTGATCCGTAATGCTTCCGGGACCCAGACTGATCCCCGTGTGACGTACAGTTAAAGTTAAATTCACTAAACTAAAAATTATAATAAATGAGAACAAAAGCACAGAGTTGTGTTATGCTATTTTAATTACCCCATTACAGTCACTTTACAGTCGGTGCTATCATAAAAATAGACTTACTTGAATGTTTAAAATTCTATGTCATATTGTCAAACTACAAATATTTCAGCGAAATGTATATTTTAGTCAGAATTATTGCGCTCCTATTTAATTGAGCTCTGTCTGTTTGAAGCGCATGCACACGGCAACGCTCGTTCACTGAATCTGTGAAGTTTAGCGGAGAATCCCAAAGCAGAAGGCTCATGCACTTCTGAAGGAAAAATGGAAATATTTCCATGTCTTTCTAACATTTACAGATGGAGAATATACCTGTGAAATGTAAGTTATGCATTCAGAAAGACAGCACATCTCAAACACCTTAAACAGCGCGAGTAGCCGAGTGTCTCTGTCAGCGGCACATGCAGCCTTCTGTCAGAGCATCTGACGGGCCGAGCCACTTAAACTAATATGCCAAACGAAACTATGTCTTACCAGTTTTTAAAGGCCTTAATATGGGGAAAAAAAAGCCTTTTTTTGTTTTTTGTTTTTTTGTCACATGTTTAGAACAAATTGGATTATGCACTTTATCCGCAGCTCAGTCTATGTCCTCCACTATATTTTCAGTTGCGCTCGTATTAATCTACTGTATATCGATATAAACGGTATTGCCTCATATCGAATCGCTTATAAAGAAAATATCGATATATCGTACAAACTCGATATATCGCCCAGCCCTAATTAGTAGTAAATCTCCATCACGTGCTTTCAGATGGAGCGGCATTTAATACACAGAGCCGTATTTCACTGACAATTAGGCAATATCGCGTTCATAATCGCAGACGAATCGCATGCAATAATGAATTGTGTAGCTTGTCAGTGAACTACGGCTCTGTGTAGTAAATGCCGCTCCATCTGAAAGCACGTGATGGAGATTTACTACTAATCACAAAACCGGCTTTACTGACAAGATGCACAATAAATATCACATGCGATTTATCATGCAGCCCTAATCTGAAACGTCTGCAGGGGTTTGATTTCACAGTATAGGAAAGGGGAGTACAATGTGATGCCAGGCATACTGCTCCTGTACTCGTACTTGTATTTGTTAAAATGCCCCGATACCAAATACTGATAACAGAACAACAGACAGCATTTTTATTAGAGATTAGGATGTCTACGAAGTATATGTATGCAATTAATATAATGTTAAACATTCAATATTGACTGTATAGCTGATGTGCGCGAGCTGATAAGCAAAGCACGCTGAGTGGATTGAGCATGTGCAAGCTTGTCGTGTTAAAATCCCTTTCTCACAAACATCACTGGAAAGTTTGTAGTTCAGTCGGATATATCAAAAACAAGTAGCTAGTAACACAAGGCAGTTTACTTAACGGTAGGGAGAGAGAGAGAGCACTTCTGTGGCATGATCTTTGATGTTCGCTCACTTGGCACACGATAATTTGATTAAAACTAAATTGTAAAAATAAGACCATTTATAGGGGCATTCACTATTAAACGTCATTTATTTTCACCCTTAATCATACTCGACTTTCTAGCGAAAGTGAATCTAGCTGCCTGTGTGAAATGCGCTAGGCTGTACTGTACTTGTCCCTCTCATTCTGCACCAGTACAAATATGTGCACGCGTTGCGCATGTTTTGCTTGCTTCATGAGTGTTTCTGCATTATATGAGTGGCTTTTTGGAATATAAACAGCAGCACGTTTCAGATGAAAAAACGCTACTTATATTTCTGAAAGATTTATAACAAGTGGTTCCCTGCATTATTACAGCAAAGCGCATGATTACAGTATTGAGCCGCTGCAATGGAGCAGCTCTAATGCTATTAAATTAAAGATGATGTACCATAGAGCAAAAAAATGAACAGTGAAAGTAACTAAAACTTGTAAAATACATTTTAATCGGCATAATTAAGTGTGAAAATAACTAAAGGATATATCTATTTGATAAATTAAGTTAACCAACTAACATTATACATATTCTTTTGGTTTCTGTACCCAATATGTAAAAAATTTACAAATACAATGAAAATACTGGTATCGGTACTCTGTATCAGCAAGTGCAAAAAAAATAAAAGTATCGTATCTGCCGAGTACTGGAAAAAGTGGTATCGGAGCATCCCTAGTAATAATAATCAACAGCTACAGCAGCAGCGTAGCAGATCTGTTCCTCCAAGACCAAATACATTAACACTGCCATGTCCATTACTATGTCAATCTCTCCGATAGTTGTCATGACAGAACTCTAGTTTTTAGATTGTTTTCACTGTCCTCAGCCTTGCGTCTCATTCATAAAGCTCTCGCAAGTGCTAACTGGTAGGAGACTCTGGTTTCTGTAATTATAATAGCTGCAATGAGAGAGAAAGCTGTGCTAAATTTGTGATGCCAGGCACAGATTGCTCTCGCATTACTACATCCCTTTACCATGGCCATAAAATCACAACATGATTGAGTCAGAGTCTCTGAGTTTAAATTTTGGGATTGAATTATTCATGATAGAAGGCACTTTTTAATCTCTCTTGACCAACTTGATGTTAATGAATGGAACAGAATTTGCATAATCCCTTAAAGTGATGAAATGGAGAGAGAGACATGAATGGAGTCCATACAGAGAAAGCATGAGTGTGTAAGTCTGACTGGGCATTGCTCAATTTAAGCATCATGATGGATTTAATGTGAAACTTTGTAGTGGGAATGTGGTAGTCAGCTAATCAGTCTGGTGAAATTTAGATTTATTTGACTTATTCCGGTATCGGTTCATCAAGGCAGTCATCTTGTTAATAAGGGCTTGGCCATCGTACTTGAGCATTTTTGCTGAAATCTCATCAATTCCGGGTACACGCCACTTCGAAGGGCCATAACTGCTGCTTGCATCTCCCTGTTGAGATTGGTCTGTCTTCCACAGGTAGATCAGCCACGGGCAAGAATAACTCATCGTAGTGCTAGGCAGTATATCGGTTCATACCGAATACCGGTGTTTATTTTTGCTGTGATATGAATTTTTAAAATACCGCAATACCGGTGTATGTCGCTTAAACAACGTTCGGAACGTGACACTGTTTGAAAGGGGTCCCTTTTCACTGTTGCACTGTGGTGAGGGAACAGCTGTATGTGTTACTAATCGTGAAAGCTGTAGAACTAATAGAACGTGATTACAGAAGAACTCATCCACAATATCCACATTGACCGCCGCAAATATCCACCGCCCCCTGCCATCAGCTCCCGCGTCTCTCACACACACACACACGAGCGCGACTTTAGCACTAGATTTAGCAACTTTCAGACCCTTTTAGCTGCTTTTTTCCATAGAATATTCATACTGACAAACCTAGCTACTTTTTTGGATAAACCTTAGCTATGGTTCAGTTAGAAGATTTCGCCAGTGCTGTCCCGCGAAAGCGAGGTCTGACTTTCCCGGAGAAGTGTCACCTCTCTCGGCGTCTGTTCTGTGCAATGAGCATTAGGCCTGTCGCGAAATTAATAATCGTCTACATCGCGATTTATTTGATTGAAAAAACCGCGGTGGTTCAGACAACCGCGAGTATTGTGCTTTTTATACTAGACAAGGGGGAGTCATACACCAAAAGAAACAGAGGAGCACCAGTTTGCTTTTCATGCACTGTATGGATGCGCCGGCATATTTTTAATAGGAACAACATATGATAATCGAAATCAATACGTGCAGCCGAACTGTTTTTTATCCAGTCTATGGCACCAGCGCTACCATTTGCGCATCCGGTGTGCAGAAATGATGCCGCTTCAGCAACATGGCGTCACAGCCTGAGCCGTGTTGCTCAAGTGCATCATTCTGCACACACGTATGCGCACATTGTAAGCGCTTCGGGTTAAAAAGTGCTAAGCACAAAGGTAAGAGAAATTGATGCTTAGTGTATTATATCTGTGCTACAGTTTTTGAGCCTTTCTTTTAACAGTTTTAAATTTTGGTTACTGTGCACGTTAAAAACAATTTATAGTCTTTTCTACGCCCGTGTTTTGTACACCCGGTAGCAAGTAACAAAACAAAATTAAACTCCGGCAAGAAGATAAAGTTCTTTTTGCAAAATCATAGACATGTATTTCCAAATCAAGTATAATGGGAACACAGAGTGATCTTGGAGAGAGCTTTACCGAGCTTACTGCTGTAACCGAACACGACCAGGGTTTAACGTTAAAGGCTGAACGAATGACTGACAGCCACAGCGGAAAAAGAGTTTGTGTGAACTTTAATGTAAAGACTTAAATATTCACATGTAGCTCACAAGCTATCGTATGGCTTCAGAAGTAAAACAGAATAATTCGCACAATCAGGGAAAAAAAATAAAATAAAAAAATCTCGGATTTGGATCGGCCCTCTCTGACCAATACCCGATCCGAGAAAAATGGCACTAATGGAGCCGATACCCGATATGAATATCGGATCGGCGCATCCCTACTGTATAGCCTATACAGGGCTCCAGACTCATTCTTCCCACTGGTTACTCTTTTGCAACTAACTTTCTCAGCTGGTCGCACTCAGCATTGATTTGTTCCCATATTTTATTTATTTTAATTTATTTTTATTATATTTTGCTCTACATGGGATTATTCAGTGCATGCTGATGAACTTTTATTATGGTTTATAGTTATATGGAAACGAAAGTTGTTAACATTCAACCCGTTCTTTATCATCATCAGTAGTATTATTTGTAATTTGAATTTTGTGAATGGGAGTTTCTCTTTTGCTGTGTTAAGCTGCGGGCTTCAGATGCTTTCACTTTCGAATTCGCGATCTTGTTATCACTGTTTCGCTTAAATACATCTACAAACCTTTCATTTTTTTAAGACTAAAACAAAAAAATTTATTCATTGTTATTCTTAATTAAAAAACAACAATAAAATAGTAGGATACAATGACAAACAAGCTTACAAAACATTTATTAACAAAAACAAATAAGATGAGGCATGACAAACACCACATGCTGTATTATATACCAACTAACAAATTACAGAACGTTTAGCAAACACTGAAGAATCAAATAAATAAAGAAAAGATATCCTCCAATCGCATAATATGAGGTAACAGCAAAGATAAGTTCTTTCAAAAATGACAATAAAAATAAAAGTAAACCCCCCCCCCCCCCCCCCCACACAGAATTAAGAAGCATCTTTTACTAAGTTTTGCGTTGAACCTTGTTCCCCAATATGCGCATCATTTTTGCTGCTCGCACCTTCGCGCTCGTGCTGACGCGGCGAGTATACTCTCTAAGCGCTGTTTCGTTATGCTTTCAGTTTCGTTTGCCGTTTCTCATATGCAACAGAAATTGCAGAGCTTATGAGTTACCTAACGTGGTGGTCGCGCCAGTGCGACCGCACACAAAATCACAATCATATTGATGTGGAAAAAAAAACACCTGCATCACTTGAAACATTGAAAAATAGCATAGAGAGAATAACTGTTATTATTATTCTCTCTGTTATTTATTTTTATTTTTTTGGGTTTCTTGCTGTCCGCTAAGGCGACAGGCTTTCCTCCTCACCAACGACATTAAACACCGTGTCTACACCGAACGCGAGCGGCAAAATACAGTAGAACCATTATAATCAGTGACGCTGTGTACACTGGATGCGACGCGACAAAACCCGACATTAAACTGATGCCTTGTTCTATTTATGATGTACTGACACAGAGTTAAAATTATTTGCAACGGTCGCTTTGTCGCGTCAGTGTAGAGCTGTTGCGGCGTGACGCACAACTGTAGCGTCCGGTATAGGCACGGTGAGTGAAGCAGAGAGTAAGATATGCCTCGTCATATTTTCTGCTTTTAGCTTTTGAATGACCTGCATCTGCCTGGGTCTGTGCGACTTCATCTTTGGCTTTTCTCTTCGCTTTCACAAACCGATCTATCTCCCATTCTAAGTTACATCCTTTGGCTGTTTACTGATTTATTTCTTTTCTTTTTCTGCTGATGGCCCGCGCTCGACTTGAAGCAGCGCTGCTTAGACCGATGGGTGTGTGTCATCAAAGTACTGCGAGAGCTATAAGAGAGCGGGATGTCTCCTTTTGCTTTCTCTCGCCGTACTTTGATGTCGTACACCGATCTGATCTTCAAGTCGAACACACCTCTTTACTCTCGCCTGTCACGTGACCGTGTAATCGCAGCCTCTGCGATTGAATAATCGAAATATTTCATATCGGGGGGGGGGGGGGTGGGGGCGATATTATCCGCCACTGCATTAATTGTCAGCCCTAGTTCACACAGAACGCATATTTTGCGCATTTTCTAGAGGGACATCTATCAGCTTTGCACTCGCATCTCGCACAAAAGAGCGATGTTTAGAAAGTCATGTAAAATTAATGCAAGTTTAACTATGAAAAAAACATATATCGAGACTTTATGGCAGGGTTTTCCTCCATCCCACTGCATCTCATGTTTTTAAATGAAAAATGTACTCTGTGTGATTGGCTTTCCGCCCTTTGTATTAAACCATGCATACATTATGCTGTTTTGTTTATAGTTTTTTAAGCAACTTAATTAATTATAATTGTTTTATAAACATTATTTTAAACATTATGCACTTTTTTCGCAGATAGTCATGCTATCTTATGCTTTGAATGATGCCCCCTCTTATGGCCTCAGGAGGGAAGCCAAAAGCTTTTCTTCACCCTAACTGAAATTATGCATTTTAAATTGGAATATAATTCGAATTTCGAGTTTTTCAGCCATTTTGACAGCCCTAGTAGAAAGCGTCTATTACTGCGTCATTTTGTAAATTAATCCACACAAGTGAACAAATTAAACTAATAATTTTGTCTTTCTACGAGACCGTAAATAATAATTCACAAAACATTTATTCAGTCCACAGATGGCATTACATTGTATCTACACTGCAGCATGACTCAACAAAACTTGAGTCTGAATAACAATTAATTGGCTCTTCAAATGTAAATAATGTCTTCCCACAAGCCTTTTGTTAGTTGGAGTATGTTTACTACCATATGGTTATACACGGTACAAACAACAACGTGAAATGCTGCCATTGTGAGATGGTCTAATGAGGGAATGTGACAACAGTGACAGATGTACTGTAATGTATGAGTAGTAAGGCATGGGAGGATATCATGTAAGCACATGGTATGGATTATATCAGATACAGAGAAAAAGCTCAGTTAATTCTGTCAGCTGTAGATCTGAAGTTCTGTTTATGGCATTAGTAAGTGATTTGGGGTAATTGTTCATTTTGAAGCCCAGATCTAATTTTTGCTTCCAATTCAAACCATCCCCCACTCTCAATGCCAGCATAACCAGACAGGTTACGATTACTGTACCATTAGTTCTTTGACCAGAATCCATGATTTCAAGGCTTTCTGCAAGTGCAACACCGCTTTAAAGAAAGTTTAAACACCATTTCCCAGTGTTCTGCTCTTGATGAAAACCGTTATATTCTCAGAGGAGTCTGCCTTATATTGTCTTGCCTAACAAGCACAAAATATGTGAAAATTGAATGTGGTTAGAAAAGAAAAATATAACAATTTATAGTTAATTGATATGCAACTTCTCAAAGAGCATTGCTTTCGCTGGGAATCAAACCCATGACCTTGGCATTGATTGTGCTATGATACTGTTTGAGCTACAAGAAGGCGAGTGTTGGGATGGTATTCACCCAGACAGAAACAAACGAAGTGACCTCATAACATTAATTTTAATTAAGAGTTACTGATTTCCTACAATAAAAGCAACAGCCATCATTGACAATTCAACATAGTTAAACAAAGCTCTACTTCATGCAAATAACATAAAACCACCAGATGCTGGTTCTTAGTACTGCAAGGGAGCAAACGCTTCTCTTTTAGTTCATGTAGCTACACCCAACAAACCCACAAATTTGCTCACACATCTATGTGTTTAGACAAGGCTCAGCTTGTTACTTTCAGTCCAAAACATGTCATTGTGCACTTTAGTTTTTCATCCACCCAGCTTTAGAGATTGTATTGAAAAACATTTCTGTCTGAAGAAGAGTCTCACAATGATATGATTCCAAAATAAGTATGTCTGGAGTTCTTCTCCTTCTGTTTCACCTGAAAAATTGACCAACAGCTGTATTGGTAAAATTGCCTATTGAGCCTTATGCTTTTTTAATTCCTAACAAACAACCGCAAAATAATATTATATACACTGTATCTTTCTTAGCAATCTATCAGGTCTTTAATGCCACTATTACTAATAAGTTTTGATAACTTTTCCATAACCGTGATATACTTGCTGCTGATGTATCTGGCATGTCTATTTAAAACCTCTGTAGTAGTCTAAAGTAGTTGATTGACAGGTGAGTAGGCAGACTGTTGTTGTCCAGTAGGGTTGGGCCGATAGACGATGCCATCATCCATCGCCGATGGCTGATAGACATCACAATGTTAAGCTGACATCGTGATCCCCCACCCCCTCTCCCGCAATCTGCCGCGTTCCAATACCGTGTTCGGAAAGAAAATGACGTGTATACGGAACCCCTAAAGGGAATAAATACGAGATGGGAGGAAAATATAAAAAATTACCGTGAATTTAACGGTAAAAGACTGTAAAAATGCTACAGTAAAAACCTGTTAAATGGTTAACGGTAAATTCTCCTACTATATACGGTGAAAAACTGTATTGGACATTACATGTATTGGACATTAATTTTATGGTAGTATACCGTTTTTGGAAGTGAAAATGACCATATAATTTACAGTGAATAACCGTAAACTGACATTCCCAGAATTCCCTGCGTTACATTTCAAATTTGATGTTTTTTTTTGTTGAAATAACACTTTCTTCTTAGTTTTTTCTTATCAGTTTTGTATATTAGGGTTGTGTGTTACACCTAATGTTGTTAAATTAATGTTTATTGCATTATTTCAGTTTCATGTGTGTTACCATGATGGTGTTTGTGTGAATGACACTGTGCACCTTCTATATATGTTATTATTTAAAAGCTGCTTGTGATGGGCTTTGGTTTCATCATCCATGTTTACTGGGTGGAGACGTGCTGATATTGCGTTTGGTGTCGTTCTGTATTGTGTATCTTGTCAGTGTCTGCGCTTGCTTGGCCCTTTGTTGTGGAGAAAATATGAAGTGGTGTTCAAGTGTCACAAAACATACTTTATATTAAGAGGCCTTAACTACTATGTACTTACATCAAAAAGTAAGTACAATGTTCTTATTGTGTTCATATTGTATTGCAAAACACTTTTGCTGCTAGTGAGGTGGGATACGGGTAAGGTTAGGAACAGGTTTGTTGGTTTGGGTAGGTTTAAGGGTGGGTTAAGGTGTAAGGGATGGTCAACTGTGTAATTATAACTTTACGTACAGAATTTATTACAGATTTAAGTTACCATGCAGGTAGTTTAAAATATAATTACAAATGTACAAACTGTATGTCACAATAAGTGCATGTACAAGACCAAATTATTAATTTAAAATGTAAGTAACATAGTTTTTAATGCACTTCATAAAAGTGGTCCTCAACAGTGTAAAGAAATACTATTTGAGAGAAGCAGTCTTTATCAGCGGGAAGTTAAAAGCAGCTCGTAAGTGTATTTACTTGTCGCATTAGTGTTTAGTGCAGTTGTCGTTGCTAGGAAATGCTTGTTTTGTTTGTGTGGAGATGTGCTGATATCGCGTTTGGGCTCGTTCTGTATCGCGTATCTTGTCAGTGTCTGTGTAAAAAGATGTGAAAAAAATAAGTTAAGTGTGTCCAGCTGAATTAATTTAGTTAGACGGGTATAAAAAAAGCTTAGTTTACCGCGGCAGCCGTCGCGACTCTACCGTGCGACTCCACCGGGCAGGACACCGGCAAAGGAAAAGTATCGCTTTTTATTTCTCCTCTTTCCTATTACTTGTTTCACTTTTGTTTCAGTTTTTATAACCATTTCTTGCTATGTGTAAGTTGTTGTTTTTTAGCTTGTAAGTTTGGCAGCGTTATTTTTTAGGATTACTGATAAACTACTGTCCTTTGATTTGTATTATTTGTATTTATTATTTATTTAAATTTTAGTTAAATTATGTCTAAATTGATTATGTCTGTATAGGTCTTTTATTAAGTTTTAGTTTTATTTATTTATTTTTTAATACTTCACCAAACTAATGGAAATGAAATAATGAGTTATATATTGAATTTATAGAATGTCTATTCAGTGTTGTCAAAGACCCGGTATTTCGGTACCAAGTCGGTCCTAAAAAAATGAAAACGTTACAGTACCAGGTTTTCTTAGGTACCGGTGGTACCGAGTACCCGGTCAAACCGGTTCTTGATGCGCTATCCAAAAGCTATCCTCTTCCAGTGTTACCAAGTCCGCGGTTTTCCCTTGGAATTGGGCTACTTTAACACTGTTGCCGCCGGTTGTTTTTCATGTCCGCAGGTTGAAAAACGACCCCATTAACGTGATATTTAGCCCCTGGAATGCAAATTTTACCAGGGGAACCCCACCAAAACATGCGTATTTTATTCTCGGAACGCTATTTTTAACGGGGGACCCCCTCGAAACACAATTGGGCGGGTTTTGTTGTGAAAAACTGGCAACCCTTCTTAACAGCGTGGCAACCATCACAGCGTGAAACGCATCAAACTAACAAAACCACCCCGACAAGTTAAAAGCAGGGTACGTGTCAATTACATTTTTACTATTTAGAGACTTTTTGTTATGAATATTATTCCATATTTTAATTTGAATTTCAGATGGAAATAAACGATACCGTAAGTTCATCGTGCATAGAGCGCGTTAACACTAATATAGTCATTAGAATTACTTTGTTCATTTTTTGTTCAAATTATTATCTACTCGAATAATTAAACCTATTTAATGCTTTCCCGGGCCCCCCCCTTAAAAATTTTGTAATTTTTATTACTGTAAAAAACAGGAGGACATAACGGTATTTACTATTTTTACACACCAGAAGCTTTTAAATTAACTGTGTAACCAAAATATGCGTGTTAGAGAATGTACAAATGTATGGTTACAGTGATTTGTCATATGCAGCCGTCCTTCAGAACTTTTTTTTTTTTTTTTTTTTAGTTGTAATTCTTGGCTGAATATCTCTAGCAGGTTTTAAAAGCCCTTTAAAATTAAATATGAACACAGTTTGGATTAAATAAAAGTACAGTCAAATGTTATCTCCTGTATAGACTTTACTGTACAATGTTAGATCTAGTAACATCTTACAGTGAGTGAACAATATATTTTTAAAACATTCATTAATGTTTGTGAATGTTATTTAATACAAACACTTGATCATTCATGTTTGTTCATTGTGCATTAAATAATTTTAACAGATTGAACTTTGAAATTAACCCTTAGAAGAATAATTGCCATATAACTATTGTTTCTTGTTAGGTCATGTTATCTAACAAATAAAATCTTATTGTAAAGTGTTTTTAATACTACAGTTTCCATCTATTTGATATACACTTAATATATGTAATCTTATCTAAATTTATTATAAAAGCTGAGGTTTGTTATTTACTGAAAAGTTATATTTTAGCTGGTGTCAATGATCTAATGTTGCATGTGGTCAGACTCAGCCCATCACTTTACTTAAGTATATTATATTTACCTTTTACAGCTGCAGACTGAGGATGATCCTGAAACACACCAGCAAACCCTAAAACAGACAACAGTTTACAGATGTTTTTCAGTGGCAGCAAAAATATGAAAAACTTTTGGGTGAAACTTGTTTACTTTTTTCATACTTTTATTACTTGTGGAAAAACTTGAAACACAATTTTAAATAAGTATAAAGAATGGCATTGGTTTTGTACATTTAATTTTTGTTTAACGTTATTAATAAAAATGTTGTTCAATTAGCATTTTTTTTGTGTTTTGCTTTGGTACCGAGGAGCAAGGTGAGAACCATCTGTGATTTTCACTGGTATTGGTCCAGAATACTGATATTTTGGGTACTGTGACACACTAATGTGTGGTATATAATATATATAGGATATATATATAATATATATATATATATATATATATGTGTGTATGTATATGTACAGTGGGTACGGAAGTATTCAGACCCCTTTTAAATTTTTCACTCTTTGTTATATTGCAGCCATTGCTAAAATCATTTAAGTTAATGTGATTTTCCTCATTAATGTCCCTCACAGCACCCCATATGTCGACAGAACAACACAGACTTGTTTGACATTTGTGTGCAGATTTATTTCAAAACTAGACAAACTGACAATATCACATCTGTTTTCTAATTATTCAGTCCCCTTCTACTGTGACATCAACTCATACTATTTTAATGCTCAGTGCTGTCCCTTGTATGCAATCGTCTCGGTCTGTTCTTACTTCTTGGTCCTGATATTCTTTGAGATGGTTCTACACCTTCATTTTGAGTCCAGCTGTGTTTGATTATACTTACTGGATTTGATTAGGAAAGCAACACACCTGTCTATATAAGACCTTACATTTCACAGTGCATGTCAGAGCAAATGAGATCATGAGGTCAAAGGAACTGCCTGAAGAGCTCAGATACAGAATTGTGGCAAGGCACAGATCTTGCCAAGGTTACAAAAAAAATTCTGCTCTGCACTTAAGGTTTCTAAGAGCACAGTGGCCTCCATAATCTTTAAATGAAAGACGTTTGGGACGACCAGAACCCTTCCTAGAGCTAAAAATATCAAAGACAAAATACACAAATGACAATAATATACCCAATGGCCTAAAGAATATGTGTGTTCATTCAAATAAAGGTTTTCCTATGAATTAATTAGTAAAAAAAGTCAATTTCTACTGTGCATTGTGCCTCTTGCCCTGGGACATGCAGGGATTTTCCCTGCTTGGCCTTCCGTTGGCCAATAAGACCCCAGTGCTATCAGCGTTGGGTTGCCATGGAAACCAGGGGCCTGTTCGGCTTCCTGTGGTGTTACGCAGTTCAGGGGAAGGTTTCATAGGTCCTCATATGGCTTGTTTCACTGAGGGTGGTTACAGAGTATTTGTTAAATATAAAAAAAAAAAATATATTGTGTGTTTGATTGGTCCAGAATCTACAGTAGTTGGTATATTAACCTTAGTATCAGTTACTGAATTACGTTCTGTTAAACTGTAAATTATAAGTAACACCGAAACACTTAAACGTGTGCTACCAGGGAGGGGGTATTTTAATCTCTCTTACTGGCTGTTTATGTGATTACGTGATGTTATTTACTGTAATGTAACAGGCAACCATTACACCATGTCACCCGTACACGACAGTTATCATGTCTCAGGGCCGGCATCAGCTGCGTCTCACTGACGTGACAAAGCGACCGTTGAAATCATTTGAAATTTTGTGTCAGCACACGTCCATAAATAGACTTTGGCAGCATTTTACTGTCAGTGATTTGCCATGAGCCATCACTGGACTTACGGTGTTGCGCTGCATCCTGTAGACAGCATCACTGATTATAATAAGTTTTATACACTGATCTATAAATAATGAATCTCTAGATCAGTGTTTCTATAGTATTTTGCCGCGCCGCTTGCATCCGGTGTAGACGGGGTGTTAGGAATCGTTATTTGTTTTCTGTGCCTTATAAGGATTAATGCTTCGGGCACACCCGCCCCCCGCCGATGTCATCGTCCATCACGATGTTTCACTGTAGACCTGTCCGATGCCAATTTTGTAGACATCGCCCAACCCTATTGTCCAGGATTCCAACAAGATAAATATTATGCAGTGTAGAAAGCTATATTGATTGTTAAAAGGAGCCTATTATGCCCTTTTTTACAATATGTAATATAAGTCTCTTGTGTCCCTAGAATGTGTCTGTGAAGTTTACTCCACAAATCATTTATTATAACTGTAAATGGCTTTCTTGTGTGGAAACAAAAAAAAAGAAGCTGTTTTTGTATGTCCCTTTAAATGCAAATAAGCTGCTGCTCTCAGCCCCCTTTTCCAGAAGAGGGCCATGCCTTTGCAGCTCATGCTTTGGATACTGCAGAAGAACCAATATGACTTGACACTGTAAATACCGATTTTAAGCCCTATATGTATGAATCCGAGTCAGAGAAACTCTTGCAGAAGTAACAACTGTGATAATGAACCAGGATGAATTTTTCAGCCATTTTGCAGTGATAAAATACACACACACACACACACACAAATACTGTAATATAACGAGACGTGAGATTTTGGGGGGTACAAGTCTCTAATATTTTTGGAGAACATACACCATTTGAAAAAAGACAATCATCAAACTGTACTGTGCATAATAAATTGCTGTTATGAATTATACCAACAGTAAGCGTTTTCAGGTTAAAAATTTTAATTACGACAGATCTAATTTATGTGAATACAATAAGAGACAATGGATTCTTTAGCTGCATTAGCTGTGAAGCTTGCTAACAAACAAAATTAGGTAGGTGATTTGAAAACATTGACAAAATATAAAGTGCAATGCTTCTGGGTGTGTAGCTGGATCCTGCCCAGCTCACTGAGGGGAGGGTCTGTCACCAGTTGTGGGCAGTGCCTGTTTCAGTGTGGTGTCACAATGTGTTAAAAATGCAAATGACACATTTTGAGGCACTATTTATGATTTTTAGGGAGTATAAAGAAAGGAGTGGGTCGCCGCCGATAGCCTTGTGGGCAGTGTGCCAACATACAGCACCATAGCACTACAGGCATCCTGAATTCGAATCCTGGCCCGAGGACCTTTCCCGATCCCGCCCCCCTCTCTCTTCCACTTTGCTTCCTGTCAACTTTAAACTCCTATCACAATAAAAAGAAAAAATGCCAAAAATAAATCTTAAAAAAAAAAGTGGGTGGATTTTTATCATTATAGTGTGGTTGTGTGTACACACACTGCTGATACACATTTCTGTTCAAACACCATGTAAATGTAAATTTTGCATAATAGCTCCCCTTTACCTTCTGTAAATGCGTGGATGAGCATTTCATGTTTTGGTCAAGCCATAACCATAGTGGTGGTATCTTGTGTTATGTCACTGTGAATGCAGATGCATTGACTAGATGGTATTTACATCTCTGGTCCTCGGGACTCACCTCCCAGAATGTTTTAGATGTCTCACTATTCAACACACTAAGAAGCTGGTGAGTTGAATTAGTGAGACATCTAAAACATTCTGATAGGTGGGTCCCCGGGACATGTTTACACTATACTGAGATCCGATCACAATGCGTATGTGGACAGCATCTTGATACTGGTCACATGTTAATGCCAATTGCAAATACATAGTTTGATTTGATAAATCAGGTCACAAAATGATTTGGAGCCCGTTTACACCTGTATTTAATGTGGTCCAATTGTGAGCAGAGACACACACAGAACAGACACACACATTTAGACACCAGAAACAGGGAAACAGATAGGAATCTGGGGAAAAAAAGAGATCTCTTGACTGGAATACAGGAAACAGGAGTGTCAACTGTATTCTGCTGCGCTTGAGGGAAGGCTCTTTTGACTTTTTTAGTCCCACAACTAAAAATCAAACTCTGTCTTTTCAGAATGAACCCTGCTGGTGTAAAGCCCCCAGGCACACATCCAGGATTGAGAGCTCACAGATTACTCTCATTGTTCATCTGCTGAGTAAGCTCCGTCCGATAAGACTCTAAAAACGTCTGCCTGCCCTTCATCCTGTCAACATCAAAAAAAGCCCTCAGCCATTTGCTGGGGCAAAACAGCGTCGCCATGGATACAGAGTCCACCTACTCTGGCTACTCATACTACTCCGGACGGTCGAGGGGATCTCACAGACATGGGTAAGAGTTTCCATGAGGGTCTCTTTCTCTTTCTGCTTCCTTTTTGCCTGTCAGTTTTTGAGTGGCAAGTTTTAAAGACACTGCAGTGTGATATGCAGCAAGTCACTGGATACTGTCTCCTCTCTGTCTGCCTGTCTCATCTTATGAGATCATTGTCGCTCTTTTCTTTTTGCCCTCCCTTTCATTTTCCCCTTCTCTGTTGAATTTCTTATTTATCAGATGATTTATCAGCCCAACATCAGGTTACTTATTCTAAGGCTCGCTCAGGGTCTTCTATACCCAACACTTTAAATTTCCTTTAGACATGGCATGTAACCCAATGTGTCCCCGCAGCTGCACTCCCTCATGTCTCTGTTTCTGACTCACTATCATTCTCCATTGGTGTCACCACATTGAAAGATAAACTTGGAGAAAATTAAGGTAACCTTTGGGAATCCTTTGACTTTAATCAACTTCAATTCTATCCTGATATTTTTTTCTTTAGAGTTGGTTTGTGTTACTATAATATAATATAATGCATTTAACAAAAAAAAAAAAAGGATTTACATATACAGTATATTGTAGATCTAAGTTCAGTACGCTTGCATTTTGAAGTTTAGTTGAACACAAATATTGACACAAATGAAGTTGAAATATTTCTAACATAAGATGTCCAGCATGTTTTTACATGTTTTTATATTTACACCATGGCATGCATTTACATGTTTGGCAGCATTTTCACACTGGGTGAAAGTTTCAACCTTAGTTCAGCACCTTTAAACCTGACAGCGATCTTTATGTTGGTTTGAGAAATGGCAATACAACAATAATTGAGATGATCATGAAAGCATGATTTGCAAAGTTATGGGGGGAACACAGCCCTGGTCAGTAATGACCAGTCACTAGTGATTTACTCATACAAGTACTTACACAATGTCAATCTACGTATGCTAAAATGAGAAAGATGTAATGGTAACAGCCTTTCTGCAGTACTAGTTTTGCCAAGTAATGACTCAATGTGGTACCCGTGAACTGTCTGACTGACAGACGACTGCTTTCAAATGCTGATATGCTATGAAGAACACCTGCATTTTGCAGTATATGGCTGTGCATGAATGCATATGTCTGACAGATCAGCTACTTGGTCAAAATGCCCACCTTGCCATGTATGAATGCAAATAAAGTTGGTTCTGTCTTATGGTTGAATGTAAACGTGGGACAAAAATGCATGTCAAATGTTTGACAAGTCAGGTCTGTGCCTGTGCTTCAGGTCTTGTCATGTAAATGTGGCCCAATAATCCTGCCATTGTCTGTTATGTCATTAATAATAATGATAATCAAGCAATATTAACAATCAAAAACAGAAAAAAACTCACTGCTGTTGGTTGGATAATTTAAATTACGTGTCAATCATAATTAGATTCTGAAAAACTCTTTGTTCTGTTGCTGGATTACTTTGGTATGGTATTGGCAACGGCTAGCAGGTTGTGTATTTACATTTGTCATTTTAATTTTATTATATTATTAATGATAACTTGTATTAAAATATTAATGGAATATTTTACAGTATTTTTTGTGATTTCGCTATAGCGTTTGTGCATGTTATACTAAATGATTTAGACAAAGTTTTATTTGAAACTTAAGCTACTACTACTGACAACGTCAAGCTATTGTCAAATGTGCATTTCTAAGAGACAATAAATGTAACATTATTAATACTGTAGGCTGCACTGCAAACTGCTGAAGATACGTGTCAAAGTCAGGCAACTCAAACCTGTTTCATGACATGAAACAATATCACTCATTAGAAAATGCAAAAACTAAGAAATTAATTTTTCTATTAAAAAAAACAATGTAAGTATTTAGATAGTTTTAAGGAAAATGGCTGGTTGAAAGGATGCAAGAATTCAAAATACATGAAAGTGTTTGTCTTGACCATAAAGATTAAGTTTAAATCACAATTTCTACAACTTTCACTTAGGAGCAAAAATCTGCCTTTAAACTTGAAAGAAATAATGATTTGAAATGTATTGTGATAATTATCGATATCAACTGATATATTTATCATTATAATTTTTTTTTAGCCATATCGCCCAGCCCTAAGGGGGAATGAAGCATCTACTTCGCTCCGTTCCGCCATGCTGCTCATGTGTGTTGGGCTTGTTTACATCAGAGTGTGCAAACACAATAAAATATAACCGTGTATTTTATAATTTTATACTTTCACACACAGACAATGTTGAGCTTTCTTCTTTGCACGAGAATGACGTTGATCGTTACTTTCTGGCATACACCACACCTATTAAGGGTACTGTTGGCAGTGGAAAGGGATCAGGGTTTACTGTCCCGAATCGTACCATACTGTACTGACCCATACCGCTCACTGAAAATGAGCCATAAATTGCATCTTAGAACAAATGTTATGTGAATATATATATATTGATAAATATATATAGTGAAAATATGTGATAATCACATAGGAAATGATTATTGAGGAAATTACTTCCTCATTACTAAACATGAGTTATCAAAACAAGCAAGCTTAGTAGTCTGACAGTTCTTCACTACCAAACTGGTTTGATCCAGCTGTTTAAATGTTGCTTATGCGCTAAATACGTAAAACGGATTAATTTATATATTAGTAAAAAAAAAAAGCTTTGTTAGTGCACAAAAAAAACTGGTACACTGGTTAAATGCACTTTAAGTTGTAGTTCAGTGTGCTTAGCTATAAACAGAGTGGAAGTGCATGCTGCAAATCATGAAGTGCACTGATAATCTATAGGCCATACTAGGTTAGGTGAGAGTAGAAGTGCATTGCATGTGAAACATGAAACTGGTTATCCTGGTTTCACCTTTGTCACACTGCCAAGCTTTGATTTATGGTCACCAGCATCTGGAGAAACCATAATTTACTGTCAAACCCAGTAATGCATGCTGTCAGATTCCGCACACACATACATGCTCAGTTACAAACACTGCACATATGCTGTGCAACACAGTAAGAATTATTGACTGAATCCACATAATGTTGCATGAAATGTCTTCAGATGGAAGAAAGTTTGCAACTGCGCAGCATCACATTAAATCGTTACCAACCAATTGTGTGTAGTTATTATATATAATTTGCCTTTGGATTTTTTTTGGATGGTTGGATTTCACTCATTTATTGCTTGTATAGCAGTTTTCCAGAAATCAGACCTCACAGAATGTTACAATTGATTTAATATCATATTTTAAAAAGTTCTTAAAAAATGATGTAGTATTATTAAGTATGATAAGCTATGTGATCTGTCAGCAAAACAATGGCTGGATGGTTGGGTTGGACTCATTTTGTTCCAGCCTGGATTCCAATATTCCTTGATCTAGAAAGCTCTAGATCTTACATTAAGCCTTAGTCATGTAGAAAATCGAGCTGTTTGATTCAGCTAATTCTAATTAAATGGTACAGCACACTGGTAATGATATGGGGAACTGAATGAAATTAAAAATTCAAGCCCTAATCTGCAGTACACCGTGACTTACAGGGTCCCAGTAAGAGTTTCCTATGTTAATTTGGATTAAGACCGAGTTCCAAAGACATCCAAAGGCAGACACTAGTTGCAAGAGTGTACTCTGTCATTAGTTTGTAGTTTGCAACATTTATGTTTGAGTTTCCACACTTTCCTGTTATGTGTTTGTTATTCTCTTTTGTCACAAATAATAGTGTTATCACCTGGTAAGCCAGTTCTTTCAAACAATAAGATGAAAACTGTTTGTCAACTTTAGTTTAGCTTCTTGTTCCCATCTTGAATAAGCAGAGCAGGAAATGGGCAGGGTACATGGAAGCAGATGAGAATGGGAGGGGTTTAACATGCTGTCCTTGTTTTGATTGAGGATTGAGACTGTTTTCAGAGAGAGCATTGCTATTTAGAATAAACCTGTACAGTATTTTACACTGACTTGGATATGACAGCGGTTGTTTTCCATAGTCTGTTGTAGCATCACAACAAGTGAAAAATGAACAGTTTGATAAGCATTTAAAGGAATAAAGGGGTCATAAACTGAAATCAATGAAATTATTTAATAAAATGAAATCAAAATTATTTTTGATATATAAGAGGTCATTGTGCTATAAAAGCATTCTGTAAGTTTCAGAACTCAAAATTTTCTTGTTTGTCTAAAAACAGCTAAAAACAACAGGTTGTGCAATGTGCCACTTTATGACATAATAGTGTGGCTAAACACCGCCTCCTCTGAAGAAGATCAACTCCTGCTTCTACATCACTGCCTGTTTAGCCCCATCCACCGATTCGCGCACAGTAGGTAAATGACAAGAGTGGCAAACGCAGGTTTACGCAGAAACCAAATGATAAACTTCATTTGATTAACTTCTTACTAACTCCGTCAGTTAGAACTTGGTCCTTTTTTTAACTTCATTTTACTGTGGAATTGCTTACAAATAAGGAACAATTAGACACAAGATTTTCAGAAAGATTGAAACTGAAAGACGATGCTGTGGCAACTATATTGGATATGATGTAGCACCACACAAGTGTGAGTAACTGTTTTTATTATGTGATCACTATTGCTTTGTCTGTTATTACAGACCGTTTGATATGTACTACTAAGTATTTATGCGTTTTAACCTAAAACACAGCAGCATCCATCTGTGAAGGATGTAGGCGTCAACAACATACACAAACTGTTAGCCAATATAGCCGTGGGCATTTACTTCCGAGTCTGCAATCCCCCACGCCTATTCAAACAGAGCGGTCTGATGAGGGGGGTTAATTTAATGCGGGCAACAGCTTCTAATGTATTAGAGAAGATAGTGCCCATATTGCTAGTCATTTCGAGAGCAGTTGAGATAAATTAGGGAGTTTATTTGTGAATCCTCTTTGGTGGTTGGAACCTAGTTCTACCCAGATGATAAAGCTGAGCCATATTAGTTTAATATATCAGTTAATAGGGCAGCATGACCGAGACAAGGTAGTGGTCGTAAACACCAACGTCCAACTTTGAAGGTAAGATATCTATATCATTAAGATTAATTTCAAGCGATATAATTAAAACTAGTGTATGATTAAATTGATGAGTGGGTCTGGTTATGTTTTGCTTTGGGAACTCCGACAAAGTGCGTATAAAACGTTAACCAATAGGTCTGAGAGGAAATCTTCAAATTCTTTTAGGAAATCTTTATATAGTCCTGGTGGTCTATAAACAGTAGCCAGTGCAAGAGATACGATAGATTTCTTTTGTGTATATGACAGTGTAACATTAAGTAGAAGTATTTTGAATTAGTTAAACCTGTATCCTGTTTTCTGAGTAACATTGAGAATATCACTTTATATTGTTGCAACACCGCCACCACGTCCAGTCTGACTGGGCTCATGCTTATAACAGTAGCTGTGTGGAGTAGACTCATTTAGACCAATATTGACCATTAATTTTACCTTTGTCATGTGAACCTTTTTTCTTAAATTAACTTCTGAATTTGAATTAAATATTTGAATTTCAGTTTTTTTTTATTTCATAATTTAACTGTAAATAATAACTTAATATAACGAATAATAGTTCTCTTGAATGATTTCTTGCTGCATAATTAATAGGGTTCCACTCCATTAAATGTGTAAAACCATTACAGGGTTTACGGACTCAAATGGTTAAAAGAAAAATTTAGCAATTTAAAGGGATCATGAAATGCATGTAATTTTATAATTTTCTGAGATGCATTTAAAATCTTAGTTTGCTTTTTTATCAAAAGTGATCAACATCGTTGGCACCAATAGCCTTGTGGGCAGCACACCGACATGTAGTGCCGTTGCGCTTCAGGTGTCCCGAGTTCGCGGACCTTTCCCGATCTCGTCTCCCCTCTCTCTCCCACATCATTTCCTGTCACTTACTGTCCTATCGAAATAAAGGCATAAACGCCAAAAATAAATCGCAAAAAAAAAAAAAGTGGTCAACATTTAGATATATATGTCAATTTCTACCCTAATTTTACCCCTCCTTGAATGCTTAATTGAAAGGGCATGTCTGCTGTGAGGATTAGTTGTTGATGCCCCATGCAATGATTGGCCTAACATCTTGCAATATTAAAGGGGTCATATGACATAGCTTTGGTGTAATGAAATGTGTTTATGCTGTTTAAGGTTAAAAAAACACATTATTTTCCACATACTGTACATTATTGTTGCTCCCCTATGCCCTGCCTTTCTGAAACGCGTCGATTTTTACAAAGCTCATCGGTCTGATAAAGCGAGGTGTACTCTGATTGGCCAGCTATCCAGTGCGTTGTGATTGGCTGAATACCTAAAGCGTGTGACGGAAATATGTTACGCCCCTTACCATACAGTGATGTCCTGTCCGGCCGGAGCGTTGAGACAAAACCAATAAAACCCATTAAAACGAGGCATTTGTTGCATTCCAGTGGGGACATAATGACTATCTGTCTTCTTTAACGTTGCGGTCCCGCGCAGTGGAAAAATAAAACATGTCTGCGTTTGTGATCGGAGAAACGACAAAAAACAAGTGCTACTCTACACTGCTCAAAACTCGCGTTTGAATCGTCAGTGGCAAATTCTTTAAATATGAAAACATACTTACAGGCTGTGAGTCAGAGCAGCCGGCATTGTTGGCAACTCTCCCAGGTTCAGGAAACAGTCCTCCGTAAAATGCGTTGCACACACAAATATTTGGTTTGAACTGTTCTGGAAAAGTGTGTAAAACAACTCTTACCCAGCTGATTCTCAGTTGGTTCCTCTTTTGGAAGGCCAGACAAAGTCATTTTTCGCTTTCGCAACCGAAAACACAGCATCTCCACGACATGGGGCTGCCGCGGAACAATTTGCTAAGCAAGAATAAAAGTTATGCCGTAAACATTTGGGCGGCGTTATGCAAATCTTCCCACACAGTGATGTAGACGTGGTAGCGAGTTTAAACGAGGAATTAGGTTGTGGCAGAGTATTAATTTTGATAAAGAATATCTCTTTGGGTTTTTTTGACTTTAGTCTTTGCAACTTCAGGGTTCTTATCTATGCACAATCAGCTTGTACACTCCAAAGAGAAAGGAAAAACTTGAAATCGCATCATATGACCCCTTAAATGAGTATTACTTGTGGAATTCTCTTGAAAACCTTTACTGCATTTTTACTGTTAACATATGCCAAGATGTTGTTAATATGTAAAACTGTACCTTATATGTAGAACTGAACTGTATGTAGAACTTGTTGCATCAAATGTTAACTGGTTACCACTGAACTGTAGCCAAACCTATGTCTGCTGAGCACATTAATTGCATTAATTAACTAATGCGCAAACGACAATCTCATTTGCTGTGCTCACCTATTATCGTCCCTCATTTGATTTCAGAAAATCCGTTCGAGCGAACGCACATAACCTGATTAATATTCATGAATCCAGCTGCTCGTTAAACCTTAGTGCATTTTATATTGTTCTTATAAGTAGAATTATTATTATCTTATCAGTATTATTGTTAGTTTTTTTTTCTACAGAAACACTGCAGACCAAATAAAAAGCACCAGCACCCAGGTCCTCAGTCATGGTTACCAAAGGTTTTAAAATTCTAATGACTTCTAAAAAACTTCTATTATTAATAATACTTGATTATAATCTTATAAGCTTGACTGCTGGACTGATGATATTAAGAGTGTACTTTCGCTATTTAAAAAAGCGTACCCATGTTACAAAACAATTAGTGCTATGCATTTATCCCATCCAAAGTGCACACAGCAGTGAACACACACACAGCATGAACACACACAGCAGTGGGCCATTTGTTTTTGCTGCGACGCCTGGGGAGCAGTTGGGGGTTCGGTGCCTTGCTCAAGGTATTGGAGGTGGGAGAGCGCTGTACATTCACTCCCCCCACCTTTGGGTCACGAGTTCCGGAACTCTAAAAAACCATTAAGCCACGACTTCCCATGATGCAATGATCTCCTTAATGCAATGCAATTTTTGTAATCTCACAACTTTTATCATAACTAGCACAGTAAAAACATGAATATAAACTGTCAAATGCAGAAATCAAAGAACTGATAGAAAATACTTGTAAACCACTCTGCAACAAGGATCATCTGTACATGAGCCCTTACATATTATACCGATCACAGGTCATTAAATGCAGTGTCAGATTTTAATGTTGTAGTTCTCGAAATTAATGTATAAAGTTTTTTGCACCAAAAAAAGGTATTTCTTTACCTAACTGCAGTACCACTCTTGTGATTGATGGAAAGACACGAGTTGTTCAGAACACTCAGAAGGCCATAATTCATAGAGGTCTATGAGCAAATTTCTGCAGTACGGCGGGATTGGACTCCCAATGTTTTCATTTACATTTACATTTTGTCATTTAGCAGATGCTTTTATCCAAAACGACTTACAAATGATGACAATAGAAGCAAATAGATAAAATATAATTAGAATAGGGAGTGCTAGAGTTAGAGGGTCAAATAAAGATGGAAGAAATGTGTTTTAGCTGTTTCTTGAAGATGGCTAAGGACTCAGCTGCTTGAATTGAGTTGGGCAGGTTATTCCACCAGGAGGGAACAGATAATGTAAAAGTCAGTGAAAATGATATTGTGCCTCTTTGGGAATGGAACATAATGCGCCATCACTGCAGACGCAAACTTTGAAGAGCACAGAAGCGAAGTAATGATTTAGGTTAAAAGGGGGGGCAAGCAGGTGGGTTTTTTTAGGCACAACATTCAATGCTTGGAATTTTTATGTGAGCAGCTATTCGTAGCCAGTGCAAATTGATGAACAGAGGTGTGACATGCTTTCTTTTCGGCTCGTTAAAGAATTATCTTGCAGGCCACATCTGGATTAATGGTTAGAGGTTGAAACAGGGACTGGCTGGAAGACCTCCAAGAAGAGCATGCAATAGTCCAGTATGGACAGAACAAAAGAGCGTGAACAAGGGACCTGATCTTCCTTAGTGTTGTATAACGCAAATCTGAGGGGGACCGGAAAAGTTTTAGCCAATGTGATCTGAGAAAATCAGATGATCATTCAACAAAACTAAAGGTTACTGGAGTGTTTTGAAGGGTTATGGTGGCGTGACTAGGGCGTCAAAAAGTGACAAATAAATTCGAATTTTGTCTTGAATTTTTTTTTTTTTTTTTGTTTATCCAAAATCAAATTATATTAAATTTAAATGCAATAATTCCAGTGAGGGTGAAAGAAAGGCTTTGGCTTATCTCTTGAGGCCACCAAAAGGGTTGGCACGAGCAAAACTATACTAATTGCACGTTTATTAAAAGCATAATAACATGCCTGTGAAAAAGTCATAATGTTTATAAACCAATTGTAATTAATTAAGTTGCTTAACTATAAACAAAACAGCATAATGTTTGTATGCATAGTTTAATACAAAGGGTGAAAAAGCCAATCACACAGAGTACATTTTTTTTATGAGTTGCAGTGGGATGGGGGAAAAACGTCTCAGGTTACCTTATGTAACCATGGTTCCCTGAGTAGGGAACGAGGCACTGCATCCTCTAGGGTTAACGCCTCGTCATGACCCGTGTCTGAAGCATACACTGAAAAAACACAAATCGTTGGCGGCGACAGGCCATGACGTCACTACCGGTGCGACTACATTATAAATCGGTGCCGGGAGCTACACATCTTTCACTTCTTCGTCTGAAGCTTGCGTCAGCAGCATGGCAAGAAAACGAGAGGACGCAGTGTCTCGTTCCCTACTCGGGAACCATGGTTCCCATTCAGTAACCTGAGGACGTTCCCTTTCCATGGGTAAACTTCGAACTGCGTCCTCTAGGGTTCGCTATGGGGAACGGTATACCCACGCCACCATGGTGAGGGGAGTGCATGCCAGAAACCTATGGCGTGCACTAAGTACCAACTCTACCATATTTCGCCCCTGGGACATTAGACAGCTGTCAGTGAAGTTATTCCCTACGGCCAAAGACCTAGGCTACATACCCAAAAATACTTACCTGTTAGGGCCAGACTCCTGGGCCCGGGGTCGAGCTCAAGGCTTGGAATCAGGAATAAATATCTTTAAGGGGATACGACCAAGTGCCTAGAATCATACTAGTCTTGGCCCGTCAAACAGGGGCTACCGCACGTTTCTCTTTCTTTTTTTGGGGTGAATGTGGCTAGGGCTGCACGATAATAGCATTGCGATTTAACGCGCGCATCTTGTCAGTAAAGCCGGTTCTGTGATTAGTGGTAAATCTCCATCACCTGCTTTCAGACGGGGCTGCATTTACTACACAGAGCCGTTGTTCTCTGAGGAGCTGCGCTAAAAATCGCGCGAATATGAACATGGTTTTGCGCAGCTCGTCAGTGAACAACGGCTCTGTGTAGTTAATGCTGCTCATTGTGAAATCCCGCAGGTGATGGAGATTTACCGCTGATTACAAGAACCGGCTTTACTGACAAGATGCGAATGACAATCGCGTTCGATTAATCGTGCAGCCCTAGTATGTGCTGAAGGAACTGTCTCAACAAACCCCTAGTAGCAACACCCTGTTAAAAATGGATATCCAGAGGATAGGGGGATGGTGCCAAGGCGGGTTTACCGGGGTTTTAAACCACTCGAAGGAGCACGAAGTCGTGCGCGTAGATCTTACCATACAGGGATTTTGAAAAGTGGGCAAAAGGCCTAACGTGCAACACTTACGATTATGTGGATTTTTAGACAAAGTGGGCCAAAGGCATACACGTGCCCACACTTACCGCTATGGGATTTTAGAAAGTGGGGCAAAGCAGAATGTGCGCACACGTGGGAATTACGGTTAGGGTTTTCATGGCACCTGAATAGGCAGCCCATAGATAGAAAATAAACGGTATCCCAAACGCAATGTCTAAGCTATTAATGTGGAGTTGATAGCAGTAAATCGGAAGCCTGAGGTGAGCAAACATCCAGCTCTAGAGAAGGAGCTCAAACCTACGCAGGTTCCAATGGTGGAACAAACAGCTAGCAATGATTCAGCTGAGGGAGCAAAACACACAGTTCTCAATTCCGAGAAGGGGGCTTGAACCTGCAGCATGTTCCCAGCTGGAACAAAGCTAAGCAATTATTCAGCGAGGAAGAACACACCTAGTTCTCATCCGAGAAGGGGCTCGACCTACACGCTGATTGGTAAAAGCAGAAGGGTAAGCATACTGACAGGCTAGCCAAAACTAGCGCAATTCAGGGAGGCGAGGCAGGGGGCCAAATCCAATGATGGCTGCTGGTTCAGGTGCTTGGAGGAACAGGAGAACCTCCAACTTTCTCATGTGAGAGGGAGAACTCCGGAAATCAGAGACATAACGGTGCTCATTCAGGTAACCTTGATAAAAGGGGAGCAATGCTCCCAAAACTAACACGCGGACAGCAATGGAGCGAGGGAATCCACCTCCTCAGAGCGGATATTAACACGCGAAAAACTGGCTACTTACCGTCTGGACTATAGAGACAAGTGAAATAAGCACGGCAAGTCGAGACCCGGTTTCTGACACCCAAGCAGAAGGGTGCCTCGGAGGACCTACCTAGCAAGGGACAAGGAGAAACAACAAAAGGTCCCGGTTAAAAAACTGTGCAAAGAAAACTAGTCAGAAGGGTGATACACACAACCAACCAGGTCTCATTAGATACACATCTATAATTCATATATACATGATTAGACATGGATAGTACTCCACCCCCCAACTGGTCCCCCTGTCCGGAGAAGAAGGCCTCTAAACCGGCACCATCAGTAAAGATGGTCAGATGGAGCCAACCAAAGGAAGCACAACCAACCAAACCTTATAGGTCCAGTATAGGAGACTATAATGTAGGAAATTTCCCACCTAACCTCGGTCTGGTGGAGAGATGGTGGTTACAGGGGATTTAGGAAGGTGTAGGGCAGATGTAAGACCCCCGGAGGAAATTAGTAGATACTGAGGTATCACTCTGATTCGGACAAAAGCGCTGACGCCCTGTCTTGATCACATCCTTTAGGTCTTTTACTTACCTTCCTTTGACCCGCGATTCTTCCTACCCCTACCAGCGGGCGGGGGAGGAGCGCGAGCCGTGACATTAGCCTTCTGAGCCAGTCTCTGATCCCCAAACTGAGACGGGCTAGGGCCCCTGGGTTGTTCGGGCTCAGACCTTGACTTCTATCCCGGTCCTTCAGCCGGTAAGCCTGATATGCTTGAAGCATCACCATTGTGTGGAATGAAGCGACAGCCCGACCAGCTGCTGCTATGTATGCCCTGGCATCCGAGCGAGTTGTCAAGGAGGGGAGTCTTAGAGGACGTCCCACCCATAGAGAGATAGCTGGCCAGCACCTCTCTATAGGGGCATCTTCTCATAAACGCTTTCGCGCATCGCCTCGATGTTGGCATAACTTGTATGCTGGAATCGATGGAGCGTGAGGAAAAAAAAACGGGGCCTCTTCCTTTCCTTCTCAATCTTTATATGGAAAACAGGAAGAAAGGAAAACTCACCTGAGCTGCAGGGTTATGGCCAGAAAAATAACGTTCATCGAGATACTTCGTGACGTCACTTTCTTCACCCGCTTCACAGCAAGTAAAGCCTCGCCGTGGCGCGATCCATAATTTCCAAAAAACTCATCATACGCAGGGCAGGAGAATTGGGAAGGCTCAGCCCTAGCTTCTTTTGCCCTCCTCAGATATTTCCTGCTCTTCCTGGGTTGAACCCAGCAGAGCACTGGCCCCTGGGTCAGACAATGTTAAATTAAATAATATCATCCTCCAGCGGCTCACTCTCGTTCACAGCCGACGATCACGAAAGGGAAAACCCCTTCAAACTCATCGCCAGATCCATCTGCGATCCCCACGAGCTCATTCCCTACCGTGCTTCAGCAGCGGCGGGTCCTGAACCATGGGGAGCAGATGGCTCCCCCTCTTTCCTCGAAAAAAGAGACAAACGAGAGCAGAGCGGAGAAGCTTTTTCCCTTGGAAAAAACGCTCGCAGTGCACGCAGATTGCCCCCTTGAGGACATCGCATGCGTGCTCTTCGCCCAATCAAATAACGCATAGATCGTGTGTGTCTTCAGATGTTAAACAACGTCAACACGGATTCACACATCCTTAAACGCTTTGCTAGTACTCGCCATAATGAGATAAATAGAGATGGCTCTTACCACAGAAATGCACGCTTCAAAAAAAACAGTCAATGAAGACGAAGAAGAGAATGACGTGTTCTCCCGGCGCCTATTTATGTCGAACCGGTAGTGGTAGTGAACGTCAGGCTGCGCGGCCCAACGAGTTGGTTGGTTTTTTCATGTATGTTCAGACAGGGGGTCCGGACGACGTGTGTCCCCCCTCGGCCCTCTCGGCGGGCCGGCAGTTGCCGTTCCCCTGAAGGGCAAACCCGCCATAACACTTGCCTTACTTTTCATGGCTTTCTCCAACCTTTGTGCTATTTACGGCTATTTGTGCGGGCGCGAGTGCAACCATGATGGAGGGCCCAAGAGAAAACTGCGCACACTATGCGGTAAGTGGTGAAACGGCTTTAGTTTCAGTTTGACGTAAACAAGATCTTCTCCGCACTGATGTTCTCTTTTTCCACAATATTTTTAATTAACAACGCAGCAGCGCCGCATCTAGTGGCTTCAAATGGATAGGTTAACAAAAACATTAAAATGCAACGACACCTACATCGTCATCACATCTCGTGCGCCACTGATAATGCTGCCTCCTTAACGCACACCTAAAATTCGATTGGATTTCATTTTAAATTCGACGAATATTCGAAATTCTAATTTTTTTTGACGCCTAATGTGCCTAATTGGATGGTGAAATTGTGATGAAGAGATGGGTTTGTTGAAACCACAAGCAGTTCTGTCTTGGCAAGGTTGAGTTGAAGGTGATGGTCTTTCATCGAGCAAGTAATGTCTGATAGACATGCTGAGATGCGAGCAGCTATCGTCGGATTATCAGGATGGAATGAAAGGTAAGAGATGAGAGTCATCAGCATAACAGTGATATGAAAAGCCATATTTCTGAATGACAGAACATAGTGATGCCATTTAGACAGAGAAGAGAAGTGGTCCAAGAACTGAGCCCTGAGGCACACCAGTAGCTAGATGTTGTGACTTGGACACCTTACCTCTCCAAGATACTTTGAAGGACCTGTCTGAGAGGTAAGACTCAAACCACTGGAGTGTGGTTCCTGAGATGCCCTTTGCCAATAGGGTTGACAGGTGGAGAATTGTGCACTGATGGTTGTAATTTTATTAATGAAGAGCGTGGCAAAGTCATCAGCTGTTAGAGTTGATGAAGGAGGGGGAGGAGGAGGACAAAGGAGGGAGGAAAATGTTTTAAAGAGCTTTCGAGAGTTAGATTTTTTTGAATTGTTATTTGTAAAATGATAGCATGTCTGATAGCCAGTGAGGACTTGCAGAGGGAAGGAGAAGGAGGAGAGGAGTAACTGATACACATTAAGTTCAGTAGGATTTTTTGATTTGCGCCATACCCTTTCTGCAGCCCTGAGCTTAGAACAATGCTTGCGGAGAACATCAGATAGCCAAGGAGCAGAAGGGGGGGTACGGGCTAGCCTGGAAGACAGGGGGCAGACAGTTTCTAAACAAGACGTAAGAGTGGAGCAGAAAGTATCAGTAGCACTGTTAGCATCAAGAGATGATAACTGTTTAGGAGAGGAAGCGAAGATGAAAACATAGCAGATAGCCGTGAGGGTGAGCGTGAGCATAACGCATCTAATTCTTCCACGAAGTTAGCTAGTGGTCCTTGGGGTCAATAAACAACTACAAAATGGATTTTAAGAGGGTGGGTAATAGTAACGGAATGTGATTAAATGGAGCTGTTGATACCCAGAGATGGTAAAGGATTAAATTTCCAATCATTAGAGATAAGCAGACCAGTACCGCCACCTCTTTTGGTCAAGAAAAAACAAGGGATTTTTAGTGACCACAGAGAGTCAGGACATTGTTTTGGTGTCTTATCCAAAGGATGGGTGATAGCATCTTTCGTTGTTCTGTCATGATTACATTTTGTGTAGTTTTACGTTTACGTGTGGGAGTGTGTGTGCAAAACGTGAGGATTAGAGCATGACTGCCTGTGTCTGCTTTCAGCATATGGTGACTGGGGGTATGAAGACAGAACAGCTAAAAGTTGTTTCAGATTAATGTTTTTCCAGAGCGCAGTGGTTTATTCTGGGCAGACATGAGGTTTGGGGACTGGGTGGTCTGGCTTATGACAGGATAATGGGCTGAGACGGGGTGATGCTTAGTGAATTAGAGGGAGGAGGGATGATTTTATGAATAGTTCAGTGTTGGAGTAGGAATTTATCTGGGTGATAGATAAAAGACTGACCACTTTGGCAGAGCATTATGAAAAAGAGTGCATTTACTGAACACTTGGTCACTTCATGTCTTTTTTTTTTGTAGATGGGATAGCTGTCTGATTGGGTGTGCATGTTCCTTTTACACTTGGCCACATTAATTGGTCTACACCAAATTCTGTCCACTATATGTAAAGAATTCACTTCCGTGATAGATCTAACCAATGAGTGCAATGTCATTTTGAAAGAATAACTCCTGAGAGGACAAATTAATCACCTTTACATACTTCTTTCTCTCTATCAGAAGGCCATACCTAAACTTCACTTAAAAAATTTGCAATGTTTACAGAGAGCGTAGCCGGGACCGCCACAAATCCCGCAGTAAGGAGAGCAGTCGCTCGGAGAAGTCTGTCACTATCAACGCTCCCAGCAGAGACACTTGTTTAGGAGACAGTCGTCGAGGGAGGAGAGTTCAGGTGGAGCGGGGTTTCTGTTATTTATAGGACTATATGGTGTGAATCACGGGTTAACTTTAAATTTGAATTAGTGTTAACTTTAATAAAACATTAATTAAAAGTTTGCTCTATTTTTTTATTTATGAATTTTGATAAATATGTGATTTTTTTAACATAATGCAACGACATGCTGTGGTGTTCTTAAAAGAGAATGTAAATTCCTCACACTTTGTTTTCTCCAATGTAAATAAATGTACCAATTACATGAATGTTAAGACGTTTTTGACTAATGTTCACAAAAATAATTTGTTGTATTAGTTTTCTTCTCTTCTTTCTGATTGCTGCTGCTGCTTGGCTGCTCTTGAGGTCTATGGCGCCCCACAGAACCCACTTTGGGAAAGTAATGAAAATTGGACATGGATAGAGACAGTCCTTATTAACCATTAGCAAGGTTGGGTACTTAACTCCAACCCCTGTAGGCACAACCATCCGCTCAAGGTTGCAGTTATGTTTATGCTAATAACTTTTGAACTGTAATCTCTAAGGGTGTGACAATATACTTAGCTCATGAGACAATACTCGATATTGGGTCCACAAGAATGAGACGAGACAATATTTTAACAATATTAAAAAAAAAGCTTCTATCATGAAGTGACTCGTCTATGACTGGTCTTAGACTATCTATGACTGGTCTTTTGTAGGACTGAAAATAACAATGCAAAAAATGCAGGTGCATTTTGAAATGTTTTAACTAATCATCTTGTAATGAATGTCATTTCAGTTATATATTACAATAAAAGGCAGAACAATAGCCAAGCACGGTAAGGTTTGCCACAATCTCAGCTAACTGGCTTCACTCTTGTATGATTTCACATTAGTCTCTTCAGACCTTACAACTGTGCATGAACTATGCATGAGCACATAATAATTTTGTATTTATTTATTGTTGACTAATAACTTGATATATCAAATCAGTGTTAGGTTAGTGGAGAAACATAAGACAAAAAAGGTTGGGAAACATTGGCATACTGATGATGCAGTTTGGCCTACTTTTGTTGCTTCTTGCTCTCAGAACACTATGATTGTCATACTTGAGTCACAAAAAATTTGACCTGACTCAGACTTTAATTTAAATATGCCACAACAGCAAAACGGCTCACTGTTTTTTTTTTTTTTAATCCAGTGTGAAAAAATGTGACAGTTTCATTGTTGAAAAGATGTACCCTTAATTTCACCAATTTGAGTGCTCACTAAAAACTGCCCCACTTACAGATCTATATTTTAAGTTATGGCTGTCACAATATCAGATTTTTGCTACACAATGATCATGAATTTGGATGAAATTTGAATTTTTACTTCATTTTTTTGGCCAATGAATCACACTCAGAAGAGTGTGTCTCTCTTTTGTCTGCCATGCCCTCCAACAAGATTTTGTGCGGCATTAGTAGCTAACATTGCGTGTCTGTTCTTTTTCTGCTTTATGGCAGAGTGACAACAGCTTAAGGTGCAAATGTTTTCCAACATCACTTGTTGGATTGTTCAAACCAGTCAATTATGCATGGTGCTAAACCATCAAATATCGACCTCTGACAACCCAAACACCCCCACCTTCCTTCATTTTTTTTTCTTGACATCTGACCTACATGTGTGCAATGTTTTAATGGTCAGGTTTTGATGTTTGACTAGTGCCAAGGAATCAGATTCTATAATATTAATGTGTAGAGCTGTTGTATCTAAAGACTTTATAAGGCCACAACAACAAAGATATTATTCCGGGAACTTTTTTAAGGTTCACCTAAAGTGGGAACTAATTGGATTTTCCAACTTGAGAATACGTCTAACCAGTCTCAACCGGCTACAGTCACAAATAATGTTTATACACAGAACTGTGCCATATAACAGCCATAACTATTGTAAGCACACTGGCCTGAGTGTAGTGTGGGCTCCTCAATGCATCCTATGAATGTTGTATATGTCTTTCACACATTCATTCTGTTTTTCTTCATTAGTAAAATGCAGTTTTAATTTTATCTTTAGCTCCTTGCATTGTTTCTTATGTAGACAACAGTTTAAGTAAAAATATGAATATGCAATATAGTGCATAAATTTAGCAAAACTCTCTATACTCTCTTTATAGTTATTTTTTCTAGCTGACCGATGAGCTTATAGACACTGAATGGCTATTCTGAGGTAAATGCATTGTTACGTGGCATTGTTTAAGCTGTTCATTTATTTATTCAATGTTCATTTCATACTATAGTAGTAAAGAGAAAGATATGATGGGTTCATGTGCCGCTTGAACTGAGGTGCTAAAGCGAATGCTCATGCCACATTAACGAGTGCCAAAACTGTATTTATTGTTTGAATTTGGCATAATTTTAAAGCTGATACTTTGTTTATTAAAATGTAACAGAGCACAAAGCTTATTGTGATTAGGCTATTGGAACGGCAAGTGTGCTACAAATAAAATGAAGTTCACGCATTAACAGAAAAGAAAAGATCATGATAAAGATCTTGATAACAATAATTCATAGTATCGATTATAAATGAGAATTGTTAACGATATTGCCAATATCCACACAGTTGACATCTTTACCTGTTGTAGTTTGTTCAGGTTGTGCACCAAGTAGACACTGTTTTTCTGTACTTTTACTTTGCACGTCTCAGTCATTTTCAATCATGCTGCTTTTAGCAGGTGTTTCTTCAACGCTGCCTTCGGCAGAGATGAGGACTGTTATCTATGATGTGCATCATCTCCAGTTTTTTTACGTTATACATTAAAGATGTGTGCATCGCAAAAAAAGAGAAAAAAAAAAGGGGGGGGGGGGGGGGGGCCCCATTTTTTTAACCCCCCATGCTAATTTTTAAATCATAGCATGTAAATTTTTATAGTCACCAGTGGCAATCTCAGCGCAAACTTCATTCGCAAATTAATTTTTGGTCGCGAATGTGATTGTTTTAGTCACAGTCTGGAGCCCTGTAAGGCTGATATAGTAACATTAAATTATACTATTTGATTTTTGTAATTTTTTATTTGTTACCTGAAAAAAAAGTAATTCACTGTCATTGGTTGTGGTAATCACAAAGACAAAGGTACAAGCAAACAGTCTTTTAACAAACACTAAGATAATGCAAAGATAAGTCCAGGTACAGATACAGGGTAACACAACCATAACAGAGACGAGACAGGACTAACTGAACTGAAACCAGGGGAACTTAAATACACAGAGCAAACAAGGTTAATTAATGATGAACACCTGAACAGAATGACACAATCAGCTCAGTAACCATGACAACTAAAGATTGGCTGGAACTAGAACAAAGGAACTGAAGAAGAAACTAATTAGAAACAACCTAAAAGTCCATGAAAATGAACCCAAATTAAACACATGACTGACGATACATGATGCATTCATTGTTTCCAGCAATTTTGTAATTCACGTGTAAATACAATTTATATGCACACACTTCATATGCTAGATTTCTCTGTGTGAAGAAATGCTAATACATTTTATTAAAGGGATAGTTCACCCAAAAAAGAAAATTTGATATTTATCTGCTTACCCCCAGGGCATCCAAGATGTAGGTGACTTTGTTTCTTCAGTAGAACACAAACGGAGATTTTTAACTCAAACCGTTGCAGTCTGTCAGTCGTATAATGTAAGTGGATGGGAATCACGGCTTTGAGAGTCCGCTGTAAAGCAAGAAGAAGAAGAAGACGATGACGAGAACGCGCTCAGGACAGTTCAGAAATTGCGGTGAAAATCAGAGGTTAAAAAACTATATAAATACTGTTCAGTTTCTTGCACAGAACAATCATTTTGTGTCTTTACACATCAATGTATCGACACACGCCGCAGGGTTTAATTTGGTTTTGTTTGTGTATTTTTTATGACTCTCAAAGCCGTGATTCCCATCCACTTACATTATATGACTGACAGACTGTAACGGTTTGAGTTAAAAAAATCTGTTTGTGTTCTACTGAAGAAACAAAGTCACCTACATGGATGCCCTGGGGGTAAGCAGATAAACATCAAATTTTCATTTTTGGGTGAACTATCCCTTTAAGTACAGATAAATACAGAAAATGCACAATAGTGAAACCATTCTAGAATAAAACTTATGATTCTTAACTCATTTAAGAATAAAACTGATTATATTTGCCCCAGAATTCATTGTTTTACAAGGAAAATAAAACATGTGGTGAAATGTTTACATTATGCATACTTGTGAGTTTTGCCCCTTTTCAAATTTAGAACAATCCTCCCATGAACATGCAGTATGATTAAAACGATTAAACTTAAGTGTGCATACTAGTAAGGTGGAGGGCAAAGTTTGAGAACCAAATTTGAAATAAACAAATGCTTGTTACTGTTGAATTTTGATATGTGTGTGGACTATAAAATATTATTCTGTGTTAAATGTAAACAGTTAACATTATCTTGATGAATAGGGGAGGCTACACTAGAACACTAGATTATAATACGTCACTTTTCAGGCATTCCATGACACATCACGTGCCATTTCAGTATGTACCATCGGTGAAAACGGACACCTTCAGGGGTAACAAACTGTGACCAAACCCAACAAAGTGTCTTTTGCTGTCTGTCAGTGTGTTGTAAATTGGCCTTTACAGAAGGATAAGTACAGCCAGTAGCAGTATCTATTTTTTAATAACTATAGTCATATAGTTTGCCGTACTTCACAGCAGTAAAGTATAGTATGGAAATGTTCTGTATGCGGAGAATACTCAAATTACCGTTTGCTGAAATGTGCAGACAGTACATCATAGCATGGAATATGTAGAACCCACATCCCACAGTGCAGTACACCCAACTTCCCCTCTGTAGAAATGACTGTTTGGTGCCCCTGGGGAGATGAGAATTATGCCTCCCTTGGTAAATGGTGTTCCATCCTGTGTTCCTGCAGACATTGAAGACATGCAGATATCATTTACCCTCTCTTAAGTCCTCCATTCATTCACCCCCCTCTGACTGCTCTCTTCACTTGCAATTCATCACCAAATGAATTATTACAAGAACTTGAATCACTATGACATCAATGGATGACTGTCTGTGGCTGGGAAAAAGCCCCTGTAGCCTGAAAGTTTTATTGGCTGTGAGTAGAGTGTTTGAGTTGCATGTAGGGATTTTAACTTACAACTGGTTCTAACCGATGCCAAAAATTCTCTAGACCAGCGGTGGCGAACGTCGGTCCTGGAGAGCCGCTGCCCTGCAGAGTTTTGCTTCAACCCTAATCAAACACACCTGAACAAGCTAATCAAGGTCTGAAGGGTTACTAGAAAGCTACAGGCAGGTGAGTTTTAATTAGGGTTGGAGCTGTACTCTGCAGGGCTGCGGCTCTCCAGGACCGGAGTTCGCCACCCCTGATCTAGACAATCAGAAGCGTGTGTGGGCGGGCTCTTTCTGGAAGCGCACTGCACTCCCATCAAAATCTATAAGTTTATAATTCAGAAATATTAAACCTTTTAACATTATTAAAGGGTGTGGTTGATTGTGATTTCACTTTTTAAATTTTATTTAGTGTGTAATGTTGCTGTTTGAGACCAAACAATATCTGCAAAGTTATGACGCTGAAAGTTCAATGCAAACAGAGAGATATTGTCTTTTAAAATTATGGCAGTTTAATGCCAAAGTTACTGGTACAAAGTTAACAAAAACTCGTAGGGATCACAAGCTTCTTCCTGGGTTGGTGACATCACTAACCCTGAAATTTACATAAACCCAGACCCTGGGAACATGCAACAAAGGGGGCGAGGCCATGTTGTGCTGCTTTAGAAAAGAGGAAGAGTTGTTGTTGCCATGCTGTCAAAATTAGAGGTGCAGCAGGGGCACTTTAGAGCTTGCACAGCAGGCGTATAACACCTTTTAATGGGGCATCCTGTTAAAGAACTGTATAGCTGTACTGTACTTATTGTCTTTGTAACTCGTTTTGGATTCACCAGCAGAGCATGTCATGACTGTATATTTGTTGAGCTTGTTATATAGAGATCGCCGCTTAAAGGCGAGGTGTTACTTATGGAACAAGAGAAAATAATTCTGATACAGTAGCACCTTCTGTATTTTTGTCTTTCAGCTTTGTCTCACTGCACAGTGGAACAGTCAAAGCACAAAGACAACAAGTGATTTCAATGCCCACAATAGGCAGGGAATCCGAGATAGGAATAAGAAAGTGGGTAGACTTTACTGTTGACTCATCTACAATACTGCCAGTGTATACAGCAACACAACACACCCATATGTAAAACAGTGGCACAGTTGGTGCCTATCTTAGAAAGGCAAAGAACGATGGCAGCACCAACATATTGTTACGGAGTGACCCAGACGTGAGGCGCGTGGATCCATTTGCAAAGTCTTATTAGAAGACATGGTCAGAAACGGCGGAGCAGAAGACCACCAGAGCAGGACAGAAGACCACCAGGCCAGAGCAGACGGAGCAGAAGACCACCACAGCAGGACAGAAGACCACCAGGCCAGAGCAGACGGAGCAGAAGACCACCACGGAGGAGCAGAAGACCACCAGGCCGGAGCAGACAGAGCAGAAGACCACCACGGAGGAGCAGACAGGTCAGGAGACCATGGCAGAGACTGAGACCTAGGGAAAGCAGAGAAGGACAACACAGACAGCGTATTCACGGCCCCCAGGGTTGGAACAGGAAATACAGTGGACTTATTTACAATGTCCTTGGGAATGACTGATAGGGCTAAAAGTTCAGTGTTGGTCTCCTTGAGAGTAACTGGATAGACAGACAGTTCAATATTAAATGCATTGGCTGGAATAGGACTGGCAGATAGCTGAAAATCAAGGGCATTGACAGAAGCTGAAGCAGACAGTTCAGTGACAGAAACTGGCAAGATAGTTCAAAATCAGACTCATTGACTGAGACTGGCAAGACAGTCAGCTCAAAGTCAGATTCAACAGCTACATTTAGACCAACAGATTGTTCAGGTTTTGATTCCTTGACTGAAATTGGTAAGACAGTTGGTTCTGAACTAGACACACTTTGGAACGCTAGGATTGAGCGTTCCAAAGTGTCCGCTTTTCTCACTAGGATCACTAACTGACATTGGCAAAACAGATGATTCAGGATTGAGTGCATAGACAGAGAGTGAACTAACGAGCAACTCAAAATCACATGTGTTGGCAGAAACTGTACAAACTGACGGTTCAGAGTCATTAAGGAAAACTGGACCGGAAGACAATTCATAATTGGACTCATTAACTGGGACTGGTGGAGCAGATTCATTGACTGAAACTGAACAGGCAGACAAGTTCATAAACATTCTCTATGGCAGTGACAGGGTTAACGAGACAGACATGGAGTGCATTTATATTTTTTGGGCTCATAACTGGACAAATGGGGCAGATAACAGGTTCCTTGATTGGAACTGGACAGACAGAGAAATTAAACAAACTCTGGGATACTGGACAAGTTGACAGTTCAGCGGACACATTCCATTTGCAAAGCTTTATTAGAAGACATGGTCAGAAACAGGCAGGGTCGAACACCAGCAAACAGATATGGCACAGGTAAGACACAAGAGTAATCCGTTAAACAGTCATGGGTCGATCGAGGGCGAACGTAATCCAAAGGGCTTGACAAGAGGGGTAATCCGAGAGACACGAGCAATAGTCCAGGCAAGGTGCAAACATAATTCAAAAGACAAGACGAAAGGGTAATCCAAAATACTCAGGCAAGAATCCGAACACGGGAAAGCAGGCAAGGCAAGACTATGACGATGACTAGACCAGGGTTCCACAAATCTTGCCCTGAAGGGCCAATGCGCTGCAGAGTTTAGCTCCAACCCTAATCAAACTCACCTACCTGTGATTTTCTAATGATCCTGAAGACATTGATTAGCATGCTCCGGTGTGTTTGATTAGAGTTAGAGCTAAACTCTGCAGGAAAGTGGATCTCGTGGGCCAGATTTGAGGTTCACTGGACTAGACTATGCAAACTAGAGCAGGTTCTTAAAGTAGCTATCAGCTAGGGTCGAGATATGCGCTTAAAATACTCGGCAGTTTGAGAAGGATATGAGTGGGTGTAATATAGTGTGTGTGTGATTGGTTACAGCTGTGTGCAGTCAGTGCAATGGTCCGGGATGACATGCAACAGTTTGTGTAGTGTGAGAGTCAATGTAACGGAAGGGGGACCTCTGGTGGAAATCGGACGGAAGTCATGAACAGGATTCGTGACGCATAATTATATCATGGTATGGAGCTTTCTGCATTATTTTGGAATGAGTGAGAAGCTGAAGTGAGGGGCTGGAATATCAAGTGAATGAGTGAGGCGACCAGGGGTTGCTGTCTCTCATGTTCACATTATTTTTACATTAATTACATTATTACAAATACAATTCCAAATGCCTTCCAGAAAAACGAAATGTGTTGTGATGGTAGCTGTCCCAGTTGGTTGTGATTTGCGAACAGTGTTTCATATGCCAAGCCCCTTGCCAAAGCAGCAAGTTCCTCTGCTCTGTTTAGTTAAGGATGGTGTCAATATTGCCATATCAATTTGAGCCGGATTCAGACCACAAGAATATTGAACAAGAGGATTGCGCAGAACATTTGCACGCACGGATATTTCAAGACGTATTAGAGTGGTAACATTATTGTTGATGGTGTTGTTTTTTGTTTAGTTTTTTTGGCTAAATCCCGTTTTAGATAGGATGTCAACAACCACTTAAAAAAACTGCATTTACTATGTAAGATAAGTGCATATAAGTTATGTTTATTGTTCTTTAATTCTAACATCATAACATGAATTGCAGTGAAACTGTTATACAGTTGAATTTATTTATACCATAGTCCAGTGTTTCCCACAGTCTTGCACTCTATTTGTGGCACCATATACAGTGGGTACAGAAAGTATTTAGACCCCCTTACATTTTTCACTCTTTGTTAAATTGCAGCCATTTGCTAAAATCATTTAAGTTAATTTTTTTTCCTCATAAATGTACACACATCACCCCATATTGAAAGAAAAACACAGAATTGTTGACATTTTTGCAGATTATTAAAAAAGAAAAACTGAAATAAAAAAAATTCAGACCCTTTGCTCAGTATTTAGAATAAGCACCCTTTTGATCTAATACAGCCAATACGAGTCTTTTTGGCAAAGATGCAACAAGTTTTTCACACCTGGATTTGGGGATCCCTCTGCCATTCCTCCTTGCAGATCCACTCCAGTTCTGTCAGGTTGGATGGTAAACATTGGTGGACAGCAATTTTTAGGTCCTCCAGAGATGCTCAATTGGGTTTCAAGTCGGGCTCTGCGTGGGCCATCAAGAACAGTATTCAGAGTTGTTGTGAAGCCACTCCTTCGTTATTTTAGCTGCATGCTTAGGGTCATTGTCTTGTTGGAAATAAACCTTCGGCCCAGTCTGAGGTCCTGAGCACTCTGGAGAAGGTTTTCGTCCAGGATATCACTGTACTTGGCCGCATTCATCTTTCCCTCGATTGCAACCAGTCGTCCTGTCCCTGCAGCTGAAAAACACCCCCACAGCATGATTCTGCCACCACCATGCTTCAATGTTGGGACTGTATTGGACAGGTGATTGAGCAGTGCCTGGTTTTCTCCACACGTACCGCTTAGAATTGAGGCCAAAAAGTTATATCTTGGTCTCCTCAGACCAGAGAATCTTATTTCTCACAATCTCACAACTCCATGCGGGCTTTCACGTGTCTTGCACTGAGGAGAGGCTTCCGTCGGGCCACTCTGCCATAAAGCCCCGACTGGTGGAGGGCTGCAGTGATGGTTGACTTTCTACAACTTTCTCCCATCTCCCGACTGCATCTCTGGAGCTCAGCCACAGTGATCTTTGGGTTCTTCTTTACCTCTCTCACCAAGAATCTTCTCCCCCAATAGCTCAGTTTGGCCAGACGGCCAGCTCTAGGAAGGGTTCTGGTCGTCCCAAAGTCTTCCATTTAAGGATTATGGAGGGCACTGTGCTCTTAGGAACCTCAAGTGCAGCAGAAATTTTTTTTGTAACCTTGGCCAGATCTGTGCCTTGCCACAATTCTGTCTCTGAGCTCTTCAGGCAGTTCCTTTGACCTCATGATTCTCATTTGCTCTGACATGCACTGTGAGCTGTAAGGTCTTATATAGACAGGTGTGTGGCTTTCCTAATCAAGTCCAATCAGTATAATCAAACACAGCTGGACTCAAATGAAGGTGTAGAACCATCTCAAGGATGATCAAAAGAAATGAACAGCACCTGAGTTAAATATATGAGTGCACAGCAAAGGGTCTGAATACTTAGGACCAACATTTCAGTTTTTCTTTTTTAATAAAACTGCAAAAATGTCAACAATTCTGTGTTTTTCGGTCAATATGGGGTGCTGTATGTACATTAATGAGGAAAAAAAAATAAACTTAAATGATTTTAGCAAATGGCTGCAATATAACAAAGAGTGAAAAATGTAAGGTGGTCTGAATACTTTCCGTACCCACTGTATATATGCGAACTCATTCTCTGCCAGCAGGAGGCGCTGTTGAAGCGGAGATATAGTGGTTTCCCCGGTAACAGCTGTAATCAAATAAGCGCTGAGCTCACAAACGCTGCTTTATCAGACATTACATGCAAGATCAAAAGAAAATGACATCCAATTTTCTGAAGATAGTTGGTTTCCTTCAGAAATACAGTGACATAAAAACACCTGCACTCAGTGTATGGGAAACACTGTAGTCTCATAATTGAAACGTAAATTCTGCAGATTACATCATTGTACTGTCAGCAATTTATTATAAAAAAAAATTCATAATTTAAATACAGTCGTGGTCAGAATTATTGGCACACTTGGTAAATATGATCAAAGAAGGCTGTGAAAATAAATCTGCATTGTTCATCACTTGATCTTTTAATTTTTAAAAAATCACAAATATATACCTTTCATTGAACTACAAACAAGTGAAAATGGGGGAAAATTCATTATGAAACTAAATGTTGTTCCAAATACAGTTGGAAATATGGCACCCCTAGAAATGTTATGAGTCAAATATCTGTGAAGAATTACCATTCATCTTTACACATTTTGAGGCATACCAGGGAATTATGAAACATGAAATATCAGCATGGCTTATGTTAACAGGAATATTAAATAGGAGGGAAAGCAAAAGGCCAAATTCCCTTAATCATTCCATCACAATGGGGAAAACCAAAGAAATATTCTGATGAGCAAGCAAAAGATAAAGAGCTTCACCAAAATTAGAAGGGACTTTAAGAAAGAGCAGAGCGTGCAAATTTCCCATTCAACATAGGGCCCTAATTAGGAATTTCAATCAACAGAAGAAAATTTTACCAATCTGCCTGGAAGAGGACGTGTGTCTATCGTCCTAATGCACGGTGAGGAGGACAGTTTGAGTGGCTAAAGACTCTCCAAGGACCACAGCTGGAGAATTGCAGAAAATAGTTGAGTCTCAGGGTCAGAAAACCTTTAAAAAATAAAATAAAATCAAACAGCACCTACACCACCACATGTTGTTTGGGAAGGTTTCAAGAAAAAAATGCTCTCATCCAAAAACAATCCCCAGCATATTCTGTTGTCAGATACGACTGGAACTTCAAATGGCACTTGCTTCTATGGTCAGATGTAACTAAAATTTGCTTTTTAGCAGCAAACACTCAAGATGGGTTTGGTGCACACAGGGATAAAAAGTACCCCATGTGTACAATGAAATGTACTGCTGTATTTTTAATGTTGTGGGGCTATATTTCTGTTGGAGGTCCTGGACATCTTGTTTAGATATACTGTATGGCATTTTGATTCTATCAAATACCAACAGATAAAAAAATTAAAAAGTGACTGACTCCATTAGAAATCTTATAATGGTCCATGTTTGGATCTTCCAACCGGACAATAAACCGAAAACAAACCTTAAAAACAACACAAAAAAAATGGGTCACTGGGCACAAAACCAAACTTCTGCTATGGCCATTCCAGTCCTCTGACCTGAACCCTATAGAAAATGAGTGTGGTGAACTAAAGAGGAGAAGCACCATCATGGAGCTGGGAATCGGAAGGGTCTGGAGAGATTCAGTATGAAGGAATGGTCTCTGATCTCTCGTCAGGTGCTCTCTAACCTCATCAGGCATTATAGGAGAAAAACTCAGAGCTGTTATTATGCCAAATGGAGGTTTCAAAAAGCTTTGAATAAAATGGTGCTGTTAATTGTGTCCAATGTGTATTAGAGAAAAACATTTATGTCATAATGATATTTCCCCCATTTTAAATTCTTATTATCCAAAGAAAGGTTAGATTTTTGTGAATTTTTTAAATAAAAGATCAAAATTATTAACAATGCAGATTTATTTTCACAGCCTTCTTTGATCATATTTACCAAGGGGGCCAATATTATGACCACGATGTAACATATTTACATACAAAATTATTCAGGTGCATGTGTAATAACTTTCGAAAACTTGACGCTACAGCAGCACTATTTCTTCGTCGTCGTCGTCGTCTGATGCACTCAACCAAGCGTTCTAACCATGACCTCGCCCCTCCCCACCACCCAACCATTCCAATTTCGGTAGGCAGGTATTATTTGAATGATATTCTAATGGGCCGCTTTGTGACATCACAAAACCCGGAAAACATCCGTTCATTGTAGTTCTTAAAAATGAATTTTTCAAAAACTAAATTATCTCCCTTTGGAGTGGACTTTGAGATTTGTAACTTTGTAGATCTTTTTAATGCCCAAACATACACAAATTTAAAAAGTGAAAAAGCATAATAGGACCACTTTAAATTTGAGACAAAAACACAAACTGAATGCTTAATGCAAATATAATTTCAGACACATTTCAGACATTTATGTCTTTATGATCAGCCACGATTCATAAAAATGCAAGTACAGATGTGTCTACTTTGTCAGAGTCACCTTGAAGTCATGCATTTTCGGAAGTAATGTCAGCTTCATTGATTATAAAGATAATATAATTTTTATAAACAGATTATTTTCTGTATATAACCCATTCACAATTTGAAAAAAAGTTTTGTTTCTCACGCTGCTAAATACCTAGCCTACTGCAAAGGTTCCGGAGTGACAACTGTATTACAATGAAAGGGGAATCTGAAATTTTGAGGTTGACATCGTGATAACCATTAGCAATGAACAAGACAAAAAAAAAAAAATCCTTAACCAGTGAAAAGCCTGTAAAAGCCTTAACCACTGGTAAAAGCCTTTTATTTAACCTCAGCACACGGGCAAGAAACATCTTATTGCATGACGGGTAATTTTTTGCAATAAGACAAAAGCAAATCAGTGAGCAGTGACCGGATTCCGAGTGGAGTGTTTGCTTTACTTGCTGCCTCGGAGAGTGAAAAACCACAATTGCAAATATAAGTTCCATTGTAATGGCAGAACCGGACTGGACAGGCTGAGATCAGTATGGAAGAACTGGCATTAGACAGTGAACCTTCAGAACAGCACAGATCACTGCCTGCTTAACCTCTTCAGGTAGGACAACTCTTGGCATGTAGCTATTTAATCTCAGCAGAAATGACAGTATCTTGTCAAGGTGCCTGCTATGAAATCTCTCGACTGCTTGAGGTTTGCCAACAATTCTTGTTACAATTCTTGTTGATGTTATTCTGTATATATATATATAGTGCTTAGAGCATCTTCTTAGAGCTTAGAGCACTTCAGAACTGCAGGGCAGTAATAGGGTCAGTGCTACAGTCAGGTCTGTGTTACTATATAAGTGTTTTTTCTGTGAATGAGAAAATAATTCACAGTACAAGAATAAAACCTAAATTACAAAATATGAGATCAAGTAGAGTGTATTTTTTTCAGTATTGTAAAATTACAATATAATATATTGAATAAAAATAATAAATTAAATAAAACATGAAGCACAAAAATCTTGCAGATTTTTTTGTAGAAAATGTACATCGCCATCTCTCTCTAACAAGAGTGACTGAAATGTACCTGATGTGGTAATTGTGGCTTCCAAACTAATAAATACAAAATTACAAAGTAAACCACTCATTTACTCCGATATATCCATTTTCGTTCATGTCCCAATCAATTTGAACCTGAAGTGACATTTGAATGAGTGACTGAATAATGACCTATGAGTGCACAGTTTTAGCTCTAATAGGACCTTTGTATGTTTGATCACAGTTTAGGGGCTGATACAAATAGGGTGTCCTACATCTGCGTATTAAGATTGCTTGAATGACTGTGGTTGTGATGAAACTGAGCATTAGTTACCAACAGAGTCAAACAAGGCTGTGTCATTGCCCCTACCCTGTTCTTTTATTTTTATTAGTGCACTCCTGCACATCATAGGTGAAAATTTGCCCCAGGAAGATAAAATCATGTGTAGAACAATGTATAGACTCAGTCCCTTGCAGAACCTGATTTTACCTGGGTCAACATCTTTGTTGACCCTGGAACAACATTGTGATTAACCAATCAGATTTGAAGAACCAGTTTATAGTTTATGTGAAGTTTAGGCTTACAATCAGTGTTTGGTGCTTGTACATCAGTGTCATTAATCTATCATTTCCTCTGATTTTAGGGATTACTCATGGTTAGGTTTAGGTGTAGGGATATGGTCAAGACTAAATTTTTGGATTAAAATGTTCCAGGGTCAACAAAATATGTTGACCTAGGAACACATCTAACTTGGCAAAATCTGGACGTGCTCAGTCCTTTAGTGTTCCTCCCAGAGGAGAACCTGCAGTGTATTCTTGAAAAGAATAAAAGCAACTTGTCCTGGCCATATATTACTATTAAAAAGAACCACATCTTTTACAGGCCATTACCCACCAAAAAAAGTATATAAATTCAGCAATCCATGCTGACAATATCAGAATTGCAAATGTAGATACAGTTTTATATACAGTACTAAGCCTATATCTAGTGTATATATAATATCTATATTTATAGTATTTGATACTACAGACGGGGTGGCGAACCCTTGGCTCGCGAGCCGCTCTTGGCTCTTTCACTGCTCTTCAATCTATCCACATGTTCTGTGTTTACAATCCCAATTTATTTTTAAAATGTCAAAACATAATTTTGCAATAAAGGGGTATGTATTTATATGCATTTGCCGAATTTAATTTGGATTTTCAATATGTATTATTATTTATTTTCTTTCTTTTTTTTTACACAACCTCTCGCGCGATTTAACATACAGTTGACATGCGATTGACGTGAAGTTCGTTAGTATCAATCGTCATGACAGAGTCAGGGAAGCGTACAGCTAAGCATAAATACAAAGATGAGCACAGAACATTTTTATCTGAATGGGAGGATTTATATTTTTTTGTTGAAAGAAATGGAAAGCCATTCTGCTTGATATGCCAGACTTCGTTGTCGCATTTTACAAGTAGATATAACTGCAGACCGGAGATCTCCAAAAGTGGGCAGAACCTCCAAAATGCGGCGGGGTCTCCTCACGCAAAGACTTTCACCATTGGCTCTGGCTCCAGCCAATTGTTATTGACTTACATTTCAAAATAAAACTTTATAAATTAAACATTGTTTCTAGTTCATCTAAAATAAAATATGCTATATAAATAAATATTCTCCGTGAGAGCAGAGCCCAAAGCTCGTGGCCAGTGATGTTCGGACTGGAGTTTGAACCTCTGCGTAGTAATATAAACGGGAATCACCCACGAGCTCTCCCATGAGCCGTCCCAGCGCAGCACAGGGGAAAGATTTTACTCTATCGCTTTGTTCTAAGCAACGGGGGCGTCCCGGGGCTCGAAATTCGCAGGGTAGGAGGGGGTAGTGACGCTGGGTGTAACAAAAAAGGTGCCATTGTCCGGTTTGGGAGTTACGGAACGATCTCATATTGCATAATCTTATTAACTGTTTATCTCCTGAACTGCAACTTTCTTTACCACACTATTCAGCGCCAATCCCGCCGTGCAGTCAATTTCACTGGTTAAGGTTAGGGTCAGGTGTGGGGTAGGTTTAGGGGTTAGCATTTTTTGTAGCATAGTGTAGGAAATCAACACTTTAATTGACACAACCAATAAAATCTTTAGAATCAGCTGTGGGGCGGAGTTTGCACTGAAGTGGATTGGGAAAAATATGCACATGCGTGTCATGTGCCTGTCTGTCAATGGGAGGAAGCCACGCCCTATTTTGGAGCTCCCACCCCGTTTTGGAGTTCCCGCCCCCATTTGGAGATCTCCAGACTGCAGTTATACCCTTCTTGCATTTTAAGGCTTCAAATCTTGAGCGCAGTTTCACCTCACTCCATTCTACCGTAGCCTGGGAATTTCCCATAGGCAGTGAACTTCACAAGCACAAGGTAAAGACACTGAAATGTCAGTCAGAAAAGCAAACTCAGCTTTTCCGAAAATTTACCAAGCATTCAGAGATGGTCACATTAGCGTCATATCAGTTAGCATAGAACATTGCTCGTGCAAAAAAGCCATACCTTGAAGGGGAATTTGTTAAAAAGTGCCTCTGTGATGCTGTTGCTATTCTTTGTCCCGAAAATTAAAATTTGAAACGTTCAGTAAAGGACCTTCAACTGTCACGGCACACTGTTGAACAGAGAATATCGGACATTGACAATTCAGTAGAAACACATTTATTAACAGATCTTCAAAAGTGCCGGTATTTCAGCATTGCGTTGGATGAGTCTTGCAATGTTCAAGACAAGCCACAATTGGCAATATTTGTACGGTTTGTGTCAGAAGACTGCACAATTAAGGAAGAGCTGCTTGACATTGTGCCGCTGAAAGACAGAACTCGTGGTATCGATCTGAATTGATGACTGTTGTTGAGAAAGCAGATCTGCAGCAATAGCCACGGATGGAGCTCCAGCCATGTTGGGATCTGAGAAAGGTCTTATAGGGCTGTGTAAAGCTGATGATCGTTTTCCAGAATTTTTGACATTTCACTGTATTATCCATCAAGAGCACTTGGTGTCTAAAAAGCTGAACTTAGACCACATCATGAAACCTGTGCTGTAAATTGTCAATTTTATACGCACACATGCTCTCAATAACAGACAGTTCAAAAATCTCATTGATGAACTTAATGAAAATCTTCCATGTGATCTGCTTCTTCACTGCGCTGTGAGATGGCTTTCAAGGGGTAATGTGGTTTCTTGTTTCTTTGAGCTTTTGAATCCGGTGAAGATGTTCCTTGCAGAGAAACATAGGGACTATCCTGAGCCCTACATGATCCCCAGTGGATTTAAGATTTGGCTTTTTTAGTCGACATGCTGCATTATCTGAATGGACTGAATGTGGATAATTAAAGATGCTGCCTGACCTGGTGCAGTGTTTTCACATTTGTCAACAAACTCAAGCTGTTCAAGACACATCTACAAAAGAGAGACTACACACATTTTCCGTCCTTGTTGAAGGCAAGTGGACAAGCAGCAGAGGTTGTAAAAGGGAGTACTGCACAGTATGTAATACTGCTTGAAAATCTTGAGCAAAGTTTTGAGGACAGATTCTCCAACCTACGGCAAAAAAGACCACAGATTACATTTCTGATCAACCCATTCACTGCTGAATCAGACTGTTTAAAAGCCCCTTTAGTGGAAGATGAAGCAGCATCTCAGCTTGAAATGATCGAACTTTCTGAGGATGACAGACTTAAAAGTGTTCTGAGGGAAGGAACCGTGGATTTTTGGAAGATTGTGCCGGTGGAGAGATATCCCAATGTCAAACAGGCTGCACTCAAACTACTGTCAATGTTTTGGGTCAACTTACATCTGTGAATCACTTTTTTCGACACTAAAACAAGTGAAATCAAAGCATCGCTCTGTTCTTACTGACACACATGTGAAAGAGTTGCTACGAGTAGCCACAACTGAATACAAGCCAGACCTAAAAAAGATTGTGGAAACCAAGGACTGTCAGGTGTCCCACTGAGTCAAGTAAAAGGAGGTAGACTGATTTAAATCCATTAAAACTATTGCGTTATGTAATTAGGCGTATAAGTTATTGTGATATACTGTTGTTTGCATATCTGTTGTGTGGCTCTTTGCAGTGATAAAGGTTTTTTTTTTTTTTTGGCTCTTTATGCCAAACCGGTTCCCACGCCCGTAATACAGTATACTATTATATATTATTTTGGCCTGCAGCCAAAACGAAATATTGTTCTACAAACTTTAATGCTCTCAGTCCGTATGCTCCCAGTGGTCTAGTCGGGATACTCTGCAGTTCTTGTGGAAACCATGTTAATGTGTCTCTCAGCCCCAGACGCACTATATAGTTTCCTCTCCAAGGGATCCAGTCATTTAATGCATGTCTTCATGTTACAGTACTCTAGTTATAGATGTTATATTAATACACATTTTATCTCAAATGTCTCAAGCCTGGCACTCTTTCTCCCTCCCCATATCTCATCTTTCCATATCACTTCATCCCTTTATGGAATCCTGCTTTAGACATCCTGCTCTATCAATTATCGAGTGCACTAATTTAATCCCACCATCCATCTCAGTAATGAGTATATAACCAATGTACACTCAACGGCTAGCCACAAGGAAATACCCATGTACTGTGAGCGATGCACCAAATGAATTCCTGCATCTCTCGTCAAAAGAGTCCGTCCACAGCACTTCCCAGTTTGTTGTCCTGGAAAACAGATCTGCCATAGTGTCCCTCAGGGATCTGTCTTGTGCTTTTTTTTATGCTTCCTAGGGCAAATTGTTAAGAAATATGATTTAGGGTATCACTTTTATGCTGATGATACCTACATTTACATCAGCTCATCTAATTTATATCAGGCTATGGAATGCACTTCCTTGTACTGTTAGAAATGCTCCCTTACACATCTTTTAAAATAGTTAAGATCTATAATAGATAAACAGATAATACATTAAATGATTATAGAAAGATAATAAAGCTAAATTGATTAGCTGTTCAATAGGGTGTTGACTTATTTATTGTTTGTTTTTACTGTATTTTACTCTGTTATTCTGTTACTCACCTATGCATTCTACAAAACCTTTCATAAAGTCCTTATAATTGGTTAACAGTCATGTGTCTGCTGCCTTACCTGACAGCCATGGATTTTCCATCACATCCATCCAAACCTCTTGTCCTACGTATTCACAGATAATTAATTTTATATAATTAATTCTGAATTACATTGCTCTCCTCAGACTATTTAAACCAACATGCTAATTTCAGATCTCTCTGTCTGAGCATATTTGAATACACAGACAACCATTCTCAGTTTCCCTTGCACTCCTTTATTCACCACACCGCTATCACTTTAGCCTGAGGCGCTGAATGCTTCAGTGACTCTTTCTGGGTTCAGCGTGTGCTGATGTGATCTCATAAATGTAGGCTGTTTATATTATACTCAGCAAGGAGGAAAAGTAAACAAAGCTATGATCCAGTAGCTAAACAGTAGATTCTGTTTATGACATTTATGTAAATGTTTTTGCTTCTAGAAGCAGTTTGATTATAGTGCTTTTATCTTTTTTGTTTCATTTGATGATATCTTTTAAATGTCAAAGAATGCAGCACATTTTGCATTAATAAATTAAAAGTACAATTAATCAAATTTAAATCCCAATATGAACTAGTATTCGTGAATACTGAAGCACAAATGACTGTTATGTAAATTTGAAGCATGTTGTGTGTGTGTCTCAGTATCAAGCATGTGTGACGCTCGTCTGTCATCTCACTATATGAGGGCATGAACACATGAACTTCATCTCCAGAGCTGCTGTGAGAGTCACTTCACCAGCATTTCACTTGAGTAAATTATTGTCAGATACACACAAAAACTCAAAGAGAGGGGTGTCCAGTCCTTCTCCTGCTACATCTCTTGCAGAATTTAGCTCCAACACACTTGCTTGGAAGTTTCTGGTAATCCTGAAGATCACTGCATCACTGCTTTATGTTGCTTTACTATTGGTGGAACCAGTTCAGTGGGTTTAAATATTGTGACCATGTTACTATGATTTCGGGAAACAGTCTTGTCCAGATAATTTGTCCAGCAGTGCATCATCACAGTGGTTTAAGCAGAGTGTTACGACATTGTACAGGATACACTCCCCAGCTCAGTATTGCAGTGCTCATAGTGCTTGAGCATTTGGCTTCCTGTACAGCTTAAAACTGACTAAAACAGACTATGTTATGGTTAAGGATTGCTGCAAGAACAAAGTAAATCAATACACCGGAGTCTCTTCAACTTGGGACACTTTTTATGCCCCCAGAGGTAGATTTTTATTATTTTAACATTTTCCTATATAAAGAGTACATTAAAATGACTTTTTACAATGTTTTCATCATTTATTTTTCTTTATTATATTTTTCTTGTCCAAAATCAGAAAACATTAATTCTTTCAGTCAACTTACGCAAGTGGGTTATTAGCCTTGGTAAGACAGAAACAGTTGCCTTTTTGTTCCAAGAATTCCATGGCCATCGTTTCCATCCCTGAAAAAAACAGCATATGCTGGTTAGGTATGTTTTGAGTTTTGAAGCATGGTTGCTGGTTTGAGCTGGTTTAAGCTGGTCTTGAGCTGTTTAAGATGGTCCTGAGCTGGTCATGTGCTGGTTCTAAGCTGTTGCATGATAAATCGCATGCGCTTGTCATGCGCATCTCGTCAGTATAAAGCCGGTTCTGTGATTAGTTGTAAATCTCCATCACGTGCTTTCGATTTATCGTGCAGCCCTAGTCCTAAACAACTAGCTCCTGCTCTGGACCAGCACATGTCCAGCTTAAAACAGCTTATGGCCAGCTAAGAACCAGCTTAAACCACCGCAAACCAGCACCCATGTTTCAAAACATACCTAACCAACATATGCTGGTTTATTCAACAGGGATGACATGCAAGTGTGGAAATGGTATTTTGGGCAAATGTTACTAAAGTCCACAAGGCCAAAAGTGCCAATAGTTGAAGGAGGATTCACCTTGTTTATAAATCTCTCTTGCTCAAATCTGTCACGTCCTATTGGTTACCCCCTCCTTATGCGCTAATGATGCTGAACTATGCTCTTGACTTGAGTCTAATCTCTCTCTATTTCACCATGCCCTCATCCCTCTTTCTTTCCAGGATGATAACTGGGGTGAGACTACGACAGCTGTCACTGGCACCTCAGAACACTCTCTATCTCAGGAGGACATTGTTCGCATCAGCAAAGACCTCGACGACAGCGTGGGCTTGGACTGCAAACGTTATCTAAATGTGGCTCTGTCTGTCATCCTGGGACTTGTGGTTTTTCTTACTCCACTTGCCTTCCTTATCCTGCCTCACCTCCTCTGGGCTGATAGACTGACAGCCTGTGGAACGGCCTGTGAAGGTCTCTTTATATCTGTGGCATTTAAGCTGCTGATTTTATTGTTGGCAGTGTGGGCTCTATTCTTCAGGCCACCCAGGGCTGGTTTGCCAAGAATCTTCGTCTTTCGAGCCTTACTAGCCACATTGGTGCTATTGTTTGTGCTTTCCTATTGGTTGTTTTATGGAGTACGCATCCTGGACTCACAGGTGAGGCTAATAATGTGCCTACTTGCCTTATTATTCCAAAAAATTTAAATTCTGTAATCATTTACTCATCCTCCTGTCATTCAAACCTTTATAATGAGCTTTTATATTATTCTGCACAACAAAAAGTAAGATATTTTGAAGAATGTTTTAATTCAGCTATTTTGTCCATACAAAGTCAGTGGTGTTCAAAACAGACTAACTCTAACACTAACTTCGGAGTCATATTTGTGACTAAGGGTCAGTTGCAGTAATGAGGATTAAGCTTAAATTTAGATTAAATCAAGGTAATTTTTAATCTGGATTTAAATTGCACTTTAGATATATTATCTTTAATCCTGTTGCTCCATTACTTTAAACTTTGATATAAATCTCAGTCAGGGATGAACTTTAAATATGAGAAGATGTGGAGGTTTAAATAATAATAAAATCACCTACAGTTAAAATATGTGGCTTACTGAAAAAAGACAAGCAGTGTAGCTGCTTTTACATGTAAAAACCGAAGTGTACTTTGGGCTTAACTGCACCAACACTAAAAATATTAAGCTAATTAGCATGGCCCATTCTCCAAAAACATCTCTGTGTGAGTACTAGTCCCAATTCCCTCTACTTTGTTACTTTAAAATATCAACATGTTAACATATCACAGAGAAACATTTCCAATAATGTTATGTACCAGCTAATTCTCATATTACCCTACTTTATGAAACAGTCACTGACAGTCTCTCTATCTGTTCCAGGATGAGGACTACCAAGGGATTGTGCAGTATGCAGTTTCACTAGTGGACGCTCTGCTCTTTATCCACTACCTGGCCATCGTGCTGCTGGAGCTCAGACAGTTACAGCCGTTCTTCTCTCTCTGTGTCACACGCTCCACAGATGGAGCAACACAACACTATAACTTGGGTCAACTCAGGTTAGAACACTGTCAATAAACTGCTAGATTTATGTAGTTATGAAAAATTAATTTTTAAATGTAATATGCAAAATGGCAATGCAATATGTAAAATGGCAATTTATTTCTGTATTTAAATTGAAATTTTCCCAAACATATTTGCAACGTTTAGTGCAAATTGATCATATGCAAATTAAAAACATATTTTAACGCTTTATACACTACCAGTCAAAAGTTTTTGAGCAGTAAGATTTTTAAAGAATTCTCTTCTGCTCACCAAGCCTGAATTTATTTGACCCAAAATACACCAAAAGCAGTAATATTGTGAAGTATTTTTACTATTTTAAATAACTGCTGTCTATTTGTATATATTTTAAAATGTAATTTATTCCTGTGATTTCAAAACTGAATTTTTAGCATCATTACTCCAATTCAACAATACAAAAACAATGCCCTAAAAATGTTTTATCCCATAATGGAGCGCACGTCACGTGGCACCTAAGCGTTGCGCATGCCTCAAGATTTATCATTGTTTACACTCCAATTGATGCATGTGACCATACAGAAAATTGTGCTACTGCTACTCTGCTTGCCCCAGATGACACTTAACCAGTCAGATCTAGCAGCTGTCACAGAACATGCCACAGCCAAGGTGAAATAACTTCAAAATCACGGGCATCAATTGCAGTGTCCGGTGGCTGAAAACAGTGCGAGATCTTGTGGCAGGCGCGTGACATTTAGGTGCCACGGAATACACACTATATTATGGATTAAAAGAGAGGAATTAAATATAAGGTAAGGTGGTAATTAAATGTAGAATTACACTATTTGCTTACCTGAATCACTCGGCGTGCAAACAGTGAGATGTTGAGGTAGGCGCGATGCTTTAGGTGCCTTGGGACGCACGATCTATTATGGATTAAAAGAGAAGAATTAAAAATATAAGGTATGGTGGTAAATAAGTGTAGAATTGCACTGTCTGTTTGATCTCATGCATCAATCGTAGTGTAGACAGTAAGAGATCTTGAGGCAGGTGAAAAGCGTTTGGTTCATGGTGAATATTGACCTATTGTGCGTCCTGTTGCCGAACCCCGCCTTGATGTAACGATTGACTTAAACTACATGTATCATGGGTATTTCATTAAAAATTTAAATTTAAATCAGCATTTTGGTACCCTTTTGCTGCAACTTTGGCTCAGAATGCATTTTGAAATTCTCACTGCATTATGCTAAAATTATCACGCGGTATTATGATGAAAATGTAATCCCAAGTGTCCTACCCGTAAGTCTAAATGCATCTAGGAAAAACAGCATTTTAAGAATAATTTTGCTGCAGTTTTTGCTTGGACACATTAAACAATCTCATCAATTTGGGTAGTACATTTTAATTTGAATTTTGCTACTTATAAACCATTAAAATATGTTCCCTTTCATGGGAACTTCGACTGCGTCTTCTAGGGGTCGCTATGGGGGGGAACGCCTCTTCATGACCCCTGTCTAAAGCATACATTGAAAAAACACCAATTCGTTGGCCGGCAACAGCCATGACGTCACTACCGGTGCGACTATAGTATAAATAGGCACCGGGAGCACACATCATTCTCTTCATTGACTGTTTTGTTTGAAGCGTGCATTTCCGTGGTAAGAGCGATCTCTATTCATCTCTTTATGGCGATCACTAGCAAAGCGTTTAAGGATGTGTGCACCGTGTTGACGTTGTTTAACATCTGATGACACACACGATCTATGCGTTATTTGTTTGGGCGAAGAGCACACACTCGATGCCTCCGAGGGTGCAATCGGCGTGCACTTGGCATTTTTTCCAAGTGAAAAGCTCCGCTCTCGTTTGTCTCTCTTTTCGAGGAAAGAGGGGCAGCCATCTGCTTCCCACGATTCAGGACCCGCCGCTGCTGAGGCACGGAAGGGAATGAGCTCGTGGGGATCGCAGGTGGATCTGGCCGATGAGTTTGAAGAGGGGTTTCCCTTTCGTGATCGTCGGCTGTGCACGAGAGTGAGCCGCTGGAGGATGATGTTATTTCATTAACATTGTCTGATTCAGGGGCCAGTGCTCTGCTGGGATCAGCCCAGCAAAAGCAGGACATGTCTGAGGAGGGCAAAGAAGCTGAGGCTGGGCCTTCCCAATCCTCCTGCCCTGCGTATGATGAGCTTTTGGAAATTACGGATCGCGCCACAGCGAGGCTTTACTTGCCGTGAAGCGGGTGAAGAAAGTGACGTCGCAAAATATCTCGATGAACGTTATTTTTCTGGCCATAACCCTCCAGCTCAGGTGAGCCTTCCTTTCTTCCTGTTTTCCATATAAAGATTGAGAAGGAATGGAAGAGGCCGTTTTTTCCTCACGCATCCATCGATTCCAGCATACGAGTTATGACAACATCGAGGCAATGCGCGAAAGCGGTTATGAGAAGATGCCCCTATAGAGAGACGCTAGCCAGCTATCTCTATATGGGTGAGACGTCCTCTAAGACTCACTTCCTTGACATCTCGCTCGGATGCCAAGGCATACGCAGCAGCAGCAGCAGGTCGGGCTGTCGCTTCATTGCACACGATGGTGATGCTCCAAGCATATCAGGCTGACCTGCTGAAAGACCGGGATAGCGGCCTTCACGAAGTCCAGGTCTGAGCCCGAACAACCCAGGGGTCCTAGCCCGTCTCGGTTTGAGGATCAGAGACTGGCTCAGAAGGCTAGCATCACGGCTCGCGCTCCTCCCCCGCCCACGTGTAGGGGTGGGAAGAATCGCGGGTCAAAGGAAGGTAAGTAAAAGACCTAAGGGATGTAATCCAATTAGGTTTGGTTGGTTCTATGGCTTCATAGTGACCATCTTGATGGTCCGGTCTAGAGGCTTCTTCGGACAGAGCTCTGACGCGGGAACCATGGTGGGTGAGTACGATCCATGTCTCTAAATATATATGTGTGTGTATCTAATGAGATGGTGGTTGTGTGTATAACCCTTCTGCTAGTTTCTTTGCAGTGTTCCCGGAACCTGTGTGTTTCTGTCCCTTTCTAGAGTATGTCCTCGATGGGCACCCCCTCTGCTGAGTTCAGAAACCAGGTGCTCGACTTGCAGTGCATATTTCACTCGTCGATATATGTCCAGACGGTAAGAAAAGCTGGGTTTCGGCTTCATACTTCCTGGATCATGCGGCCATAACACAGGCTTCTGCGGGAGCCTTCGTGATCATCAGGCCCCCGGCGCATCACTGCAAAAATTTCCTGGACGTCTGGGCTGGGGTTACGCTTTCATGCTACCCTGACTGGTCTACCGTATCTGGGTCGCCCTGAGGTGCTTCACGATCACCAGGATATCCCCTCTTGCTGAGGAATCGAGCGGGAAGTATAGGTGGCATTACGAGAACCTTCCTGTTTAAATGCTGTCTAGGCAGTGCTCCTCAACTTTGAGGGGTTGTATTTGAGCTTGCCTCTCCCGTTTGGCCCAGTACTTCCGGGTATCTGTAAACAGATGCTTGGAAAACTCTAAAATCCAAATACTATGGTAAGTGCACACGTTAAGCTTTACGCACTTTCTAAAATCCACATAGCTGGTAAGTGTGCACGTTATGCTTTGCCCACTTTTCTAAAATCCTATATGGTAAGGGTTATGCGTTATTGAACTCGTTCCCTTTCTCTGAGTTGGTTTAGACCCCGGTACCTTGGGTTCCACTCAACTAGTGTTTCTTTGTCGACACACTCTGGAAGCATCGCTCCCCTCACCATTGAGGGTTATTGTGAGTATAGTGTTTCTTTCGAGCGTTAATCCTCTCTGAGGAGTTGGATTCCTCGCTCCATGGGCTGTCCTCGTGGTAGTTTGAGCAGTGCTCCCCTTTTATCAAAGGGTTACCTGGAATGAGCACACTACTCCTCTGAATTCGGAGTTCTCCTCTCCCATGAGAAGTTTTGGGGGGGAGTTCTTTGTTTTTCCAGAGCACCTGGAACCAGCAGGATCAGGTGAATTAGGACCTTCCTCTGCCTCTCTGATGCGCTGAATTTTTTGGCTAGCTTGCAGTACACTTAACCTTCTGATTCTAACAATCACGCTGTAGGTCGAGCCCACCCTCTCGCTGAGAGCTGGGTTTGTGCTCCCCCAGCCAAGGTAAACTACTGCTAGCCGTTACAGCATTGGAACATGCTGTAGGTCGAACCCCCTTCTCGACTGAGAACTAGGTGCGTTGCTCCCACAGCTAAGTAAATTATTGCTAGCCGTTCCAGCTTTGGAACATGCTGCAGGTTGAGCCCCCTCTCGAATTGAGAACTGGGTGTGTTGCGCCCTCAGCTAAATAACTGCTAGCTGTTACACCATTGGAACATGCTGTAGGTTGAGCCCCCTCTCGATTGAGAGCTGGATGTTTGCCCCCTCAGTTACAGATTTACTGCTAGTCACTCCAGCATATTAGCCGTATATTGACTTGATGACTTCTCAAGACATAGCTCTATTTCCATCTATAGGCTGCTCTTTCAGAGTGCCACGAGAACCCCAGAACAGTATTTCTAAAATCCACATAGCTGGTAAGTGTGCACGTTATGCTTTGCCCACTTTCTAAAATATACATAAGTGGTAAGTGTGCACGTTATTGCTTTGCCCACTTTCTAAAATCCTGTAAGGTAAGAGCTACGCGCAACAAACCCGGTTCCGCCTTGGGCAGCACTCCTATGTATCCTCTGGATACCTACTTTAACAAGGTGTTGCTACTATCTTTTGAGACCGTTCCTTCAGCACATACAAAGAGAAAAGTGCGGTAGCCCCTGTGTGACGGGCCAAGACTAGTATGATTCTAGGCTCTTGGTCGTATTCCCTTAAAGGAATCTATTCTTGATTCCAAGCCTTGAGCTCTACCCCGGGCCCAGGAGTCTGGCCCTAACAAGTAATTATTTTGAGGTATGTAGCCTAGGCCTTTGGCCGTAGGGAATAACGTCACTGACAGCCGTCTAACGTCCCAGGGGCAAATCCCATAGCAATATGGTAGAGTTGGTTCTTAGTGCTCGCCATGGTTCTGGCATGCACTCCCCTCAGCATGGTGGCGTGGGTATACCATTCCCCATAGCGGCCCCTAGAGGACGCAGTTCAAAGTTCACATGAAAGAGAACGTCTCAGGTTACGTATGTAACCTGAGTTCCCTGAGTAGGGAACGAGACACTGCGTCTTTCTAGGTTTCTTGCCATGCTGCGGACTCAAGCTTCAGACAAAGAAGTGAATGATGTGTGCTCTCGTCGCCTATTTATACTATAGTCGCACCGGTAGTGACGTCATGGCTGTCACCGGCCAACAAGTTGGTGTTTTTTCAATGTATGCTTCAGACACGGGTCACGACAAGGCGTTCCCCCCCCCATAGCGACCTCTAGAGGACGCAGTGTCTCGTTCCCTACTCAGGGGAGCCATGGTTGCACAAGTAACGTGAGACGTTTTTGATTTACATATTAAAACTAGTGTAGGAAATAGCAAGTGTAAATTATATAATTGAATTTTCATTTTGCACTAAATGTTGTACATATATATGGGAAAATGTACATTTAAATACAGAAATACATTGCAATTTTACATATTGCATTGCCATTTTGCAAAAGTAATTTTGAGAAAGCCCATGAAAGAGACAATGACCATAGAGAGCTCGCTGCTGTGGGAGTGTTTGGAGTATTGTATTCATGATGTCATCAAACTCAGGCTAGTATGTCCTAATAATCCTGACCAAATATTTCACATTCTTGGAAATTTGTCCACCCTGTTACATGTAATTTTTATAATGCAGTTAAACAGGGTGGACATTTTAAGCTAATGAAGCTCATTGCTAGTTAGGAAAGAACATCATGCCAGCAGATTAACATTTAAGAAGATATTTAATAGATGTATAAAATCTTTTTTTTATATATTTTTTTATGTCCAGTATAAATTAACACAACAGGTAGACATTAAGTTTTACACTATTAGATAAGGCTTAAATATTGAGAAAATACGAGTGGCACAATTCCTGCAATTCTTTTCGAAAACTTTATTTTTGACTTGTCACGGAAGTTAATGCCAGTGCTTTTTAAGTCTTGTCAGTATAAGCATTCAAATGATTTTAATCTGTTCAAGCACAAAAGAGAACTTTATTCAGCACTTACGCACTGTTTTCTGTGCACTCACACCCCAAGCTAGATTCAGTCATTGCTCCAGGTTGTTGTTATGACGTCTCGTTTCCATTGTAATCTCTCTCCATTATATGGTGGGGTCATTGAGGGTCAAAATATTTGAGAACAAGATTGTGCAATCAAGAATCAAACTTATGCGCATTTCTTTCTTCTGTCGAGCACAAAAGAAGATGAATGGTCTCAGTTTTATTCTCCATAAAATGAAAGTCCGTTGTATTAAATTATGATCCTTAATGTTCTTCAGAATATTTTGTTTTGTGAAAGTAATGCATACAAGTTTGGAACAACATAAGGTTTGAGTAGATGATGACAGAATTTTAATTTTTTGGGTTAACCGTTTATAATATTCTGAAACCATATGGACGTGGATTCAGTGGTGCATTTTATTTTCGATTGATTGTTGAAACCTTTATTTTGTGCTTTGCATTTTCAGTTTTGTGTCTCCCTATTTCTTTTCATATTCTCATCCTGTATTCTCCCTCCTTTTTCTTGTCTGCAAATATGATAGCTAATAATTTCCAACTCCAATACATCTGTGCCAAATAGATCCTTTCAGATTTACACATCCTTTCTTTTTGCCTCTAATGTTATTAAATTGAAGCTCTTCCTGGTGTTTCTGTTCTGCTCTACTTTGTCACCATTATAAGAGCTGGAGCTCAGGCATCTGTGTTTCTTGTTAGGCATCTTGCATGGATGCTGTCATGTTTTTATAATTACACACCCGATGGCTTGTTTATATTCATACTGACATCCTGAAAACATTACAACCCTAGTCTCAGATCAGTTGCAAAAAAGTGATCCTAAAACACTTAGCAAGTGCCAATGGCACAAAAACCTGTTTCTGAAAAGAAGTAGGCCACCTCTCCCTTTTATTTTCTCTCCTTCTGAGTGTCTTTTGTGTGGTGAGGTGTCTGCTCATCCTCCAGGTGGACAGTAGAGCATCTGAAGCATGCATGTAAATAGGAAGCACATGCCGTGATCAAGTACAAGCTCACTACAATCAGGTTAGCATGGCTTAACAAATCACACAAGCTTCTGGCTGAGGCATCTGGCCCCAGTATAACTGTCGCTGTGTTAAGTGACCCAAACACACTCACACTTAGCAGCTGGTGGAGTCTGTTATCCTGATTTAAGGCCAAGTGTGTCATTTTCTCCTCTGTCTGGGAGACATGAACAACACTGTATTACTATGTTTCCCCCTGGCATAAACCCAAAGCACACATGATTTCCATTAAAGCAGCATTGCATTTATGTAACGTCTAGTTTGAAAAGTCTGTTTTGTTTGACTAATTTTTCTGAATGACATACTAAACCCTTAGAGACCCACAGCAGCAAAACTCGAACAAATGATTTTGATTTTCATTTAACCCATAATAATGGGTTGATTTGTGCTAGCTTTTTTAAATTGGAATACTAGCTTTTTATCTCATGCATAGGTTCATATTTCCAGACCAACTTAAATCCTGTAAAAAAAAACACTATATAACCACTGTGTTTACATGATTTACTTTATTTGGATGAATACAGTTCTTAATACAGCATATTTTATACAGCTTTTATTAAAGGGGTCATCGGATGCAAAATTCACTTTTACATGTTGTTTGAACTGAAATGTGTCTTGGCAGTGTGTGTACACAACCACTCCACCCAGTAGTTTTTTTAAATCTCCAAAAATCATAACCCCTTTCTCAGATTAAGCCGTTCACAGATTCTTGGCTGTATGATGTCACACAAACACAGGCCGCTCCCACGATTGTTGATTAAAGGGTTAGTTCCCACAAAAATCCTAGGTGTATATGACTTTCTTCTTTCAGACGAATCCAGTCGGAGTTATATTAAAAACTGTCCTGGCTATTCCAAGCGTTATCATTGCAGTGGACAGGTGTTTTTGTTCAACAGTCCAAAAGACGTCAAATAAAGCACATCCATCCATAATAAAAAGTGCCTCAACATGGCTCCGGGGGGTGTGAATGAGTCCTGTAGCGAATCAGCGTTTTGGTTAAGACTTGAAAAAACTTTTGCTAAAGTAAGGAAACTTAGCTTTTTTTTTCTCCTGTAAACAAACTTGTGAGCCTAGCATATCTCAGAGGCACGCGTGACTCATACATCATCCTCTGGAGCAGCTTCCACATATGACAGATAGCGGAAGTGAGATAAAAGTGTTTATTACGGTTTATTCGCTACAGGAAGCCTTTATTCACGCCCCGGAGCCATGTGAGGCACGTTTTAATATGGATGCGCGCACTTTATTTGACGTGTTTTGGACTGTTGAACAGAAAAACCGTCCAACTTTGGCAAAAATTGATAAACGCTTGGGATAGCCGGAAAAGTTTTAAAGGGGTCATATGATATTGCTAAAAAGAACATTATTTGTGTATTTGGTTGTAATGAAATGTGGTTATGCGGTTTAAGGTTAAAAAAAACCATGTTTTCCACATACTGTACATTATTGTTTCGCCTCTATGTCCCGCCTTTCTGAAACACGTCAATTTTTACAAAGCTCATCGGTCTGAAAAGCAAGGTGTGCTGTGATTGGCCAGCTATCCAGTGCGTTGTGATTGGCCGAATATCTCAAGCGTGTGATTGAAATGTTACGCCCCTTACCATATTTTGATGCCGTGTCCCGGCCGGAGCGATGATCAAAAAACATGAAAACCCATTACAAAAGAGGCATGTCGTTTCATACCGGGGACATAAATATGGATAAATGGAGTATTACAGTCTTTTACGACGTGGAGTTGCATCGCGCGCGGGGTAACAAAAACCATGTCTGCATTTGTGTGATCGGAGAAATGAAAACAACAAGCCCTAATCTACACGCCCAAAAACTCGCTTACATATAACAAATCTAAAATATTAAAAACGCTTTAATAAAAAAAACGTAGTACAGTCTGTGAGTCAGAACAGCGTGCATTGTAGTCTACTCTCCCAGGAAATGGTCCTCCATAAAAAGTGCTGCACACATCTGAATATTTAGGTTGAATGTTCTGGAACAGTGTTGTAAATACAACTTAACCAATGATTTCTAGTCGTGTCTATTTTTGGAAGCCAAACAAAGTAGTTTCGCTTATAATGAAACACAGCGTCACACGGCGGCCTAGAGTGAGCAGAGGCCGGGGCTAGAGTGAGCAGGGGCGGCAACCACATGTGACAACCCCGGGCTGGACTCCGCCGATCCGGTGATCCACAGCGCAAAGTTGTAGTATTTCCTCATCAACCAGCACGGATCAGCTCCAGGCATGACGAAGCAGATATCGTCTTCTTTTGGAAGGCCAACAAAGTAGTTTCTCTTTCACAATGAAAAACACACAGCGTCACACACGGCGGTAGCCCAACAATAATACAGCGAGAATAAAGTTCCGGCTTCTTTCTTTGCATGAACATGTTGGCGGTGTTATGCAAATCTTCCCAGATTGTGACGTTGGTATGTGGGGGCGTGTTAGAACGAGAAGTTTTTAGGTAGGTGTGGCTGACTCTGAATTTTTATAAAGATATCTCTTTGGATTTGAGACTTTAGTCTTTGCAACTTTACAGATGATCTTTATGCACCAAGAGCTTGTACACTCCAAGAGAGAAAGGAAAAATTGAAATCCATCATATGACCCCTTTAATTCCGATTGGATCGTCTGAAAGAAGAAAGTCATTATACACCTAGGATGACTTGAGGGTGAGTAAAGGTGAGCCACAGGTAATCTGTGGCGTGAACTAACCTTTTAACCGATTGTTTACCTTAGAACTGCCCCTGAAGTGAGCTGTCATCAGTCCACTATTGTTTCACCGCCGGAGCAGATGTATACAAGAATGACTCCTAAGCGATTGAGTTGTTTTGTTGTTGGATGTAATAATGATCATAGCAGCCGTCATTTACTCCTGACATCTGAGCTGCTGAAGACACAGTGGATTAACGTTACTTTTGTTTTTGAAGGGAATGCGCCCCCGATCTACATAAATGCATTTATGTTCGCACAAATCAATCGTGATCCAGCTTCACCTACAGAAGAAGTGAATTTAAGGTTTTTTTTTTCTTTCCTAATAATGTGCTAGTTAGCAAGTTCCGCGGCTCTCTTAAAGTTTACCAGTGTCATGAGAATGGCTTGTCACCCCTCAGAAGAGCTCATTAGCATTTAAAGGGACATGCACCAAAATGGGTCACTGTGAACATAGCTGTTTTTGACAGGGTAAAAAGGGTGTTGTTTTACACTACCATTTCGACATTTTAACCAAAGTATGTTATAGATTTTTCATTAAGACCCTAAAGAATCATATCAACTTGTGGAAGATGGGCATCCGATGACCCCTTTAATGTATGCAAAATTTAAAGTAGTTTTTATTTAATTTTTAACTCCAAATATTTTAGAAATAAAAAATTGATTCAAGGTAATAAACTTGTTCTCTGTTATCATTTTTCCAATTATAACCCAAAATATGATCCAATCCACCCAACAGTAAATTAATATAAATCCGATAACTTTCAACAACAACTCTCAGATAATAAAATAAAACTGTAAATCACAGATAAAGTACTCTAGAAAGGAAAATCATAGGTACCTGGATACTCAATTATAACAGTGCTGAAATTTTGCAACATTAAATCTCAGCATTGCAGTTTTGCACCATGTGAGAACCACTACAACCCCAAAACAAAGTGTTCATAAATATGTTTTTATTCCTAAAAACACAATAGTATCAGTACTTGGATCTCTGTGGGTAAAAATCACTGACGTTGTCATTGAATCAGTGATTTAGATGTTGTTTTGCACATAGATTAGATGTTCACTTAGATCAGGGGTTTCAAACTCAATTCCTGGAGGGCCGGAGCCCTGCAGAGTTTTGTTCCGACCCTGTTTCAACACCCATACCATGTAGTTTTCAAATAAGCCTGAAAGACTTGATTAGTTAGATCAGGTGTGTTTAAAAACAGTGTAATGTAACGAAGTAATAATACTTTGTTACGGTACTTAAGTATTTTTTGGGAGTATCTGTACTTTTCATGAGTTTTTATATTTCAGCCAACTTTTACTTTTACTCCACTACATTTCCTAATTAAAATGTATACTTTTACTTCGATACATTTCCCCGAAGCATATTCGTTACTTACTACAAAATAGTCAGAAGTCAAAAGAACACGGACTGCAGGAAAGCAGGTTTGACGAATCAGTGGTCTGGCGTCTGCAACTTAAGACTCCTAAAAACACCTATGCTCATGTGCAAACAAGTGCACGCACAACCACGGATGATTCATTTCCCACTCAAGTCGAGTCTGGGGTGTGCGATATACAGTATATCTTCGATAATATGGTAAGTGTTGTTTTAATGATGTGCGATCTGACATTATCAAGTAGGCTATATCAGTGGTTCCAACCATGGTCCTGGAGGCACCCCAACACTGCACGTTTTGTGTGTCTCTTTAATCAAACACACCTGATTCAGGTCTTCAGCTCGTTAGTAGAGACTCCAAGATCTGAAATGGGTGTGTCAGAGAAAGGAGACATGCAAAAGGTGCAGTGTTGGGGTGCCTCCAGGACCAGGTTTGGGAACCACTGGGGCTATATCACCAAAATCACACACCAAGAGTGCACGCACGTGATTTATTATTCTATTAAAACTCAAAATTCCAGTTATTCTAAATTATAGACGGCAAAAATGCTTCTGTATGCTTTTTTTATATTTATATAATTTAATATAGTTAACCTAATCTATATCACACAAAGAGTACCGTTTTCTGCATGAACACATTTAATGATAATTTTATACAAGTTCAGTAAAGCAATAAGTGACTTACATTTTAGACATAATATTGCTTGTTTTGCTCAATTTTGCCAACGAAAATAGTTCCAAACAATATCACAGCACTGTTTTGCATCTCTGAGCAGTGGACGGTGTTTATTATTGAATGAATCAGCTTTTTGAACAAATAGGTTGATAAAAATGACTCAGTGATTCACTCATCAACACAGTCAAATGCTTTGTTCCTGAAAGAATCAGCCGTTTGAATGAATCGGTTGAATCTCAATGACTCATTGATTAAAAGTCACTTGCTGTCACCTACTGGCGGTTTTAATTTTACATTTCGACTATTTTTTTTCATGTTTTAACTTATTTCATATATCAGTATTCAATGTTTTATGTTAAAAACAAAACATTAGACCTATTTATGCATCTGTAACTGCAGTTTAAATGCATCCATGTCCCCTCTGAGATACATTAACTGTGTAAATACATATAAATGCTATTTGGTTATATTATTTGCTTCTTTTCCATTGGGCTGTTTACTTGTACTTTACATTTAAGATTTAAAAAAAATACTTTTGTACGTAAGTACAATAACATATCACAACTTTAAAGACTTGTCTCAAGAATAGTCTAAATGGGACTACAACTTCTTTTACCAAAGTTCATTTTCTGGTAAGATATCTGTACGTTACTTGAGTTATGGATTTCAGGTACTTTAACACCACTGGTGTTAAATTAGGGTGAATCTAAAATCCTGCAGGGCCGGGCCATCTAGGAATTGAGTTTGACACCCCTGACCTTCAGACTGGTCTGACTCGGGTTGCTATATCTTTTCTAACTGCTCCGGCTTACGGTTTTTGTAAACCAGACTATCAAAACCACCTAAAATCCCATAGACTTCCATGAAAACTTTTATACAATAAGATGTATGGTGTATTTAAGCTGTCTATTGCTATAGCAAAGCTTAAAAACTCCCTACTGAAAAAACTGCTAAAACCAGCCTAAGCTGGTTTTAAAGTGGTTTTGGCCACTTTTTTTTAGCAGGCCAGGCTGATCTTAGCTATTTTTTAGCTGTTTTTTTTACTGAATCAACTGGTTTAAGCTGGATTAGCATAGAAACATGCTAACAACATGCTAGTAACATGGTAATCATGCTAGAAACATGTTAACAAAATGTTAGCAACTTGCTAATCATGCTAACAACATGCTAATCATCCTAGAAACTGTGCTAGTAACATGCTATTCATGCTAGAAACATGCTAGCAACTTGTTAAACATGCTAGTAACTTGTTAACCATTCTAACAACATGCTAGTAACTTGCTAATAATGCAAAAAATATGCTAGCAACTTGTTAAACATGCTAGATCATGTAGTAAAATGCGAATCATGCTAGAATCAGGCTAGTAAGATGCTAATCATACTGGAATCATGCTAGTAACTTGATAATAATGCTAACAACATGCTAGTAATATGATAATCATGTGAGAAACATGCTATTAACTTCTTAATCATGTTAACAAAATGTCAACACCATGCTAGTAACATGTTAATCATGTTAACAACATGCTAATCATGCTAAAAAAAAGGTTAACTCCATGCTAGTAACATGCTAATCATGCTAGAATCATGATAGCAACATGTTAGTAACTTACTATTTATGATAACAATCATGCTAGCAACATGCTAATCATGTTAAAAACATGCTAGTAACTTGCTAATCATGTTGGAAACATGCTAATAACATGCTAATCATGCTAGAAACATGTTAACAACATGCTAGTCATGCTAGAAACAGCTTAGCAACCATCCCAGGTACCCTAGCAATATGTTTTATGCCTATCTGTTTTTCTGATAGACTGTATTGCCTTGGAAACATTCAAACTTTAAGCTTTAAAACTATTTTAACTTTCAAACTACTTCAAACTGAAAACTTTCAGACTGCAAGCTTTTCAAACTTTTTTTGTCAAAGTTTGTCTACAAAATTTTTAATCTAGTTGAATCATTATTGTCCTATTTATTCCTGTAAAGCTGCTTTGAAACAATCTGTATTGTATAAAGCGCTATATAAATAGGTGATTTGACGACTTCTTCTGGTCTTATCCATGTGTAGCATCCAGAGGGCAGCAGTGGTTATCCTAGAGAAATACTACAAAGACTTCCCTGTCCATAACCCTGCGATGCTAACAGCTTCCAAGTCCCGCGCCGCCAAACACCTGGCAGGCCTTAAAGTGTATAACGTGGATGGTGAGTTCACAACCACTCGAGTATACAGGAATCATTTCCATTTGCTTAGAAATGTGTTTCTCTTCTCAAATGCTTTTCCAGTTCAGTCATTTTAACTCAGACCTCAGAGCTTTGTTGACTTTGACATGACTGCACCAGTCGTTCTGAAGTGATGTTGTGATAAATTCTTTGTGACCACTGACGATCATGCTGTTAACGTTTATCTTCTCTGGTTTTGTGTCCCTGCCTAAAAGTCTTTAAAATGAAAGCTTACCTTTTGGACAGTAAGTGGATCATTAAAAGGTATTGTCCCTTTATTTTGGCCCTGAACACTTTGTTGCTGCACAGTAATCACTGATGAATAAGCACATGTTTTTTGGGCACCAAAGTGGAAGTTTTGTAAGAATTGTGTTCCTATATTTACATTTACATATTTATTTGTTTGTCTGCACCAGTGAAGTCACATATTTCCCTAAAAACTGCACAGAATGCATAATAGTTATTTCAGATCCCCCAGGTTTCAGACAAGCTATTGTAAGGAGTCACCAATAGCAGCTGATGCTTTAAAAGAGTGTGTACATACATGTCTGCACCTCTACAGCTGGATGTTTAGATGGACTTCACTTTGTGTGTGACTTTGTAACAGCTGCGTTTTTAAATTTCATACTCTGGGAGTCATGAATATAATTAAGTTAGTGTTCGTAATCTATGCATTTACCTTAGAACCAATTGAAATTTAGTAATCATCCTGGGTCACAAAAAAGTTCCCAAAGTCACCTGTTGTGTGTGTGTGTGTGTGTGTGTGTGTGTGTGTGGTGTGTGTGTGTGTGTGTGTGTGCGCGCACTACCGGTCAAAAGTTTGGAGTCAGTAAGATTTGTAAAGTTTTTTAAAGAAGTCTCTTATGCTCATCAAGTCTGCATTTATTTGATCAAAAATGCAGAAAAAAACAGTAATCTTGCAAAATGTTATTACAATATAAAATAATGGTTTCTATTATAATATCCTTTAAAATATAATTTATTTGTGATGCAAAGCTGAATTACTCCTGTCTTCAGTGTCACATGATCCTTCGGTAATCATTCTAATATGCTGATTTATTAATAGAATTATCAATGTTGGCAACAGTTATGCTGCCAAATATTTTTTTTGGAAACTGCAATACTTTTTCAGGATTCTTTGAGAATGGAAAGTTTAAAAGAACAGCATTTATTCAAAATATGATTATTTTCTAACAATATAAATCTTTGCGATCACCTCTTAACAAGTTAACACATCCTTGGTGAATAAAAGTTTTAATTTCTTTCAAAAAAAGAAAGAATAAAAAATGTACTGACATAAACTTTGAAACGGTAGTGTATATGGAGAAAATATTCTATTTTAATAAATGTTTCTTTTTAACTTTTTAGCATCACAAACCTGAAAAAAAGTATCCGTGAATTGAAAAAATATTGAGCGGGTTCCAAAAAAATTAAGCAGCCAACAGGTCCAGCACTGATAATAAAATTAACATATGAGAATGATTTCTGAAGGATCGTGTGACAACTGAAGACTGTGGACGAATGATGCTGACAATTCAGCTTTGCATCACAGGAATAAAATTACATTTTAATGTTATTTAAAAAATAGAAAAAACGTTATTTTACATCATAATAAAATTTAACCAATATTTCACAATTTTACTGTATTTTTTTTTTATCAAATAAATGCAAGCTTGGTAAGCATAAGAAACGCGGTGTAAAAAAAACAGAAAAAATCGTTCTATCACAAACTTTTGGGAACGGTAGTGTATGCTATATGTACAGTATACGTATTAAAGCGGTCAAATGATTAATCGATCCAAATAAATTTGTTTACCTAAAATAAATGTTTGTGTATGTTATATGTATTATGTATGTATTAAATCACACACAGCATGTATGATATGAAGCAAATTTTATTTTTAAGATTAAATATATATAATTATAAATAATATGAATATAAATTTATACATTAAAATTTTCAAAACTATATACTGTATGGTGTGTACGGTATACATAAAAAGATACACAGTACACCCACACAGTTATGTAAACAAAAACTTTATTTTAGATGTGATGAATAGCGATTTAATCGTTTGACCAGCAACTAATCTTCATATCAGGTTGGGGGCAAAAAAGTATTAGTCAGACACCAATTGGGCAAGTTCTCACACTAAAAGATGAGAGAGGCCTGTAATTTTCATCATAGGTATACCTCAACTAGGAGAGAAAAAATGAGAAAAAAAAATCAAGAAAATAACATTGTAGAATTTTTAAAGAATTTATTGGTAAATTCCTCGGTAAAATAAGTATTTGGTCACTTCAACAAACCCCCCACAAAAGGGGAAGATTTCTGGCTCTCACAGACCTGTATCTTCTTCTTTAAGAGGCTCCTCTGTCTTCCACTCGTTACCTGTATTAATGGCATCTGTTTGACCTCGTTGTCAGTATAAAAGACACCTGTACACAACCTCAAACAGTCACACTCCAAAACTCCACCATGGCCAAGACCAAAGAACTGTCAAAGAACACCAGAAACAAAATTGTAGACATGCACCAGGCTGGGAAGACTGAATCTGCAATAGGTAAGCAGCTTGGTGTGAAGAAATCAATTGTGGGAGCAATTATTAGAAAATGGAAGACATACAAGACCACGGATAATCTCCCTCGATATGGGGCTCCACGCAAAATCTCACCCCATGGGGTCAAAATGATCAAAAGAACTGTGAGCAAAAATCCCAGAACCACCCCCCCCCCCCAAGGGGGACTAGGTGTGAATGACCGGCGGAGAGCGGGGACCAAAGCGTAACAAAGGCTCCATCAGTAACACACTGCGCCGCCAGGGACGCAAATCCTGCAGTGCCAGACGTGTCCACCTGCTTAATCCAGTACATGTCCAGGCCCGTCTGAATTTGCTAGAGAGCATTTGGATGATCCAGGAGAGGATTGGGAGAATGTCATATGGTCAGATGAAACCAAATTAGAACTTTTTGGTAAAAACTCAACTTGTCGTGTTTGGAGGAGAAAGAATGCTGAGTTGCATCCAAAGAACACCATACCTACTGTGAAGCATGGGGGTGGAAACATCATGCTTTGGGGCTGTTTTTCTGCAAAGGGACCAGGACGACTGATCCGTGTAAACGAAAGAATGAATGGGGCCATGTATCGTGAGATTTTGAGTGAAAACCTCCTTACATCAGCAAGGGCATTGAAGATGAAAAGTGGCTGGGTCTTTCAGCATGACAATGATCCCAAACACACCGCCCGGGCAACGAAGGAATCGCTTCGTAAGAAGCATTTCAAGGTCCTGGAGTGGCCTAGCCAGTCTCCAGATCTCAACCCCATAGAAAATCTTTGGAGGGAGTTGAAAATCCGTGTTGCCCAGCGACAGCCCCAAAACATTACTGCTCTAGAGGAGATCTGCATGGAGGAATGGGCCAAAATACCAGCAACAGTGTGTGAAGACTTACAGAAAACGTTTGACCTCTGTCATTGCCAACAAAGGGTATATAACAAAGTATTGAGATGAAATTTTGTTATTGACCAAATACTTATTTTCCACCATAATTTGCAAATAAATTCTTTAAAAATCCTACAATGTGATTTTCTGGATTTTTTTTCTCATTTTGTCTCTCATAGTTGAGGTATACCTATGATGAAAATTACAGGCCTCTCTCATCTTTTTAAGTGGGAGAACTTGCACAATTGGTGGCTGACTAAATACTTTTTTTCCCCACTGTATACATTTTTGTTGGGTTTTTTTGTACGCACTTGGATAAATATATCATTTTTGATGCAATTACTGTATAAGGAAAAAGCAGTGCCTTATATGTATAGTAGTTCTTAAACAATTGCTTGTTTTACATCTGAAATTTTACTGATAATCACCTGGAAAAAAGATCATTAAAGAATGGTGGCAAAGATTTTATATATGAGAAACCATTCCAGCATGGAATACGATTGGGGTTTGACTGAGGCAATCAAATATATGTGCTGAATAGTTTACCACTCTAGCGCGATCTGTTCTCGTTTGTGTGATTTTGGCTGCTGTGTTTTTAGATGCCCTCTCACACTGGTTTCCACGAACAAAGCAAAAACTTCATTTCTTTTTGTGTGATTTCCAGCACATTTCAGTCCATAAACTTTCCACACTTCTTTTTGACTTTGATCTGTATGTCTTCCTGCCTGTCTTGTACTTGACCAGACACATTCCAACATGCCCACAAACAATTCCATTCTGTCCTGCATTGGAAATGGTTGGGTAGTTTGCAGGGTTGTTCATGGTAACAGGCATTAAGTGAATCTCCATCCTGGCATCTGATAAAGACCATACCATGCCAACAGTCAGCTGTCATAGAGGGTTTGTCAGCTCAGTTTTTGCAGTGAATCTGTGGGGTTTCTGGCCAATTGAGCATGGTTGAATTGGCATTGAGCAGTCGTTGATTGAGATCACTCTGATTGGCTGCCCGGCTTAGCGAACAAGTGCATGAGAAGAAAAACAAAAGGGATAAAACCAAGCAAATAATGTCAGGAGGATGCACACAGAAGCACTTCTAATTTTATGTCATCTTTCCTGAGCATATAAATGTGCATATATTTTCATAACATGGCCGACTGGAATGAAGAAAGTGATCAACATGATTCTTATTCAAAATGGTATGCAAATGCTGCTTTGTTCAGGGTTTGTACATCTGCAGTCCTAGTTTCGCTTTCTCTTTTTGAATGACAAATACAGACTACTGCCACCTACTGATATAGACAGTTTTTTCCTCTCACACAGGTGCAAAATGTCTGTGGCGTGCCACACTAACTACCCAGATTCATTTAAATTTTCGTTACATAAAATAAAATTCAAAGTTTATAAGTTTTTAATCAAATCATGACCCCAAGAATAGATTTGAATTGAATCATGAGATTCCAAAAGATTTCCACCCATAATATGTTTTGGAAGAGAATGCTACCCAGAATCTCCTGCCCCCGCTGGTCCCACCCCCCCCCTCCCCCCCCCCCCCCCCACCCCCCCCCCCCCTCAGGCCAGCTACCCATCTCTGTATTTCCACTGGTTCTGTCCAGCTCAAAAAATCCTTAGTCTCCAGAGATCCTTCTACCACCTACTCCAAAGTCAGCCAGTCCATCAGCCACACATACGCTGGTTCCCTCCACCTCTTTGGATCTTCCTTCATTTACTCCACCATGCTGCATGGATGCACCATGGTTCTTCTGGTCTCCAGCTTCGTCCTGGCAAAAGGATCCTCTGGACTCCACCTTAGCCCTCCGACCCTTCAGCTTCACCGGGCTCTGTCAGTCCTCACACTCTGCTGTGCTCCTCCTTTTCTTTAGTTCTACCTTGGTCCTCACTCCCACTGACTCTGCTCCAGCCTGCCAAGCCTGAGCTTGTTTCCATCTCTGTACTATGAGTCTGTAGTGCCGCCTCAGCCTTCCAGTATCACAGTATCACCCCAGGTTTTAGTGTCCTCAGCTCTGCCTGGGTCCCCAGCTCCATCGTCTCCGTCTCAATCCATTGTCCTTCTGGTTTCATCAGCCAAGTTGCTACCATGGCTCCTGTTTCCTGGGTATTCCAGAGTGTTTGTTATTAAAGATTGTTCTACTTGGATTCTCATTGTGCGCATCTTTACACCATGATCTAACAATTATATTGTGTATAACCATTAGTTTTTGCTTTTAAAGATAAACTAAATAGTTTTTCTTGCATGGGTCTTAAGTATATTTTTTTCAGCTTATCTCCTTCAATTTTAGAGATGAATAGAGAAACAGATGAGTTCTGATCTTCATCACTCATTCACCATCCAGCCCACTATCAACACACATTGACAGCAGCACCTGGTAGACACAGATTCTGCTGCATATTAACCAGCTGCATATTTATTACATGCACAAAATATAATCTTTGAAGTTTCCATAGATGAATATGGGAAACGACTTTTAACACCTAGACACAAGAGAGACAGGATTTGAATACCTTAAAAATAGTGAGTAAGGTGAATGAATTTTGAAGGCGTAGTTCATCCCAAAATGAAATTTGTGTCATATTTATTCACCCTTATGTCATTCCAAATCCACATGACTTTCTTTCTTCTGTGGAATACAAAAGTTCACTGGTAGCATTTTTTCATGCAGTTACAAAGCTTTCAAGCTTTAACAAGTACACAAAAGCAGTGTAAAGTAATCCATGCAACTCTTTTCTTGAACGCAGTATAAAAGATGTGTGTGCGGAACAATCTGAAATCACGAATAAATAATTCATACCAGTTTTGTGAATCAAAAGAATCTCGAAAATATCGAAACTTCAGAAAAAAAATAGATGAAGCATGTCAATGACTTGATGCCAGGCATGAAAGTTGGCCATATATTACAAACCAAAACATCTTTCCAGTCAGACCACTGCTGGATTGGTAAATGTCACTAAAGCACAGTCTCCACTTCTTTAATCTGCATTTATAAATACTGACACAAACCTAGTTACTCCGTATCAGTATTTCCAGAATCAGTGCGCTGAAAAAAAAGAAAGAAATGACCATGTCTTTTATTTAAAGTGCATTTTTATATTGTTCTAACGATAGCACTAACGATATTGCTGCCTTTTGTAAAATTCGCAAATTCACACTGTTATTGTTTTGAACTGAACCAACACTAAACTGACTTGTTCTGAGTAATGACACTGTTATCTTTTAGAGCTGCTTTACAGCAGTTTCCATAGTTGAGTTTCCATTCTGCTATTTTTCTTGTTCATCACTGTGAAACTGCTTTGACACAATCTGTCAATGTAAAAAGCGCTATCAAGGTGACTTGACTAAACGGTTTCAATGCATGTGTGTCCCGTCATGATCAGGTCCAGGAGGGAATAATGCAGCTGCTGGTATAGCCCAGTCTCAGTCTCGAGCAATGATTGCTGCTGCTGCCCGCCGCAGAGACAGCAGTCATAACGAACTCTACTACGAAGAGGCCGAGCATGAGAGACGTGTCCGCAAACGCAGGGCTAGGTGAGAGAACATTGGTGTGGAGATTTAGAAAGACATTTGGCAAATAATTTTACTTATAAGGAATAAATGATGAAACGATGGCGAGCTAAGCTTATATACTTGCAATATGCTTTTTTAACAGTGATAGTGCCAGCTTATGATATTTAGCATGAATGAATCATGATAGAAATAGATTCTCAGCATGAAATGGGATCATTTCTAATAGTGATTAAATCAGACAAAAGATTGCATTACTCAGTCTCTAGTGCAGAGGTTCTCGTATGTGTGGTGACTCTGCTTTTTAAAGGGGTCATATGACGTTGCTAAAAAGAACATTATTTTGTGTATTTGGTGTAATGAAATGTTTATGCGGTTTAAGGTTAAAAAAACATTATTTTCCACATACTGTACATTATTGTTTCTCCTCTATGCCCCGCCTTTCTGAAACGCGTCGATTATTACAAAGCTCATCGGTCTGAAAAGCGAGGTGTGCTCTGATTGACCAGCTATCCAGTGCGTTGTGATTGGCCGAATACCTAAAGCGTGTGACTACGCCCCTTTGTTATGTTACGTACTGTGATGCCGTGTCCCGGCGCGATGAGACAAAACCAATAAAACCCATTATAAATGAGGCATTTGTTGCATCCAGTGGGGACATAATTACTGATTATAATGACTTATACTGTCTTTTTACGCATTGCGTTGCATTGTACCGCGCCGCGTAAACATAAAACCATGTCTGCATTTGTGATCGGAGAAACGACAAACAACAAGCACTACTCTACACTGCTCAAAACTCGCGTTTGAATCGTCTGTGGCAAATCCTTTAAATATGAAAGCGTTGGCTGTGAGTCAGCATTATTTGTCAGCATCATAGACTGTGGTCAGCATGCGCTCCAAAGGGGAAATGGGATCTGAATTCACCGGAACACCGGCATTGTAGGCTACTCTCCCAGGAAACAGTCCTTGTCCTCCGTAAAATGCGTTGCACACATCTGAGTATTTGGTTTGAACTGTTCTGGAACAGTGTTGTAAATACAACTTAACCACTGATTTCTAGTTGTGTCCTTTTTTGGAAGGCCAAACAAAGTAGTTTCGCTTTCACAACGAAACACACAGCATCTCCACGATATGGCGGCGGCACAATACTACAGCAGAATCAAAGTTACACCTTCTTTCTTTAAGTGAAAATTTGGGCAGTGTTATGCAAATCTTCCCACATCGTGACGTAGACATGTGGGGGTGTTTAAATGAGGCGTTTTAGGAGGGCTTTGGATGAGTCTTAACTTTTATAAAGAATATCTCTTTGGGTTTGAGACTTTAGTCTTTGCAACTTTAGGGATATTATCTATTCACGAACAGCTTGTAACACTCCAAAGAGAAAGGAAAACTTGAAATCGCATCATATGACCCCTTTAAAGAACAGAGAAATACATTTTTTACCCCCTGTTCAAAGCTGACACCAGGGAATTGAGTTTAGGAAGCACAAAACATAACAGGAATAAGAGAGCAGAATAAACGCACACAACCGTCAATCGTCTCACATATATTTCAATACATATTTAAAGGGATAGTTCACCTAAAAATTAAAATTGTCATTGTTTATTCACCCTCATGTCGTTCCAAACCTATAGAACCTCCATTCATATTCGGAACACAAATTAAGATATTTTTGATGAATTTCGAGAGCTCTCTGACCCTCCCATAGACAGCAAGGATACTATCACAATCAAGGTTCAGAAACGTAGCAAGGAGATCTGTAAAAATAATCCATGTGACATCAGTGGCTCAACTTCAATTTTGTGAAGCTACGAGAATACTTTTTGTGAGCAAATAAAACATAAATAATTACTTTATTCAACAATTCTTCTCCTCCACGTCACCATATAGCGCCATTTTGGGGAGTATCCACTTAACGTAAACAACGTTTGCTGTTCTGTGTCAGCTGCGCCATGCGGATACATTGTCTACGTTGTTTACGCTTTGATCTGAATGAAAACAATGTGTCCTCATGGCGCAGCTGACACAGAACAGCATACGTTGTTTACATTCAGTGGATACTCTCTAAAATGTCGCCAGAATGACCCGGAGGAGACAAATTGTTGAATAAAGTCATTATTTTTTATTTCTTTGTGCACAAAAAGTATTCTCGTAGGCATTATAAATTCCAGATTTTTTTTTTTTTTGAACCCCTGATGTCACATGGGCTATTTTAATGATGTCCTTGCCACGTTTCTGGACCTTGACCGTGGTAGTATCCTTGCTGTCTATGCGAGGGTCAGAGATCTCTCGGAATTCACCAAAAATATCTTAATTTGTGTTCCGAAGATGAACGGCGGTCTTATGGGTTTGGAATGACATGAGGGTGAGTAAATATGACCAGATTTTTATTTTTAGGTGAACTATCCCTTTAAATGTGAACATGATTTGAGAACTACCCTAAAAATTTGATGTAGGATTTACTTTGAAACCATTTTAATTCAGAAATAGTCAATTTCACAAATAATTGCATAGAAACAACTTTGAATCCTCTTTTTTTTATATACAGTGTACTTGGTGTAAGTCTACTGCATTCCCCAGTTTACAATGCCTCACACTTTGGGAATCACTGCTCTAGACAACAACAGATTGTGAAACTGAACTTGAGAAACTTGAGACTGTGTGACGACACCCATTTCTTTTTCAGGCTGGTGGTGGCAGTGGAGGAGGCATTTACACACATTCGTCACATGCAAGAGGAGGAGCAGAAGAAGGCACCTGGTGACGTGATGGACCCACGTGAAGCGGCTCAAGCCATCTTCCCTTCCATGGCCCGAGCACTGCAGAAATACCTCCGCACCACCAGACAACAGCACCTCCACAGCATGGAGAGCATACAGCAGCACTTAGCCTTCTGCATCACAAACAACATGACACCTAAGGTGAGGCCACTGACAGTGACAATCCCAGTCAGGTGGTTTTTATCACAAAATAATCCCAGACAGGGTGTTCATGAATAATCTTGAAGGGATTCATTTTACAGTAAAGACTGGCAGCATATGGAGATAGGATGGCAGCCAGGCATGTCTGAATCAATCCAATGATCATGTCATATACTGTTGGCTGAGATGCTTTCATCTGATCGATTTTTGAAGGCAGCATTAATGTATCCTTCGCTGCCTTTGATATCCCACAATCCCGTACGTTCCATTCCGTGACAGTTGAGCTTAAAAATAAAGATGGTGCCCAAGAGTTGTCACCAAGCCTATACTGTTTTGTTGTAAATCATTAAACTATAATGCTGCCTCTAAAATCTGAGGCACCTTCATGTGCAAACACTGTCTGCAAAGTCGATGTCGGATAGGGCAGCAAGGGAACAAGTCAACTTTCTAAGCTTCTAGATGCAGCTATAGACATAAAGTGTATTTAAATATTATTATGCGAGTGCTACGAGAGACACAAAACTATAAAAATATACAGTTTTGCTCTCAGTAGTATGCCATGATTGAGCAGAATCTAGGATGCTGTATGTATGGATCAAGACTGATACAATATGCCAGGTTTCAGAACAAGTCAGTGGAACTTTTAAGGCCCGTTCACACCAAGGACAATAACGATAAAAATATAGTTCTAAAATCGTTCTCAATATTAAAGAATAGCAGAGTCCACACCACAGCTATAGCGATAAAGGCACAGAGAAATGATATCGTTGGAATCACTTTCAGAATGATTTTTTCCAGCTGATGAATGATACAAACATTGACACCCAATCAGAATCCATCCTGCTACAATGAGCTCAATAATTTAAAGCGGCAGATGAGTGTGCACTTAGAATAAACAGAAAATATCGTCCACTGGTGTGAACGCTAATATCTTTACAGTTATCGTCCTTGGTGTGAACGGGGCTTTAGTGGAGTCAAATATATGATTGTTTAAGCTCTCATCGACTTGAGTCGAATGTTATATTTGACTGTAATGATGAAGTGTTTTTGTTTTTCAGGCATTTCTGGAGAGTTATCTGACCACAGGCCCTACACTGCAGTATGGAAAGGACCGCTGGCTTGCCAGGCAGTGGACCCTTATCAGCGAAGCCTCAGTTACCAGTGGTCTGAAAGATGGGGCCGTTTTTCTGCTCAAATGCATTGACTTTAGCCTAGTAGTCACTACCAAAAAGATACCTTATATTCAGCTTGCTGAAGAATTCATCGACCCAAAGTCACACAAGTTTGTGCTTCGACTGCAGTCTGAGACTTCAGTTTAGAGGGGTTTTTTTTCTTGTTTATTTTGTTTTCAGCAAAAACTGATTTTCTTCTGGGATGTATTTTTATTTGACTTTCAAGTAATATATATGTATATCAAATATTTCAATATATTGCTTTTTCTTTTATGAGTTTGTTTTGTTCGTGCTTATGCATGTTCATCGGTATTAACACGTTTGCAGTCAAACCAAACAAAATCAGATCAGATAAAACTGTTATGGAGGTTGGGTATAATTACTGAAGACTACATATTAATGTTTGTAAAATACAGAAACAGTAAAGGATGGAGGATAGTGGGTGCAGTCAAATACTTTTTCAGTGGACCACAGAGAGATGGATGGACTCAAATGGGCACATTTTCTCTGTCTCGCTACTCTATATAAAAACACTCTGGGAATATGATGTGCAGACTTTCTGCAAGATCCACAATAGTGCAGTTGGAGCTGCACAGATGAGACTTTGAGAAACATTGGCCAATTACTGTATCGTTATAGCAATAAGTTTTCCCATCATAAGGTTCACAAGCACATCATCTCAGCCAAATGACCTACTACTGTAAATGCACATCAAAAATTTCCAATGCACATTTTTTAACAAACTTGTTTTTGCTGATAGGACATGTCTTTGTTTATATACTGTATATGCACATTGTATACCAATGGGAGATATTGGTGTGTGTGTGTGTGTTGTGTGTGTGTGTTGTGTGTGTGTGTGGTGTGTGTGTGTGTGGGTGGTGTGTGTGTTGTGGTGTGTGTGTGTGTGTGTGTTTTTGTTGTGTGTGTGTGTGTGTGTTGTTGTGTGAGAGAGAGAGTGTGAGCGAGAGAGAGAGAGATAGAGACATTGGCAATCAATACAATGATCCACTTAACACATTTTGTTCAAATTTCTTGATCAGATCTAATGTTTTAATAATCATTTCTCTCATTGGTAAATTTTGGACTTGTAAAGACTGTATAGTTTTGGATTATTAAGCATGAGAGGTGAAAAAAAAATCTGTTCTCAAGCATTAAGGCAAACATTCAAACCAGACACATTTTATAGCACACTACAACATTACACGTTGAAAAGTTAAAATTATGCAAAAAGTATGTTATAATTTAGATTTAAAGTTTATCACTGACTTTAAACAATTCATTTTTAATTATGAGATAAAAGTGTATTATTATGAGATTAAAAATAATGGAAAAAAAAAATGAAGTAAGCCAGAATTTTGACAAAAAGTAAAAAATTCTAGTAATTATGATATGAAAAGCTGATATTGAGATGAAAGCTCTTGGTGAGATATAAAAAAAATGTTAAGCTAATGGTGCTGAAGGACACTGTCATGACTTTTAAGAAATTAACAGAGAACATGTACCTATTTTTTCTTTGTGGCACAATTCTTCTTTTTTTCCTCATGACAATTATACATATGATCACTAAAACCATATGCTTAAATCCCAGATCTCTGGGAATAAAGAGGTGCTTGGCCTGTTCCCTGCATGTCATGTATTTTAAGAGGTGCTTTTTACAGCAGACTGTAGGGAGGAGTAATTGGACATGGACTCAATTTGAGCTGTTCAGATGAGTAGAGATGATGTGTGATCTCTTGTGTCCTGTCCTGTTTCTTATTCTATTCCTCACAGCATTGTAGCTATAAAAAAACAAACGGCTCATGAGAATGTCATCTAGTTCTATGAAACTAAGAATGTCCCCCCAGAGAACTGGAATGTTTTGTCTGCCAATGTTGAGATACTGCTGAGAAACAACTGATTGGTCATGACCACTGGTCATTTTACCTTGATTTAGAATGTTGCTGTCAGCCCTTGTTAAGGACAGCAAAATTGTTCTAAAACAGATTTTTTTCAGAGTGGGTAATTTTAAAAGGATTATCACAAGTGTTCAAATATCATGCCATATCTATGCATAACATACAATTTAATTTTCTTTTTATTTAGAAACATACGACTGCTTGAAACATATATCAATTAAAGGGATAATTTACCCAACAATTTAAATTTCAAACTCGTTTGACTTTCTTCTGAGGAACACACTCACACACACACACACACACTCACTCACACACACACACACAAAGTCTTTTGAAGCATTGTTTGTAACTAAACCGTTTTGGTTGACATTGTCTTCCATTACATAGGCAAAACAAACACTGAGACATTTCTCACAATATCTCCTTTTGTGTTCCACAGAAGAAAGTCTGTTCATACAAGTTTGATGACAGAATTTTGTTGTTCACCACTTTACATTTTTCTGTCATTGGAAGAATTAACCATCACAGCACCCTCTTGAGGGGAAAATGGATGTGTCAATATATTTTGCACATATAGACTGGCATTTTAGGTTACAATTGTTGTTTTTTTATCATGGGTTATTATTATTCTTAACTTGTCCCTCATTCTATTCTATTTTACAATGTTATTAAATGCTATTTTTTGCTAAAACTTTTATATTAAGACGCTTTTTAAGACAGTGATGGTGTGGACTGAGTTACTTTATATAAACCACTCATAATGTGACTGTGCCTCTGCTTTTACCCAGTGTGTGTATGTATGTGTGTGTTAAGTCATTCACAATTTACAACTCACACCTCACTTGCCGAAGGCCGCTGTTTGTATGCCTGATTTTGTTATAACAAATGCTTCAAAGCTCACATCATACATTTGAATAAAACAGACATTTTTAATAACACTGAAATTCATCTGTAACCTTTCTTACTGCCAAGTATGTACTTGTTGAGGTTGTTGAACTGTAGGCATGTTATACAACTGTACTCTGATCTTTTGTTCTGAATTAGCTCTTAAGCTCATTGTTCATATAGGCCAGATTATAAATATTCATTCCTTCTGATTGCAAATAATGAAAGGGTAAACAAATCAGCAATGTCACGCTCTTAAGTTTAGAGTGTACTTTTAACCCTCCCTGTGAGACACTGTGCTGTATGTGCAAATACATGCCGTGGCAGTAAATCACTCAAGAAGCTTTTCTGTGATTCAGTGCACAGGTGAAACTGCAGTTTTAAACTTGCCACACTGGATTTTCACCTCAGCTTTGCAAGAGATTGGCTGCCCTCATAGGTCACATCAGTCATGTGATTGGTCTAATTCATATGGGCAAGTCATATGGGTATGAGTCATATGGGCGCATCTGGATTATGTCATAAATCTCGTTGGAAAGAGCATCCATATGAAGGTGAGGGTAACTGAGGCTGAGGGGGAGTGTTCTGCATTCCAGTTTAATCACTTAGTCTGGTGGTGCACATATAGTGTCTACTGAATTAAATTACTTTGCGGCTCCATCTGTAGATGTTCCTCAATACTGCTGAGCTAATGATGTTAGATGTGAAAGGTTCTAAAATCATGAGAAAGTTCATAAGAAACCCAAACACATTTACATGCAGTACTATCTACACTTAGTACACAATATATTATTATTATTTTGTTGAAAACAGCTGAGTAGAATTTTGTCAGGTTTCATTGATGAATAGAAAGTTCAGAAGAACAGCATTATCTGAATAGAAATCTTTTGTAATATTATAAAAGTCTTTATCATCACTTTTTTATCAATTTAAAGCATCCTTGCTAAATACAAGTATTAATTTCTATAAAAATATATATTTTAATTATATATATTATTACTGACTCCAAGCTTTTGAATGCTATAGTGTATAATCTTACAAAACCTTTTAATTCCAGATAAATGCAGATCTTTGGATCGTTTTATTCATTAAAATAATCCTGAAAAAAATTGTACTCAACTGTTTTAAATATTGATAAAAATAATAATAAAAAAATGTTTCTTGAACAGCAAATCATATATTAGAATGAAGGATCATGTGACACTGAATACTGTAGTAATGATGCTGAAAATTCAGCTTTGATCACAGCAATCAATTACATTTGAAAATATATTGAAATAGAAAGCAGTTATTTTAAATAGTAAAAAAATTTCACAATATTACTTTGCTGTACTTTGGATCAAATAAATGCAGGCTTGGTGAGCAGAAGAGACTTCTTTAAAAAAATATCTTACTGTTCAAACACTTTTGACTGGTAGTTTAAATAGAGACAGTCCATAGACTTCTGATATTTTTTTATACACAGCTAGTTATAAATACTATAACCTAATACAAACAGAAAACTTCATGTATTTTTATGTAATGTTTTTACAAATTAGGGTATTGCTAGATGCCACCAAAAGGACATTTAATCAGATTTAGCTCACTTCTACAAATTTGTCCCCCAAACATGATTAAATATAGGTACATGTAGCAATGTTAATACAAACATTATATAACTGAACAGTATTTTGTGTTCTTTATTGAACATGTTGATACATCTTAAATGTCCCATAAAATTCACAAGTTATACTACAGAACACCCTATTTCTTGTAGCCATGTACAGTTCCAAATGAATAAGCAGCACCAGAATTATAATATGTCATTATCTGTTTTTACATTTTGCATTATCAAATGTCTCTTGCTGGCAATGCAGACAGTTCTATAATAAATCGAGTCAACTCTGTAATTAATAAACCATCAGTCATTAAAATAAACAGAATCAATACAATCTGCAGTGGTTATAGTTTTTCTATATACCACTTAATCATCATCATCATCATTATCACCATAATGGTCTTCATCACTACTATCATCATCGATATCATCGTCGTCATCATCATCATCATCATCCTCAGTGTTGACCTTTCCAGAGAGAACATCCTCTATCCAGTCCTCCAGCTCCTCCGTTGACGGTAAAGCTTCATCATTAGGCATGTTCAACCACACACTGTCAGCCTGGTCAACACACACACACACACACACAAGTAAAAGATGAAAAGAACACAGAATATATAGGCTTTGCACCTTATTTTGCCACGTAGTAGTAAGCTGTTTTCTGTGAATGTGTGAGACTTCTGATTCAGTAGGTAAATAAATAGAAGAGTAAAAAAGTGCTGTAAACTTAAAATATTTGTGCTACAAATCAGTTTGTTTATAATTATCTAATCGGATATATTTAATCATCCAATTATCCAAGTGGATGCTGCACACTGGTGGTGGTTGAGGAGAGACCCCCCTCCACATGATTGTAAAGCGCTTTGGGTGTACAACAATACACAATAAAAGCATTATATAAATGCATCATTCATTCATTCATTCTATTATCATAATACTTTAACATGCTAAGAAACACCAGTATGCAATATCAAGCAGCATAACAGACTGTTTTTTACATAAAATAACTAGAAGCGAATGAGGAATGTCTACTTTTCAAATTCAAATTCGACTTTTTTATTAAACTGACTTAAAAAAATTATAACCCTTTAAGGAAAAAATAGAAAATTATCTTTTAAGATAATTCATTAATGCATTCATTTATTTATTCGTTCATTAGTAAATACACACAGTAAAAAATTGCTTGAATAATGAAGCATATGGTTTTTAAATTTGTGCTGCAATGTTATATTATTTTCTGTATATTATACAGAAATTAATATAATATAATTATTATTTTCTGTATATGTTATGTACTATTATATAGTTCTGTATATTATTTTATTGTAAAAGTAAAATATTTCAGCAGTTGTTACACCTGTGTAATGATATGGTTTATTGTGTTGTAGATCATGAATATGTTATGTGAAGCTTTCCCTTAAAAGGGTATGATATGTCATGCATCGCAATATAGGATGAAGAGACATTTTCAAATGAAATTGTTACTTACATCAGTCACATTCACCACACCAATCTGAGGTCTGAAAAGATCCACCTTAAAGGTTTTCTCCCAGTATGTAGTTAACTGAAGACAAATTAACCATTACAATATGGACACAATGTTTACGTTCAAGCAGTGAAACACTGTGTAGAAATGGATGGAATATCGTCTCACCAAAGGAAATTCATCAGGATCAATCCAAACTATGCTGAGATCTGGGTTTTTAGTATTGTCCCTTGCAACCTCCTTCAGAATTTCCAGGAATTCATAACCGTCTATGAAATGAAAAAGAAATAAGCACAAATTAAATGCTATTAAGACAATCATTCTGTGCTACTAAATCATGTCTTGGTAATGGCAGTAAGAAATTTTCAGCTTGTTCTCTGTTGTAAAGATTAGAAAACCTGGATCCTCCTCCTCAGCAAAGGCAACAATGTGGATTCCGTCCATGTCATCCTCCTGTTGATTGAGCAGAGACAGATCACTTCAAGTAAAGAACCAACAGCCGTTTAATTGACAGTTAACTTTTAATGGGCCTGCAGACACTCCCACAATCCAGTCTTGCTCACCCAAGTCTCAAACATGTCCTCAGCACGAAGCTTTCTCAGAGTAGGCCTGAGTGAAGATCAAACACTGTGTTTTTAGAATGAAAATTCCTATTTTAGATGATTTTTGGCAATGGCAAAATTCTGAGGATGCCACTGATATCACCTTCTGTGTTGATTGACAAAATCCACTATCTCCTCCTCTGTGTTGGGTTTGTCAGGAATGGTGACAGGCTCATCCATGAAGGGCTCATAGAAATCGATTTCATTCATTTTTAGTGTCAGTTGTTTAGCCACCTGCAGCATGAAACCGTTACAAATGAAGCCAATACATAATTACTTTTCCTCAAAGATGGAGGACACACAAGTATGCTCTCACTCTTGTGGTTATAAATACATATTCTTCTATACCAGAATAACACATCTCATGGTTTTCATTCTTGTTATTGTTAAGGAATGGACTGTACGCACCCCTTTGTCAAAAGTGGCAAAAAACTTCACATAAGGTTGGAACTTCTCTGCAGTCACCTGAAAGGCCTTATAATCTGAGAAACAAAAAGAACGTAAGAAAAATACAAGCACAAGTCTAAAAAACTGTAATAACATGGTAAACGGTGGCAGTGCTGAAGCACCACGCAGCTACTGCTCTCACAGCATAACCAGAGGTCACAGCAAAGCCTTCCCAGCTAAAATGGGATTTTTAATAAAAGCTGAATAGCAGTCATGTAAAGAAATTAAGCCCTTTTGACGTTTTTTCTACTGTGCCTTTTTGGGGAATGGCTCTATAATTGTGCTGATCTCTTTGACCAATTAGGCACCATTTAATAGTCTGTGGGGTTATCATAGTCCCTGTTTTGTTTTTTTTCTCAATGAAATTAATGTACTATATTTTAGATTGATAATGTTTTTTATTTAATATTTTGTATTAAGGGGATTTTATGATAATAAATAATTTTATGGAATAGTGATCCATTTATTACCTTTGTTTGTTAGGTTTTTGAGCACATAGACCTGAAAATGCAATTTCCAACTTAAACTGTGGTAAATCGTGAATGCTTTGGAGCACATTCTTATGTTTTGTCTCTTTTTAAAGAAGACACTTGGAAGACACTTTTAGTGAAAAAGCTATATGTTTATTATGAAAAATGAACAAAAATACTATTTTAAAATTTTATTTCAAATATATATTTTCCAAAACATGTTTTACTCTAAAACGGCAAGAAAAGCCATAAATCTAAACAAGTTGTGTTCCAAATCTGAGGTTGATATCTCAAAAAATTTACTTTCAGTAAGATTTTGTTTGGAAAAGGCATAACAAAGCTGTGGCCATAATTCATGTAAAACATGCACTAATTATAACACATAATTGATCACACTTTGTTAAAAATTTCCTAAAAACACTCAAGTTTGCTGAATGATATTAAAAATTACTGTCCTCATATCATGTGAACATTTTCAAAATTGCTACTTATTGATGATTGCATTACATTTTCTCTACTTTTTGCTGATTCTCACTAGGTGTCATGTGGCGCTTTTTCACTGCGTGGTATGACTCGACTCGGCTCGGAACAGCTCAGTACGGCACGGCACGGTTTGGCTCGGCACAGTTTGCTTTTCCACTGCAGTTCAGTACCGCTTTAGAGTGGGCGGGATTATTCACATGTCGTTATAGTTGCGCCGCCTCTACTACCACGACTCATAAAAAAACAGTTTCCTTCCGCGTCGCCCCATCAAGCTCTCGCTGGATCCGCTCCTCTGCTATCAACGAGAGGAACGTCTGTTCTTCCGCAACAGACAACAAAACGTTTTGGTTATTAAAAAAAGGTGCGCTCGTTCAAAACAGTTGCATTCGATCCTTCGCTGGCTGTGCTGAATGCTGATTTAAATCTAGCGGTTCTTTTGTGTTTGTGTCGCAAGTTCAGTGACGCAGGTAGTGACGATTCTCTCCGGCCAATCCGTGATCAGCAGAGTTTACACGTCACGTTTTGGTAACGGTACGGTTCAATTGGAACCCCAACCGAGCTGGTACTAAAAAAAGTACCAGGTACCAGGTACTGTACCCAGTAGAAAACCCCCAAAAAGTGAGCCGCACCGTGCCGTACCATGCAGTGGAAAAGCGCCAATGGTAGATCAGGTTTTGGTCAGAGTTTGAGTTGGACTCCTGAGTCCTGAGTTTGGAGTTTCCTGTTCTGTTTCCTTTGTTTGTTTTAGTTACCATTGATGTTTGATTAATTCATCAGACTTGTTTCTCATTGGTTTCACTGGTTTGTTCGTTTATATTTAGCCTGTTTTCTGTCAGTCTTTGTGACATTTTTGTTCGCATTTTGCTGGTTAGTCTGTTCAAGTGTTTTGATATTTGAGAATCCTGAGTAACTTTGTTATTTTCGAGTGTTTGAATAAATTGAGACAGCTGCAATTAGATCCTGCTACAACCATGCCGTGACAGAAAGATGGAAACAGAGTTTTTTGAACATTGCTCATCTCACTCGTAATGATGATGACAGACTCTGTGTGCAGGGGCAGGAGTCAGCATTCAGATAAAGAGATGCCTGCCTGGAAATGCTCCTCAAGAGACGTTTGTGGAATATGTGAACTGGGTCCTTCTCCAATGTGGATCCCCCTTCACCATCAGCAAGAGAGTGGAAGATATTTACCCACCAGCAAATCATTGATACCTCTGTGGAAATTTTTAAAAAAGCCCATCGCAAACCCAGAGCCAGAGCTGATGCCTGCCACAGACCATGTGCCAGGGCTTATGCCCTCTATTGAGCCAAAGCCTGAAGACACATCTGTCCCAGAGGTTAAAGCTGGCCTACCAGTCTGACCAGGTGCATGAGCCAGCAACACTGTGTGTTCCAGTGGGCATGCTCATGGAGTTCGAGGGCATGGAGTGGAACCAGACCCACACTCCCATTGCTGAGGGTGAGCTGCAGCTGGCCTCTGTGGTATTAAATGAGGATTTATTCCCCAAAACCTTGCTTGCCCATAATTTCCACCCAGCCCTAAGTCTCCTGTATCTCCCCTGGTTCTGCTCAGCCCTGAATCTCCCATGTCTCTGCTGTTTGCGACCAACTCTAAATCTTCTATGTCTCTGCTGGTTCCATCTAGCCCTGAATCTCCTTTGTTAACCATTACAAAGTCTCCTTTGGTGACATTGCTCCCGCCCAGGCTCTCTCTCTCATCCTCTGTTAAATCTAGCCAGTTCTCTGGCCCTGTCTCTACTGTATCCCTTTAGTCCCTCAGTTCCTCCATCAGTGCCTCCATCCACCTGCTCTGAGTCACTAGCGGGGGGCTACCTGGTCTCCAGCTCTGTCCCCTGGCTACACTCAGGCCTCCTAGCCCTGGACTCCACTTTGGCCCTCTGACCCTTCGGCTCCCCCTGGGCTCCACAGAGTTCCATCGTTCCTCAGACTCCACAAGGCTCCCTTGTCCCTCTGGCTCCGGCTTGATCAGTCGTTGACCTGCTTCCACTACGGTCTTCCAGTCCTCTGGCTGTGCCTCATCCCTCCATCCCTCTTGGTCTAACAGGCTCCTCGTTCCCTCCGGCTCCAACTCACTCAGTACTCACTGCCTCCAGCTCTGGCCTAGCCTGCTGAGTCCCCATCTCCTCCGCGGTCCTGTGAGCCTGAGCCTTGGCCCTCAGGGTCTCAGGAGTCTCCCTGGGTCTTTGGCTCATTAGTTAGTATCTGCCTGGGCTTGTCTCCACCTCAGTTGGTCGGGCTCCTGACTACACCATGTCTCCTCCCTCCTTTGGTTCCGCCATGTTACTGCATCCTAGTGGCCCTGTTGGGGGTCACTTCCTGACTCCTCTTGACATCTACTCTTTGGCTCTTCCTGCCATCATCTCCTCCCTGGGCCCTACCTTGTCCATGGGGTCCATTCGGCCAGCTCCACAATCTCTTCCTAAGCCCCCTCCTTCCCTCCTTTTTTGGACTTATGTTAAGACGCCTTTTAAAAGCGGGGTACCATCACAGTAGATCACATTTTGGTTTGAATTTGAGTTGATTTTTCACACTTTCCTTTTTTCTTTGTTATATTTTTATTGAGGTCCCCTTTGATAGAAATCATGTTCCGGGGAGGCCTACTTGAACCACGGGGCCTCAAGCAATTGAATGGTTTGCGTGGTGCCTAAACGCTCTACTGATTAGAGCATAGCCGTAAAATCATAATTTTACATGCAGAGTATATTGGTAAGCAAAAAAGCCACTCACGTTCAGAGTTTTCGCCCTTAAAGTAGCCGATAAGGCGTATGTCTTCATCCATTCGCTCAAAGGCACGTTGTTCCATGGGATTACTAATCAACTCCACTGGGTCCTCCAGCAGCTGAAGAATGATGTGAAACACACACATTATGAAAATTAACTGAAAAATTAAGTCAGAAACATTATTTATATGTAAAAAATATCTTATAAAAATGAAAATGTATTTAATATTGCTTAAGCAACTTTAATACATTAATTTATACCACCAATCTACTTTATACAGGATTAATATGTAGAAATGACTCTTTAAAGTAACAATTGTAGGTTACTACTTTTGCAGTTAGAGAGCCAAGATCCATAATCTTAAAAGCTGTTTAAACAGTATATCAAAAAGCACAGCCACAGTATATGCACAAATTTCACTCACATCTAGCAGGAATTCAACCAGTGTATCTGCAGAGAGCTCGCCATCAAACTCAATCACTCTTTCATCCTTAAACACATAGATGCTTCCTTCCTCCTCCAGACCTAATGGACAAAGATCACATGATTCAGTGAGGATACTGTGTGTCAAACCTCAACAATGCCAAGACATATTATGTGTTTGTTACTGAAACGGTAAAGTAAAAAAACTTTATCTAAAAGGCAATGTAATTAGCACAGTGACTCTTACCAAGCTTTTTGGCAACCTTAGCATCTTTATGTGAGTCTAGCAATCCAAAACCAATATCCTTGTCTTCCAGAACTTGAGCAGCAAGCTGGTGATGCATGGAAGAGACACATCAGTACATTCATAGTGTGAGAATTATATACACAACTGTTGTCTATAATACCAATTTAGTCTGGGCCAACACTTTCACAGTATATCTAAGGAGTCTTAAACCTGGAAAGGTTTTGTGTAAATTATGGCTGATATCTGCATATAGTCGAATCTATACTTCATTAACTTTGTTATCATAAGTAGACCCAGCATCTGTGTTTGTGGAGCCTTTGTTAGCCTCAAACTCAGGTCAGTCTTTACACTAAATTGCACATCAGGTAGACACAGAAAGCAGATGTACAGTCTGACACCCTGCTGCAGCCAATTGTTACTCTATGATGCATTTTATATGGAGCATCTGAAACTATTTTTGATATTCAGGTTTATATAGTACTTCACTCAGCTGCTTATCCTAAAGAGCCTCAGATCTAGTATTTTCAAGCATATTTTCTAAGTCAATGATTTCCAACCGGGGGTACTAATGCATGTTCCACGGATCACTTCACAAAAAACTGAAACTGGAAACTGTGTCAACGACAAATGGTTAGTGTCCAAAAGAAAAAAGAAAAAAAAGAAAAAGATAGTTAACTAACTATATCATACCAAAAACTCTCATACCACTTTAAATACAAATGTAATTTAGTTACATTTCAAAAACGTACCTTACATGACCATCCAATAAAAACTGATACATATTTTTCATACACCTTGAAAACATTTGTGTACACATTTTAACCATTCAAATTAGGTGTTGCAATATATTTTTTAAAAAGATCAAAATATTTTACAGCCTGAACTAACTTTGTCATGTCAGAAAATGTGAAACTACCAGATATTTTAAAAAACGTATTGACATTGACACAAAGGGTATTCAGGTCGTCTCTGATAATAATTCCTTATTTTATATATCTATATATACAATTAAATTATTAAAGCTAAACTGTTTATCTTATTTTTTATTTATTAAAATGAATTTAAATTTAATAATAAAAAAATCCTACCAGTTTCCACATGTTGTGTGTGTTAGACCTCCTCCCACCCAAATAAAAGTTCATCATAATACATATGACGGTCTGTTCTAAAAATATACCCTTCAGTACATCTGTCCTTATTCATCCAACAAATTCCTCAGTTGCAATAATTTCATACCTCCAGAACCATCTCCCTCATGTGAAACTGCTGCTGGAGATCCTTTTCTGAAGGCAGGGGTTCGTGAAACAGCAAACACATCATGTCATACTTCTTTAATGCCTTCTTATAGTTTCTCTCATTGACATTAAGAACTCTGTCCTTGCCATCGAAACTGGGAAACTCCAGACCCTCCTCTGCAGAAGAGTACAGGAGAAAATCCATGCAGGAAACCAAGACAAGCCAGACAGACAGCATAGTAGCAAGGATTGAACAGGTGAATGAAAAGAAGAGACTGCTGGAAAGAGTCCAGGTAAGATCCTGCAGGACAGTGAGGCTGACCAACAAAATGAGACTCAATGAGTAGTTCTTCAGCACTAAAAAACATCTTATGCTCTCTTCCTCCCTCTGCCACCTCACCTCTTCCCAACAATTAGACAAAGACATGATAGGATACGATATTTGAGAAATGTTCCAATGAGTATTCCCCTGGTGAATTTAGGCCTCTTTTAGTGACCCAGTCATTTAAAGGCTAAAAATAAATCATGATCTGAAGAAAAAGAGGACAGACATGAGTACCATAGGGAATGAGAGTACACGTATCTCAACATGTAGAGGATAATCATTGTAGGAAAAAAAATCAAAATATAGGTCACCTGAACACATGAAAAGAGTCCTGTGTACCTACAGTCAGGGTACACTTTCAGGAAAAAAAGGTACAATGCACACATGTACTTTTTTACTCCTAATAGGTACATATTAGTACCTTAAGTGTACATATTAGTACCTAAAATGTACATGTTAGTACCTTAATGGTACATATTTGTACCTTTCGAAAGGTGCCGCCCCAGTGACAGTTTTTATTGTGTTTTTTTTTTCTGAGAGTGTAATAGGAATACAGGTTAACACTGGGAACATCTTGACAGAAGATCAGACATCTTGAATGACAAAGGTTATACTGTATTGATTTAGATGATGGGTACCAGCTCAGATGAGAGTAAAAGGGAAGAAGATAGCAGATGGGTGTGCAAAGAAGCACTTTGCAAAGAAAAGAGATATAGACATACATGTAAAATATACACTAATAAGAGCATCAGATGAGGAGCAGATGGCAAAAACGATGGGAGGAAGACAGAACAGGTAGATAGTTTTATAGCATTCAAATAAAAATAAAAGACGAAACCATAATCTCCAGATTTTGGCTCATTTTAGGAGGGTAAGATGGGTGAAGAAGCCCCCTTAAGAACAATGTCCATATACTGATAAACTGTAACACATTTACATAAGTTTAGCATGTAAAGGATCATTAAGCATGACCCAACAGACTAGGAATCAAATTGAAACAGTTAACAGTTTAGTTGTAACGGCACAAAAATTAAAAATATGAAAGGAGGCCATCTTGCCCCAGCACTGGAACAAAAATTACCCTCTACCTGCGACAAGATGCCCCCAGGGGTATCTGACCTTTACAGAACATTTTATCTAAAGGCCAAATTAATCCTAATAATTTTATTTTCAGGAAATAAATGCCATTAACTTAACTGGTAAATTTGTGCATTTTGGCAATGTAATTTGAATAAATTTACTTAAATGGAATGTATCTTTATATGACAAATAAAGTACAGAAGCATATTACAGAGAGACGTATCTGAAAGGCAATTACATTCAACATTTAAACCTGAAAACATGTCACAATATAGCAAAAGTTACAATGCAATGTTTACTCCAATGTTTAGAGATCCACTAAAATACTTTATTATGTTTAATAGCCTTTATGTCAAAGTGGGGACTTCTAATCTAGTTTCAGACCATACTAGTACATTCATCGACTTCTCCTCAAATCGAGCCAGTCACGCTTAACTGATACAGAAAAATGGAGCTGCCATGGCTGCTCATGCCGTCTTTTATCCTTTTGCTGAATGGAGTTGAATTGTGTCTTGTAGATAACGGTGAGAACTTAGAGAATTTTGGTTTGATGCTGACAATTATCTATGTTTGGTCGGTCGCGTTTTAATTAGTTAACTTTCACATCTGCATCTTAATAGCGTGCTGTAGAGTTCTGTACCTGCGTCTTTAGCATTAGCGGAGTTTAGACCTAGCAAACCTGATGTTTTTGGAAGTCTTAAATTCATAAAGTCATAGCATTACATGTTTTATGCATTACCAAACAACAACAAAACTTGTTTTGCAATATAAAATCCAAACATCCTTAAATGAAGATACATTCACTTGTCATGCGAATTAACGTAATCATATGAAGTCTTTGTTTTCTGAGAACAAAATATGAGTTTATGCTTAAAAAAAATAAATATCTTTTGATGGGGAAATTAAATGTTTTTTCCCCTTTGAATTAGGTCGATTTTTCTGAGACCGCTGGCAAATGTTTGTTTTTATTTAATCATAAACTCATTGACTTGATCAAACTTGATCATTTTAAACAATTTCTCAGAAAACAAAAGTTTTGCTTCTCAAGAAAATGTGTCATGATTAGACATTTGCAGTGGAAAACAATGCAAAAATACTGAGGACGAGCATTGCTTTTTTTGCAGTGTGATCAGAGGGTACGGGGTTTTTTTGTAAAATGAATTAAAAAGTAATGGAGATCAGTTGGAAAGTGCATTTTTTTTACTTTTATGTATTGCTTATTTACATTTAGAGACACTATTGATGTATTGTTTTCCATTCCTTGGTCTTGAATTTACCTTCATAAAACCTGCAAAAACCTGTTCAAATACAGCACGTCTTACTATTATAACTGTCAACAATCTGTGTGTTTAGGAAAAAATATTGAATGAACAGATTGATTTTTTCCCCCCTCTCTTTCCATCAGCCAAACGCTGGCAGTCATTCATCAGGAAGATCACAGAAGCCACAAATAATTACCAGCCATGCAGTCAGGAGAACTGCAGCTGTCATCTCAGGTCAACTTATAAAGTAGCCCTTGTTCATAGCAGATCTTCCCAAAGAATACACACTGCGGATGCATGCATCTGTATAATGTAAACTTTCCTCCATCGCTCTTTTGATTGCAGTGTCCTGAAAGATGACCTTAGGCCATTTAAAAACGGCATGTCTGAGGGGTTGATGGCAGACACAGTCCACAGAGGTGTTGGTACGCACTACCAGATCATCGGGAACAAATTGTACAGAGAACAAAGCTGCATGTTTCCTGCAAGGTTGGTGAAGTGTACGTTATTTATTAATAATTTTTTTGAGTAAAACCATGATCCTATTGTGTGCGTATGGATGTTGAATATCAGACATTTATCCTTTCTTTGCAGATGCAGTGGTGTCGAGCACTTCATCCTAAAAGTGGTTAACCGGTTGCCAGATTTGGAGGTGGTGATTAATGTGCGCGACTATCCACAGGTTCCTGGATGGGTTCAGCCAGTCTTGCCTGTACTTTCTTTCAGTAAGGTGTGTACAACCACACCAAGTGTAGCACCATTGAACAATGTACTAATTTAATTGTAGGGTAAATCAGTAGTATTTGGTATATCCTGCTTAATTATATTAAGGCAATTTACATTACTTTGTGCCTCTGCCTTCAGATTACTAACACTGACTGACCCCATAGCTTCACTTTCTATTAATGCAGAAAATAAATATATAAAAATCTTTTCTTTTTTTTTTTGTAAAAGAATATGCATGAATAGAAAATCCTATTTTCAACATTCAAAACATGCATGGTTCATTTATTTCCACAACAAAATTAATATTAGTAGGGCTCTAATTGTATTCATGTCTTTTAACATTATAGTTATACTTTTGTTCATTGTTTAGACGGCAGACTACCAGGACATCATGTATCCTGCATGGACGTTTTGGGAGGGAGGTCCTGCTGTATGGCCCATTTATCCCACTGGACTGGGCCGATGGGACCTCATGAGGGATGACCTGAAAAAGTGGGTAGCAAAGATTTAAGAATGCTTGAGAGTATACAGATGGTTAACTGCATTACAGTCGATTTCAGGCCATTATATATCTAATGTTTAGTTCACACTTTTCAGATCAGCTGCTCGATGGCCCTGGAAGAAAAAAAATCCAAAGGGATTCTTTAGAGGCTCTAGGTCAGTTGTGTTTCCAACATATAGTTAAATGCAGTGTTGTTTTCTTTGTAAGCTGATTCGTTTAGCCAATCTTTGTAGGACCAGTTCAGAAAGGGACCCTCTGATCCTTCTCTCAAGAGAAGCCCCTGACCTTGTGGATGCCGAGTACACCAAGAACCAGGCTTGGAAGTCAGAGAAGGTTTGTTTATCCTTATTTAACATATGAAAGGCATCCTTGATCAGTATCACACCATTCATTCGCTTAGGCCGCTGAACTGGTCCCCCGACTGAGCCTAGTTTCTGGCATCCCTTTTTCCTTTTCCATTTCTGTCACCTAATGGAGTTTGGGTGCCTTGCTGCTGTTGCCTTTGTCTTGGTTAGTTGGGGCCTGAAAGACACTTAACTTTCAGAAATGTGTTGATATGATCACACTGACTGACACCATCAGATAAGAACAAAACTTGAACTGACTTAAACGGGATAATAGCAGTATTCCAACAGGGCAACCCATCTGGTCTGTCTTGGACTTGGGAATCAGTAGGGTTGGATATCGTTTGAATTTTATCGATTCTGCTTATCGTTATCGATTCCTATTCTTATCGATTCCTAGTTTCGCTTCCAGTAAGATGAAAAAATCCGATGCAAAAAAAATAAGTCAAACATTTAGATATCAACCATTTATTCTGTGTCTCTTTACAAAGCATTCTGTTGCAGCTGAATAACACGAGCAAAATTCAGCAGCCTACAGATCACTTAGGCCTACAAGAGGAACTTTGCCTATGCTTTTAACAAAAATACCACAGCAAAAACAACTAGATTAATATACATTTAAAATATTAAATTGTTAAAGACAAGTAAACAGTAAGTAATAAAACAGGAACAAACAAATCAATTAGCAATAGCATAAATATACACAACTGAACCACATTTCAGGTACAGAAACTGTAATTAAACGTTTAAAAACACTGCATGGTTTTCTTTTCATGAATAAAATGTAGATTAAAGTTATTAAATATATTCAGTCAAGATCAGTGAATGATTTTCTTTTGTTCTTTGATTAACATTAATGACAGGCAGCGTTTTTATTAGGCTGCTGTCTCTTTAACACCGAACGCACGCAGACCTAAAAATACTGTACGTGCGTTTTCTTTCTCATTTTCTCATTCCTTACACAATGGGGCAGTTACGCCATCTAGTGGTGGAGGACCCGACTAAATATATCAGGGTTTAAAGGGGTCATATGATGCGATTTCAAGTTTTTCTTTTCTCTTTGGAGTGTTACAAGCTGATTGTGCATAGATAAGATCCCTGAAGTTGCAAAGACTAAAGTCTCAAAACCAAGGTTTACATTCACTTGAGACAAAAACGGCTGTGTTTATAATGATATACTGACGTAGTTTTGTGCATACTGGTCGATAAATGTGAAAGAGAAGTCAGTTCCGGCCCGGAACAACCTTTTCTGAGGTGGAAATGCACGGACCGGTTCGAGAACGGACACAAACTGGGAACCCGCCAGTGTTGCCAACTGCTTTCAATTGAAAGTAGCTAAAACAGTCGCTAAATGTTGCTAGATTACATCATAATGGCAAGTTCACTGATCTATATAAAATGACTTAGATTAGTGTGCAAGATTATAACTACATAAGGTTTGTCCAAGAAGTTGCTATATTTGTCCCTAAACTTTTGAAAAAATGAGGCGGGGAAGTCTGCTAAAGCTAGCTACAAAGTACTAAATTGGCAACCTGGTCAAAACCCGCACCCACGACCTCTGTTTCTCTGTGCTCAAAACAAGGCGCAAGTCTTTTCCGTTCCTGCAATTAAAATCGTTTTAAATCCCTTCAATGGGAACCAGCAAGAAATCAAATGCGCGTGCCTTATTCGAACGCCGGTCTTTGCATTTTGAACCGGTTTTCGATACCCAACCCTAGGAATCAGTTTTATATGTATCGTATTGCTTGGATTTTAAGGGGCATACAAGGACAGGCTTGGGAAACATGCTAGAGGTGCTTTAATATTTTCAGCAAACTCAAAATCAGTTTGTTTTATCTTTCTGCTGTAGACTTTGTCTTTTCAGAACTAACGTTACTATTTTGCTTTGTTGTTTTTCCTCAGGACACTCTGGGTAGACCCCCAGCCAAAGAAATCCCTCTAGTTGACCACTGTGAATACAAGTAAGACCGGTCTCATATGAGCTATAGCACTGAAACCGTGAACCAGCATTAAGATATTTTGTTATAGATCGTATGTTATCTTTATCCCTCAGATACCTTTTTAACTTCAGAGGTGTGGCTGCTAGCTTTCGTTTGAAGCATCTTTTCCTGTGTGGATCCCTGGTTTTTCATGTCGGCGAGGACTGGCTTGAGTTCTTCTACCCTCAGCTCAAGCCCTGGGTTCACTACATTCCTGTCAAACAGGACTTGTCTGATCTGAGGTAACAAACATTTTCCTCTGGCTAGCTGATATCCACCCTTTTCTTTAACACACGTTTTCCCCTGTGTACCCTGTTATGGTCCAAGTGTTTTACATTCTGTGCTTTTAATCATGTTAGCCGTCTTTATTTTACATGCACGTGTAAGGTATTATCTCCATTCACACTTTTGCGACGATTTATCAATGGGCCTAGTAACAACGACAAAGGGTTCAAATCTAAGTTTGTGCTCAATAATTTGCATTTCACAAAAGTATGTTACATTTGTATATCTATATCATATATCATGACCACGAGCAATCAAAGTGCCAATTTTAGTCTTACATATATGACAAAAGGGGAAAAGGAAATGTTAACAATTAGGCAATATATTGTAAATGTAATCTGTGTAACATCTTCAGCTGAAATGTTCTGTTTACTCACCTTCATATTGTTCCAGACCTGTTAAAGTAATTATCATCAAACAAGAGAGATGTGTTCATAGAAATGTTAATGAGAACAGCAACAGAGAACTGCTGATGTTCTAAACTAAACTGTTTTTCTTTCTGTTGTTAGAGAGCTGCTTCAGTTTGTGAAAGAAAATGATGCTGTAGCAGAAGAAATTGCTGTGAGGTAACAAATTGCTCATTCCTTTAATGGTTTATCTAGTGTTACTTTCTGTCATCTTTTCCTCACCCTCATGTCGTTCCAAACTGTAAGACTTTTTTTTTCTCTGGAATATTAAAAAAAAGACATTAAATGTTTGTGTTTTTCTTGTTCATATAATGGAAGTCAATGGTCAACCAAACTGTTTGGTTACCAGTATTGTTCAGACTAGCTTCTTTTGTTTTCTGCAGAAGAAAAAGGTGCATATACGTTTGGAACAACATGAGTATGAGGAAATGATCATAGAATTTTTATTTTTAGCTGAACTATCCCTTTAAGACATTGTGCTAATACTTATATTTATGGTTCTGTACTTCTTTAGGGGCCAGAACTTTATTCTGGATCATCTCCGTATGGAGGACGTGTCTTGTTACTAGGAAAGGCTCCTCACTGACTTTAGCAAGCTGCTCAAATACAAACCCAAGAGAAAATCTAATTACAATCAGATCATCCACAGAGACAGCAGATCTGAACTCTGACCTGAGGAAATCATAATGGGGAGACCATCCTCCTTTTTGTCTGCCTTTATTCTTGCTCTTCATTCTGTTGCTCTTTAAACTGATCTTAACAAGCTGAAAATAGCGTTTAAAGGCAGCTCTGTGTGGTTAATCCAGTGAATCCTGCCAAATGTCTCTAAGACTGCCTATATTGCTTCAAAGGATTGTTTTAAAATCAGTTAAGTTAAAATATAGTAATCTGCCTAATTATAAAAGAGACCTGTCCAGACCCTCATCCTCTGGATGTCAGAAATATTACACCGCTATAAGATGCTTGGTGATTTCATAGCATTCATCGGTCTCATCACAAGTTCTTAAGGTCATAAGAAGTCAGTTTGAAGTGTGGTGTTAAATCTGATGCAGGTGTAGCACAATGCAAAAATAATTGATTCTGAAACAGCATAACAGACAACGACCTGCCAAAAATGTTTCCTTAAAATTGTATGGCTTCATCATGGTCTTAGTGGAATTGTTACTGTTTAAGTAACACTTTTTTGAAGTTATGTAGACATTTTTCCATTGCAGATTTTTGGGGCAATTTCAGTTGAATAGTTAGGACTAGTTATTTAAAGTGTCAAAACTGAAGCCAGTTCAAATGAATCCTGTCATCTAGGCCATAAGACCACATTCAATACATTTGTTACATGAAATAATGTCAGTAGATTACTTTGATCAAGTGTAGAATGACTTTTTGTTGTAAAAAATAATTTCTGGATCCAAATGATTAGTGATTTTGGATGAACTCACCATTTTGAACATGTCTTCTATGTCACGTGACGTTAATTTTGATTCCACACTTCAGTGCCACTAGATCAGGGGTGTCCAAACTCGGTCCTGGAGGGTCGGTGTCCTGAAGAGTTTATCTCCAACCCCAATCAAACACACCTGACCAGCTAATCAAGCTCTTACTAGGCTTACACTCTTCCAGCAGTGTGTTGAGGCAAGTTGAAGATAACCCTGCAGGACACCGGCCCTCCAGGACAAAGTTTGGACAGCCCTCAACTAGAGGATCATTTGAAATGTAGCACAGCTGAATTGATCCTGAGATGGTTTAATATGTTCGTATTCAAGTAGATCAATTGTCACCGGTTGTCTAGATTACCATTTTTCTCATTACGTTTTATGACCCACAACATTTAGTTGTTTAATAAAGGTAATCAGGACAATAAATCTGGGGGTTTTTTTTAACGCTGAAAAATTTTTTTCCTTTATTCCTTTATATTTGATGGCTTTTGATAAGCAATCTAACCATACAGTGATTTTAAAGGGTCATAGATTCTTTTGTTAAAGATCATTATTTTGTGTATTGGTGTAACAGAATATGTTGACATTATTTAATGTTCAAAAAACACATTATTTTTCCAAATACTGTACATTATTGTAGGTTCTCTGTGCCCCGCCTCTCTCAAACTCTTCGTTTTCTACAAAGTCCCTCCTTCCGGCAAGTGCAGTCTGCTCTGATTGGCCAACTGACCCAGTGCATTATGATTGGCCGAACACCACAAGCACTCACCGGAAATGTTACGCCCCTTACCATAATCGCAAGCTTAATCTTTCAAAATAAATGTAAAGACAGAAAATAATGTCATTAGTTTTAAACCATCAGTTTAAGCCCGAAAGGGGAACAGAGTCGTGTGATAGACACAGTGATGAAGCTGGTATGTGCTTGAAGTACACAAGCCACGTTAAGACAGCTGACTCCACTTTGATGTTACTCTCTCTCTCTCTCACTCTCTGTCACACACAAGCGCTTGCGCAAAACTCCGCATTTGAACAGAAAATAGCAAATACTTAAACTAATAACAAAAAAGTAGCTGATTCAGAAGCGCCAGATTGTTATAGCAAAGTCAGAATTACCTCCTCTTTTAGGTTCACGAAACGGTCGTCCATAAATGCATTGCTGTTCTGTTGTAAGTCTTAAATCTTAAAGATTCCTAAATGCATCTACTTTCGTAAGGCCAAATAAAGTGCTTTTGCTTTTGCTTTCGCCTAGAAACACACCGCGTCTCCCTGACATGGCTGCTTTCAACACTAACTGCGGTTACTGAAACCAAGCCTTCTTTCTTTGCGTGAACATTGGGCGGCATTACACAATTATTTCCACATAGTGAGGTAGATATGTTGGGGCGTGTTAGAACTAGCCCGTTTTAGGGGGGCGTGGTTGACTCTTAACTTTTATAGAATATCTCTTTGGGTTTGAGACTTAGTCTTTGCAACTTCAGGGATCTTATATTTGCACAATCAGCTTGTAACACTCCAAGAGAAAGGAAAACTTGAAATCACAACATATGACCCCTTTAATAAACAAACCCTGTAATTAGTCGGGTCCTCCACCAGCAGATGCGTAACTGCACCATTGTGTATGAAGTGAACATGGTGACATTGTATGGCGGCTGTAAGGAGCATTGAAGGAAAGCAGGTAGACAGGTCGGATTTGATGAGAATCACCATATTGATTTATACTACCTTTGCTCCTGTAAGTACATTCAGATTTCGTCACCTCTTTTTTTTTTTAGCAATTTACAAATGATCTAGTATGTTAAGCGATGTCATTTGCGCACACACGTAAATATACTCGTACGTAGACTAGAATTCTTGTTAGTGCTTATTTAGAATGTGGAATATAATTTTGTGCTTTGTTAAACATGCTTCTCTGCACTTGTTTAGAATATGTTGAATTCTACTTTGTGTTTGACTATTTTTCCTCCAAAGCAGCATTTATATTACCTTTGGTTTAATTATGATTTGATATCATTGTGGGGTGTCTTCGCATGTACAGCTGGGTTTTTATTTCGCAGTTCTTCTGAGAAAATGAGAGAATTGTGAGATACAAGCCCTAGTTAAAAAAATACATATATTTTATACTAAGTATACTTCAAATCCATTAACACATTTACTGACATATCACTGATGTAAAATTATAATTAACATATATATTATTTATAATATATTTTTTATTATTTTAAAAAAGTAGAATTACGAGATATTATTAGATATAAAGATGTAAACTTGTAATTGCAAGGATAAGAGTTTAAATTCTTTGTTTATGTAACACATTTTTTCTTAGAATTACGAGAAATAGGCTAAAGTCTGAGTTGTGATATTAAAAGTGGCAATTACTTTTTTTTGTTTTTTAATCCCATGGCGGAAACCAGCTTCTATAATTTATTCCTCTGTGATGCAGAAACTCTTTTTGGCAGCTGTGTTGCTTCAGGTGTTTAATGCAGCCTGTCTGTATGATTCTTTCGTCTAACCATAGGGCATGCTTGTCAGTGTGGATGAACATGCATAAACACGCTCTTATACCTCTGGCCTTGTGTTTCTGTGATTGAACAGCTTGTTGATGCGTACTACAGGCCGGCTGGATTCATCACCCACATGTGGGGGGACAGATGCACATGGACTTGAGGGCTCACATCTGAGTCTTCTGGGGTTCAGTCTTCCTAGTGTCCATGCATCTGATAGTACCTCCACACAGACCTTACCACAGCACCTACGTAAACCAGAGTTCCCTGACACAGGATGGGATCGTATCAAAGATCTTTTCTACAGGAGGTAAGTATCAGTGATGTGTCTGCAATACATAACACATTGTTGTGTTGCTCTGCCATTGTAATCGGACTTTAAATGTGTAGTTCTTTGCCTTTCACCGGCCTTGTTTGGTACATGTGATATGAAATTTAATTCACAGTTAACTAAGCACAGCCAGATGCTATGCCATATTTGTAACACACAGTATATGTGTTCTGCTTTCCACTCAGCGAGGGTCAGATGTACTCAGAGGAGTTAAGGAATATAGAAAAGAGTGGCATTGCTGCAGCTGTGGTTGGGATGGTCTATGGAGGCTTACCAGGAGCAAGACATGCCCGTGAGAGATTCATCCAGCTCAGCCAGGCTGAAATTTACCAAAACAGAGTGGATGCAGTGGTAAGACAAAAAGAACAGAGGCTGAAAATATATGCATCAAATGTATCTGTTTTGTAGCAACAGATTTACATTCACACTGACATCTGCTCTTATTGTCCATTAATGCATCAGTATACTTGAGTACTGTAAAATGTTTTTTTTATGCTTGAATTGCTTTGTTTTTATATTTTGTACATCTGAGAAATGCACATTATTATTTTATGGTGCTGAAATGTGCATACAGTGATGTTTTGTGTATATATTTGTGTCTCTCCAGCGCTCAGCCCATAATGCAGCTATTCGTGGGTTTGTGCGCTTTGGCTGGAGGTGGAGCTGGAGGGTAGCAGCTTTTGTGACCATGTTTAAGTAAGTTTAGATATGTTTAGGTTTAATTTGTGAAACATTTAATTACATGTTTAAATGACCCTGTGACATTTAAAGGAATAGTTCATCCAAAAATGTAAATTTGCTGTAAATGTACTCACCCTCAGCCAATTCAAGATGTAGATGAGATTGTTTCTTCATCAGAACAGATTTGCAGATATTTAGCATTATATCATAAGCTTGCCAATGCATCCTCTGCAATTAATGGGTGGCGTCAGAATGAGAGCCCAAACAACTGATAAAAAAACCTCACAATCCATACGACTCCAGTCCATCAATTAACGGCTTGCGTGTAAGCTTGTGTTTGTATGAAACAAATCCATCAAACCATCGCTTCTGGCTAAAATATGAGTCCATAATTCATAATAAAGCTTCCTCCAGTGAAAACTTCCATCCTATGTTGTCCTCTCACATCGAAATCCACCCATTATACAGTCAAACCAAAAATTATTCAGACACCAGATATAATTTTTATATTTTTTACTAGTGGGTGCAGGACACTATAGTTAATTTATGTAAATGAGGATAGCAAAATAAAGTAAACTGTGACATATTATACCACAGAATTCTTCGCACAGTGGACTTCCAGTAAAATTGATAAAAAATTTGGGACCAAAAATTATTCACTTTGACCTGACCATATTTTGTTACATATATCTTTCTATCAAAGTTATCTGACATTATCAATATGAATTTGTTCTGACACAGTTTAACCCTGAGTTACTATAGCGAATAAACCGTGATAATGTGAGAAATGTTGAAGGTGTCTGAGTAAATTTTGGTTTGACTGCATTTGGACTGTTTTGTCTTGTATAATCCATAATATTGCTTTCTCTAGTGAAAAGGTTATCTTGTCTGAATGAGGAGAGAAATATGCACAGATCAAGCTCTGTCAAGCCAAAACAGTTCTAAAGAAATATGTGGATGGATTTTGATGTGAGAGGACAACAGGAGATGGACCTTTTTCCACTAGATAAAAAGTATTTTTAAATAGATTCTAGATTCGGAAGTGAACCCATCTTTGGGATTGTTTCTTACAAACATGCAGCTTTCACTTCACAAGACGTTATTTAAAGGATTTGTGATGTTTTTAACAGCTGTTTGTTCTCTGATGGCACCAATTCACTGCAGAGGATCCATTAATGAGCAAGTGATCTAATGCTAAATTTCCTTTAAAGAAACAAACTCATCTATGTCGTGGGTGGCCTGAGAGTGTGGACATTTTTCTTTAATTTTACAATTAATGTATTATGGACCAGTTTCACAGACTGTGATGACGCATTTTAACAGTCATCATCCTGCAAATCCTTAAAGTTTTTATTATTATTATTATTTTTTTTAATGTTGTACATTTACAACACTTTACTATACCTTTGCATAAAATTACAACAACAAAAAAAGTTAACACTGCTATGAGGGTGTTTTCTAATACAGTTTTTAGTGGCGGAAGTGTTTTTTTTTTTCTTCTTTTTTTTCTCTTTTCTCCATTCAGTCTCTCTATTTTTTTCCCTCTTTTTTTAAAATTGTGAAAACATTACTGATTTAGCCAATGGTGTGATTTCGGGGAAGGCTGAAATGGGTGGTAGGACTGTTTGGGGAAACCTATTTGAAAACAGTCATTATTTCATTTATTTTATTTTATTTAAGCACTGCTAGTTAGTTCAAATTAGAAACGATATACCTTTCCAGTGAGCAGCATTATTTCAACAGCAGATTTGAGTTTTAAAAATATATACAGCATGTGTTTGAAAACAGAAGAATAGGTTTAGAACTACTGTACTAGGATTGTTGCTGCAGGAAAATTAATAGCCTGTCAGGTTTCTGCAATTATGAAAAACGCTTTATGCTGTTCAAATCTTTTTTTTTTTTTTTTTTTTACAGCACTGTAGTACGATGGACAGTGTACAGAGACCAAAATGCTCTGAGCCATTTTGCGGTTGCAGGTGGTAAGTTCACAAACTCCTCATCCTCTGGGTCTCTGGGTGATGGTACTTTAGTAGGCCTGTGTCTGTGCCTCAAGTTAAGTGATTTTAAAAGCATGTTTGCTGAACATACTAAGATGACCGGACAGAATGACAGTATTCGCATGTGTTTGTGTTCAGCTCTCACAGGAGGAGTGTTCAGACTGAATCTGGGATTTAGAGGGCTGTTGGCTGGTACGGCCATAGGAGCTGTACTGGGGTGAGTAGAACAGAGCGAGAGGAAAGGAGATTTTGTGTGTGTGTGTGTGTACTGGTATATATGGTTTATGAGGACACACAATGTGTAGTAATGACATGGGTTACTACACGGAACATGGTTTATGAGGACACTTCCTGTGGAGAGTCCCCATAAACCACAAATGCAAGTATGTGTGTGTGTGCATCTCACATCTCAGCGCTGTTGCTCTCCCTGGAGAGATGTGTCTACCCTCGAGCAACACTGCACTCTTTGCCCCCTCACACTACCATCTCCCTCCCTCATTCTGGCAGTCAGCTGTGGCCTTCCCTGTAATCCTGTGTCTTACAGCTGCATCCCCCAGCCAAAACAACTCCCTTCCCCCCTTTTGCTCCTCCAGTCCTCCTCTTTTCTCATTAACAGAGGTACCCATATGCTAAACAGAAGTCTTTGATCTGAAGAGCTATCAGCTGAGCTGTGCTCTTTTTTTTTTTTTTCAATGGTCCTTTATATTTCTTTTTGTGTTAGGTTCATTTACTACTTTCTCACTCTGTCCCTCATTAGCAGAGATGCTTAAGTTCAGAGCCTCCCACAGCTGTTTAACGCCCACCGGGAGCACACAATTGTGCCGGCAGTACAGACCTTATGCCTCGTCAGGTGCAACAAAGTGAAAAAGAGGCTATACATATACATTATCTTACAAAGTGTGAGACTGCTTGCACGCTAACGATGCTCACTATTATTGGACCTTGGAAATTGGTCCTGAAAGATCATGGAGCATTTCCTCATGTTATTGTTGGTTAAACGAAAACTAAACTAAAGATATAAACAAATTGAAGACATACGTTTAATGATCCAAATCTACTACTTGCTGCACGTTAAGTTTAGTTGGCTAGTTTTTGAAGTCAGTTGTCAATTTATTAATGAACACAACAAAACTACTCAAAACTACTGCTGCTACTAGTACTAGTACTACTAATCATTGGCGACATTTACTCTTTAGTCCCATAAATATATAATAAATAATATAATAATATTATTATATAATATTAATTATATAATATATATTTTTTCAATATCTATATATATTATAAAGTAAAAACAAATATTTTTGGGATGTAAGCACAAAAACATGCCCTTCCTTATTGCAAAACGCATCAGCAGTCAATCCAACACAGTCGAATAATTTTAAGAGTTCCACCGTTTAGTAAACTTGTGGCCGATCTTTGGCGCTTCCGTGACTTGAATGGTTATGCTTCCCGTTTGTCAGTTATGGCATTTTTACCGAAATGTGACCTGCTTTTTTCTGATGTTACGGAAGTTTTCTTGTCTGTTTTCCCGGCCATCCGTGAAATGTTTCCGTTTTGAATCGTTGTTACCAAAGGTGAGACACGTGAGGGAAAAAATAAACGATCAGTGGTGGGAATATATTCTTTCATAAATCGCATACCATTCATTGCTTAACTTTCTACCGTCCGTTACTGGAAATGGAATAAAATTACTGGTTGATATGTACCGATCTCAATAAAGTTTTCACACGCTTTTGGTCCGTGATAAATCACGTAAGAATTTGTCGCCCATGGTACTAATAATAATAATAATGAGCCATATTGAATTTGTATTTACAACAGTAAGTTTATGACTGCTTTAAGTGAAAGTACAGATACTGAGTAGAAAATTTTACTCTGTTAAAAGTACAAGTATCTGGCCAAAAACAGAAAATAAGTCAAAATGCCCATTTTTGGTGAGTATCCTTGTAAGCACATTCTTAAGTATATCAACGTGAACAGTTGGAAGAAAATATGTGATCCATGCATTTTGTCTTTAAAGTGACAGCAAATGATTAAACCTGCTGCTGTCTTGAGTCATTAATGTTAATTAAGGAACGAAAGAAAAAGATAAAGTCACTGGTTAAATCTTCTCTACACCGAATAACCTATCTAGCTTTAATAAGGATTAATTATATAATGATTAAGTATATTAAATGTATACATTATATTATTTACCTTGAATACTGTTAGACCTACCTTAAAAACTTCCAGCACGGTGTGTATAACATGAACATTTTTTTTTTTTTTTTTTATATATATATATATATATATGGTAATGCTTGGAATTTGTTTATGTCACGACTTTGTTACATACTTTGTTACATATTACGCATAATTTTATACATCTGCACTGCAAAAATGCTTTTCTTACTTAATATTTTTGTCTTCTTGTTTCCAGTCAAAATATCAAAAAATTCTTAAATCAAGAAAGATTTTCTAGACAAGTAAAAATTGTGAGTGAGTTTTTGCTTGAAACAAGCAAAATAATCTTGTTTCATTCAGAAAACAAGATTATTTTGCTTACCCCATTGGCAGATTATTTAGCTTGCTTCTAAAAACAAGACATTAATTTTACTTGTCTAGTCATAAATCTTATTGATTTAAGATTTTTTTGATATTTTGACTAGAAACAAGAAAAATACTAAGATAAGCCATTTTTTTGCAGTGTTTCACCAAACATTTGGTTATATATTGTGCTCACTTGAATCGCACACCTTGTGTTTATTCGCAGCACTCTCTCGTCGTGATGCTATTGCTTAATTGCTCTTGAACAAACAGTGATTTTATAACATCTGCCGCTGTAGTTGTAATCATTGGTCTGCAGAAGCTGGGGGGCGAAACCATGCATGACAAGAGACAACGGGAAAGACAAGAGCAACATGAGCTGAGAGTCGCTGAATGGTTAGTTACACCAGGAAAAGAGCATCTTTTCATACTTGGACAGAATTGATAAACTAGTCACTTTGAGCCGAAAATTGAGCTGATGTTTCCATTACAGGAATGCTCGTCTCAAGCTTACAGATGATCTCATTGGGGAAATGAAGTGTGAGAAACATCAGGACACTGATAATGACCTTCAACGAATAGAGGAGCTCCTCAGTCAACCTAGGAATGAGAAGGGTGCAAAGAGCTCTGACAGCCAGTAACATCAGACTGGAAAATTCATTAACCAAAACTCCTGGCTGAACATTCTGACTATGGTCTTTCTCGGATGTTCTACTAAATTCCTGGTACCTGGTCCCAGTATATGTGTCAGTCACCATCATTATTAATGTAATACTTACCTTCAAATGCAAATGTTATTTACTGCACTTTTGTGCATATCCCTATTTATTTTAAAACCTGCGGAAACTTGATGAAGCTGATGCAGTTGGGTAAAGTATTTGGATTATTTGAACATAAGAAAGATGGCTAGGGTCCCTGCTCACCTGTGTAAACATTTCATAGAAGGCATGAGGTGAGTGCTACAGAGAGACAAGAACAGTTATTTAACATTTTTCATTAAAACATTTACATGTGTTAAGATATTTGCTGGAAATAAAAGCCGTTGAAAGTGAGAGAATGTTTTTTTTTTTTTTGCTGAGTTTATATACAGCTTAAATTATGATAAAATTATTTTTAATTTCTCTGAGCTGTTAACAAATGAAGTAAGGAATATTATATATAGTATTGCGGCATTTTTAAAGAGAAATAACAGTATGCTACAACCAGGGGTTATGCAGAATTTAGGAAGATAAAATTAAGATCCTTTTAAGACCACGTATCGAAAATATTAGGGATAAATTGAAAGGGAACGCAATATGACAATATGGTCTCTAAATGTAATTAGTTGTATGAAAATATAATTTCCTACAGATATTCATTACTTTTTAATAGCTTAAGACTTGAATAGCTCAGCTCTCAAACAAAATATGAACGTAACTACCTGATGATCACACTTGCAAAAAAAATGTCTTAAATCAAGATACATTTACTTGTATAGCAAAATAACATTAAATACGTCTTGTTTTATGAGAGATTCATCAAAATTAGAGGAGGTTAGAAGTACGTTTGTGATGAACAAGAACATATATCTGCAAATGGGGTCAGAAAAATCAACTTAATTCAAAGGGAAAACAATTTTTTTTATTTTCCACTGGCAGATATTTGTTCTTGTTTAAGCTTAAACTCACTTTTGTTTATCAACAAGACTTAATTTAATTTTGTTTCTCAAGTAAATGTATCTTGATTCAAGGACCTTTGTATATTTGTATTGGAAAGCAAAATCACTGAGCAAGATATTTTGCAGTGCATCTTTCTGCTCTGATTTAAGATCCTTATAAGGCTTTAATTTGTGGAAGCACAAATTAACTCTCTTTAAGCCCTGCAAATATAAATAATAATAAAAACCTGTATAACTACTCACTGAGGTTTGATGTTGTCATGAAGAGGATAGTTATATTTCAAAATTACTCTTTGACAATACAGCATATTGAGCAGGGATGATGCCTTGAGCTTGTCAGCTGCTGGGTTAGATCTCTGTAAACAAGATGTGACAACAGCTGGGTCTCTCTCAGACAGATCTGTTAGAATTTATGACAGATTTAAAGGGCCAAGAGACAGTAATAGACAGCCTACTGGTCCTCATTTCCAGATAAGGTAGTTAACTTTTGGCAAACAGCAGGCAAGAAAGAATGAACCCAGTATTAAAAAGGGCTGTGAATAATGTATACACTTTTAAAAGACAGATTTTTGTAAAATACATATTATGAAGTTTACAACCAAATTTGATACGCCAGTAAGTTTTTCATTGCCGGCTAAAGCAAAGAACGTTTGATTTGATTAAGCTGTGCAGTGCAGTTACACATTCAAGTGGATATTAGACGGATGTATGCAGCCATTTGATTGACTGGAAAAGTTGGATGCTTGTGAAATATGCTACTCTTGTTACCCATTATTCCAGTCAAACTGAATCATTTCAGTGAGAACATGCCAAGCAGCACTACTTGTAATTGTAATAAAAAGTCACATTGACTGCACATACAAGACTCCTCAGTGCTCCGTGTGCCTCTGTGATCACTGTAATTACTGTGGAAGACCAATAGCAACACCATGAGTACAAATTGTGAATTGCACCTTTTTGCACAAAAACCTTAGCAGAAAGTAAAGTCAAGTTTGTTTCATTCTCATTTGAGGGAATGAAATACTGTACCCAGTTCACAAATGTCAGAAACAAAAAGAGTAATGGGATCCCACTATGAAAAAGTACTTATATTGTCAGTGATAACATGGATGGAAGAGAAGCGCTTGAGTCCAACATCAGAATCAGCTGATGAACAAAAATTAGAAACCTGTTGTTGCTCTGCTTTCTGAAAGCAAAAATCAAGCTGATAACACCAACAACTCCCTATGGCCTCTCAATAGTCCAGTCAAATTAGCTTATGATTTCACTTCAGAATGTGGCAACACAACTGGTCTTTAATTAGCCAAAGTGAACCAGTCTCACCCCTTCTGATCTAACTCCAGAGGCTCCCAGTTGTGACCAGAATTAAAATAAATAAAATTTAGACACTGTCACTTCACTACTTCAAGTGTATTCTTCCTCAGCTCAGGTCACTGAATGAGCGATGTCTTTATGTTCCTTCACGGTGAGGCAAAAAGTGACTTTCCAAAACCTTCACCGTCTCTGTTCCTCTCTGGCGAAGGGATCTGCCAACCTCCACCCAACTACCCAAGAAGCAGCTGAAGTCAAGTCACCTTTATTTATATAGCACTTTATACAATACAGATTGTGCCAAAGCAGATTTACAGTGGTGTGAGTGAACAAGGACAATAGGTAAATCATGCAACAAAATCGTTCTGCTGTTAGAGCAGCTCTAAAAAGAGAACAATAGTATACAGTCAGTTTTTCAGTTGAAGTCAGTTCATTGTTGATTAAGTGATGTCTTTGTCCAGCTCAGTTCAGTTCTCTTCCAAAAGTGTCTTTGGAATCAAGTTGACGATATTGCCAAAACAATCAAGTGTCCCCAACTAAGCAAGCCAAAGGTGAAAGTAGAACCAAAACACTATTGCTGACAGAAATGGATAAAAAAAAACCTTGGGAGAAACCAAGCTCAATTGTGGGGCCAGTTGTCTTCTGGCCAGATGAAAACAACATGGTGTGGTCTAATTCCAGGCGCATCAAAAGTCAGACTGTGAAAAGGATTCTTCTGGTTCTTGTAGTCTTTGTTGAGGATTTGTGCCAATGACCAGTGAAGTCTTTGCAGGGGATCTGTCTCTGGGGTTCATCTATTTGTCTAGGTCTCTGCTGACAGTGCTTATCCACCATCTGGTCTGGATATAGACTGGATCCAGGTGACTGCAGTGACCATCTGATCTGGATATGGACTGCATCCGGGTGGCTAATATGCCATTCTTCTTATGATGTAACTTCTTACATGTGGTGTTATGACAAGTGTTCCTGGTTCTGGTTGACCTAATTCATTGGAATCATAAAACATTTCTTCCACAAACACATTTTGTAAGCGCTTTGGATAAAAACATCTGCTAAACACAAAAATGTAAATGCACTTTCATGACTAATTCATGATTGTCTCCATCATCCAAAATGCCAATGTTGAGCCAAATAGTAGGCACAGTTTGTGAAGGCTACACAGATTTGGAATAAACAGAGAAAGACAGGCTCATGATTGTTTTAAAAAAAAAAATTATTATTATGCTATTATTATTATGATATTGATTTACAGTCAGGGTGCTAACTTGGGTCGGTTACGTCTGATCCCACTAAATTACAGGAGGGGGGTTTTGGTAAGTAGCGCACTCGTAATATGAAACTTTACTTGTAAATATGAAGATACAGTTCTATATGGCTCTGACTGAATCTTGAATTGTAAATGGGCTAATAAATGTGATTTATTCCTCAAACCTGGGGTGCGGTCCCCAAAAGCATCGATAGCTATGATCGCAAGTTTGCACTCTCTATTGGTAACGATGGAACTTGCGACCACAGTTGCTTTTGGGAAACGCACCAGTAGCCCCTCACTGCCATCCAGGAGGCGAGGTTGGATCCACATCAAGGGGGTGGAGATTGGTAGGTTTAGGGGTGGGTTTAGGGATATGTCAGGTGGGAGGAGTTGGATCTGGATCCACCCTCGCCCCCTGGATCGTGTGCTCTGCAGTGAAGACCATCTCAAATGAACCAGTTAAGCATGAAAGTCTCTCTCCTACAGAACAAAAGCGGTCGTTTCTAAATTTGGGGGCATTTTCAAGTTATGTAGCATCAATAATACTCCAATATGTAAGGGATATCCCACTTATTCCATGGTCATTTGCCAAGTTATAGACAAGTTAAAACTAGTATTGCTCTTTACAGCGCAATATTTGACCAAATGGGTAAAAATTATAGTTATTTTTCGTCAGTTACGCCTCGTTAGCGCAAGCAGTCTGCCCGATTCAAATCAGACACAGAGATGAAATAGTGCGTAAGATCACATTTATTTGAAATAATTATATCATGTATTTCAATTAATTATCGATAGAGAGAGAGAGCGATGACTGTGCGGTATCTCTACAAATTACTTTAAAAACCATTGTTGCTGGGGAATATAATGTAGCGATCTAGTATCTAGGCTATTTTATTAATAGAAATCGCGGAGAAGAGTTGAAAACAAGTTTATGTGTGTGTGCAGCGCAATCTACGATCTCTCACTCTCTCTCTCTCTGTGTGTGTGCGCGAGTGTTGTGTGTTGGTTAGTGTGCATCAATGAAAGCAGCGCAATATGGTACGGTGATTAAACTGACTTGCTATATTCTATATCGTACATCCAGTTGAGCTTCTTGCGCCCGCGGCGGGCGTGCTTGCGACAACCACATGTGACGACCCCGGGCTGGACTCCGTTTAGTCCACGGTGAAAGCCGATCCGGCGATCCACAGCGCGAAGTTGATGTATTTCCTCAGCAACTCAAATGGTTCAAAATACTGTCTTTAATCCGAAACTTGAAAATAGTTTTAAGAAGAGAACTTTTTCAACTTGAAATTGAATTCCGCTTATTTTTTTTACAATCAAATGTATTACCTATTTCAATGCTATGCTTAAAGAGGTCATATGATGTTGCTAAAATTATTGTTTTTCATATGCCCCGCCTTTCTGAAAGGAGTCGATTTTTACTCCTTGGTCTGAAAAGCGAGGTTGGAGGTGTGCTGTGATTGGCCAGCTATTCAGTGTGTTGTGATTGGCCGAATACCTCAAGCATGTGACGGAAATGTTACGCCCCTAGCCATATTGTGATGCCTTGTCCCGGCCGGACCGACGAGACAAAAACATTAAAACCCATTATAAATGAGGCATTTGTTGCATTCAGTGGGGACATAATTATTGATTATAATGACTTATACTGTCATTGCATCGCGCCGCGTAAACATAAAACCTATACATAATGTCTGCATTTGTGATCGGAGAAAATACAAACTACGAACCGCTACTCTGAACTGCTAAATGAGTTTTGAATCGTCAGTGGCAAATTCTTTAAATATAAAAACGTAACTTACAGTCTGTGAGTCAGAACAGCAGGCATTGTAGTCTACTCTACCAGGATCAGGAAACAGTCCTCCATAAAATGCGCTGTACACATCGGAATATTTGGGTCGAACAGTGTTTGTAAATACAACTTAACCACTGATTTCTACTCGTGTCCTCTTTTGGAAGGTCAAACAAATTAGTTTCGCTTTCACAACGAACCACAGCGTCACACACGGCGGGCTGCTAAAGTAGGCGGATGCTGGAGGCCTAGAGAGAAGAGAGCAGGGGCTAGAGGTGAGCGTGAGGCCGGAGGAGATGAGCGGAGGGCCGTAGCCTAGAGTGGCAGAGGACGGCTGGAGAGAGCTGGGATGGGAGCGGAGGCCGTAGGCCTAGAGTGAGCAGAGGCCGGCGGATAGAGTGAGCGGTGGCGGGCGGGCTTGAGAACAGTGCGGCCGGCGGGCTTGCGGCAAACACATGTGACGACCCCGGGCTGGACTCCGCTTCGTCCACGGTGAAAGCCGATCCGGCGATCCACACCGCGAAGTTGAAGTATTTCCTCAGCGACCAGCACGGATCAGCTCCAGGCAGGACGAAGCAGATATCATCCTCTTTTGAATGGCCAAACAAAGTAGTTTCGCCTTCCGACTCCCAACGAACCCACAGCGCCTTACAACAGGCGGCGGCCAGCAACAATACTCAGCGGGAATAAAAGTTAGCCTCTTTCCCTTTGCGTGAACATTGGGCGGCGGTATGCAAATCTCCACATCGAGTAGATTGTGGAGCGTGTAGAACGAGAATGTTCAGGTAGCGTGGTTGACTCTTAACTTTTATAAGCAACTTTACAGATCTTCTTTATGCACCAAAAGCTTTTAACACTCCAAAGGGAAAGGAAAAATTGAAATCGCATCATATAATTTTTATTGTTTGTATATATTGCCTTGCTTGTGGTTGTATTATTGTGCACTAAAAGCTTTAAAAAATCCTGTGTGTGTGTGCAAAACATACATTAAAATAAATATACAATGAACCATAAATGTTGTGTACAAATCAGAACTCTATGCACACATGAGCATTTTCATGGATACTGATTTTTTTTATTTCCTTCATTCAATAAACTACAAACCTGGTTAACAGACTCTGTGCCTTCAGTAAGAATTATCTTTGGTGCCCCAAACCTGTAAAATAAATTAATGCAGTGAGAGACAAATGCTTCAGATTTATTCAGAATAACATAGGCTATTTTGTGTAATAGTCAACCAGGACACAAATGTACTCATTTCCATTGTTGGTCTTGGTGACTTTTCCCAATAAATCCATGCCCAGCTGTTCCAGAGGCTTGTCCACCTTAAAATTAAAATAGCAACATTAATACATTTACATTTTGTGACCTCATGACTTCCCTATCTCAAAACCCATGCACATCTGTGGACAACAAGCTTTCATACACATATTGGGATGTACTTGGGCTCCTGCTTGATGGACAGTTTGCTAAACAGGCACTGGGCACACTGCAAAACCTGATGTTCAGAAATAAGCACATGAGAAATGCATTCCATAACATAATCAGTTTATATGTCCACCCCCATTCCAGGCCAGTAGAATCTAGCTAAAATGGCAAGCTTGGTTTTTTCGGATCCACAATGTTCTAATTCTAAAATAAAAATTGGCTGGCCTCTTTTTGTCCAGCAACCACTTTTTTTCTTAACTTTACATTGTTTTTTTGAGGAGATGTGATAAAGATTGCCATCTATTGAAATAGCATTATTGTTCAAATCTAAACAAATAACCTGCAATGAGGGTCTAAAGGCCCAGTTGAAGGAATAGGCCCATTTAAACTGAAATTGGAAAACAGGTTATTGTCAATGTGCTTGTTGCTTCAAGTCAGTTAAGTATAGTTTCTTGACAAGCATTGACTTTTTGTTAGTATCTAGTCTTGGTGTATCACTATACCTCACTTTACTATGAGAAAACTTGTCAGTGTAGAGGAGTTATCATTTAAAGTAGTTTGCTTACCATCAACTTGGAAACTGGAGGAACATCTGCAAATGAAATATTTCTGCTCTTTTTTATGACAAACGGATAAACACCTTGAGTTTTGTAATTTAGAATTTCCTCATATAGGTTTGGATCCATTGCTTTCATATGCCAACAAGAACAATCATTCAGGTGACAACATTTTGTGGTCATCTCCCTAATTTATAACTGAGCTATTTTGAATGATTGATCGACTGATTTATTTGGTGCGCTCTGAGATTGTATGCCAATTACAATTACACCATTATGTTCCACACTTGCATCTTGTATGTAAGGCTTTCTTGTGGGAAAAAAAACGTTTGTATAAGTGTTCAGATTAAATATATTCCACTGTTTCAGTAAGAAGGTAAACAGATTAATCAAATAGAATATTAATTAAATTGTATTGTTGCTCTATATGGAAACAGTAATAGCCTATGCCCTGAGTTTGGACGTCAGCACGGACAGATTACACTAATTTGCATATACAAAACTAAACAGCAAAAACTCGGACATAAGACAAAAACAAAGGAACAATTGCAAGATGAATAAAAAAATCACAGAACATTAACTGGAGTCTGAGAATCATTTTACTATGCTGCAGTGTAGCAAGACATCTGTCCCTTTTTTGCTTTCCATACATCCAGTTATGTTTTGGTATATTTGCATGCTGCAGTGTTGCCAAATCCACATTCTTTTTTTTCTGCGGAATTGGGCTGCTTTGGGGCAATGTTTGATTAACTGTTTGGTCGAAATGATGTATTTAATCAAGTAGAACCAGATATAGGTAGGTCTCTGTTTGCATATGACAGTGCTCTCTGGAAAAGGGGAAGGAATATTTCATATATTAATAGGAGGATACAAGAGGCAATAAGGAAAGTAGAAGAATGGGCATATGAATGGGGATTTAAATTCTCAGTGGAGAAAAGTAAAACAGTAATTTTCTCTAGGAAGAGGGTTATTCCAGAAGCGAGTTTGAAGATGTATGAGAAATTATTAGAAAGGGTGAAGGTATTTAAGTTTTTAGGTATTTATTTTGATGCAAAACTTACTTGGGCTGAACAGATAAATAAAATAGTTGAGAAATGTCAGAAGGTGTTAAACATCATGAGATGTGTAAGTGGAGTGGAATGGGGGGCATGTTTTTCTTCATTAAAAACGATCTATGTAGCACTGATCCGGTCTGTATTTGAGTATGGTTGTGTGGTATATGGTTCTGCCTCAAAAAACTTGTTGGAAAAACTTTGTAAAATTCAAGCTCAAGCGATGAGACAGTGTTGTGGAGCAGTAAAGACTACACCCATTCCAGCTTTACAAGTCTTAGTAGGAGAGATGCCACTAGAAATGAGAAGGAAACAATTAATGGTCAATTACTGGGCTAACCTCCAGGGGCATAAAGATGAACATCCCACAAAAATGGTCTTACAGAACTGTTGGGAACAAAATGAAAGATGTAGAATAAGTTTTGGGTGGAGTAGTAAAATATATGCAGAAGAAATACAAGTAAATAACATCAAGATGAGCCCAACAGTTGTTATTCAGGAAAATGAACCATGGGTTTATGTAACACCTCAAGTAGATTTGCATTTGTTGGAGGTTAAAAAAACCAGAAAGAGAAGTTGACTTGGCATCTGCTTTTTCAATGTATACCAGAGTCCAATACCCCTGGCATATACAAGTGTATACAGATGGCTCAAAAGATCCAGAATGTCAAATGACTGGGGCTTCTTTTTTAGTTCAAGACAGTGATGACCAGTGGATCAGTGGAGTAAAGCGAACTTCAAATCATTTGGCAGTTTATACTGTAGAAATGATAGGTCTTGGCTTTTCAGTGGGTTGAGGAACACAAACCTGAGAATGTTCTAATTTGTTCTGACTCAGTTTCAGTCTTAAAGAGTTTGAAATCTTTTAAATCATGTCACCAAGATATTCTTTTTAGTATCCTACAAATACATTCAAGAATTGTTCAAAATGATACATCAATCAGTTTTATATGGGTACCAGCACATATAGGAATAAGGGGAAATGAAGAAGTGGATAAATTAGCAAAGCAAGCTTTACAGAGAGAAACGATAGAGATACAAGTTCCATTAAGTAAATCAGAGATTAAGGTTTTAATATGGAGTAAAGTGATTAAAGAATGGCAAGTTAAGTGGAACAATGGGGAAAATGGTAGATTCCTTTACAGTTTAATAAACAAAGTAAGTCATAATATAAAGTGTATAGGTAAGTCAAGGAAAGAAGAGTTTATCTTTAACAGAATATTGCTAGGGTACTCAAATTTAAATAGCACTCTTAAAATAACAGGGAAACAATGTCATGTTGAAGAAACAATACCTCATGTATTTCTTGAATGTAGCAATTATGAACAAGGAAGAAGAAAAATTATAGTAGAAATATGGAAAAATGGAATTCAGGGTCTTAATTTTAAGGTTTTAATAAAATGGGCAAGTGAAATAAAAAGTAACGTATTCTTTGATTTTATAAGAGATACAGGGTTGGTAAATAGAATTTAAAACTGTTTCACACTCCGGAGCAGAAGATGGCGGTAATGCACCTGTTTGCGTTGGTGCCAGCCGCCGTTAAAAACCAAGAAGAAGAAGAAGAACTGTTTGGTCGAATTCAAAGGAAAGGAATTTTAATAGGATTTTGTTGGGTTCCAGCCCATATAGGAGTAGTTGGGAATGAAATAAGTGATCAACTGGCTAAAAATGCTTAAAAAAAAAAAAGAAATTGATATCAGTGTTCCATTAGGTAGAGGGGAAGTTAAAAGTATTACTAAGAGGAATGTTACAAGGGGATGGCAAGAAGTGTGGAATTTAGATTATAAGGGAAGACATTTATATAAAATAAAAAAGCAGGTAGATACTAAAGTGATTGTAAGAGGAAGGAATAGGAAGGAAGATGGGATAATAGCTAGATTAAGACTGGGCTGAATGGTTCATTGTTTTTAATTGGTGTACATATTAACGGCTTATGTGAATTTTGTGGTGAGAAAGAAACAATTGAGCATGCAATATATGAATGTATAAAGTATAGTGAGGATAGGAAGGAACTAATAGCATATCTAAAAGATAAAGGTAAGAAGAATAAGGATGTGGGATATTTATTGGGATATGAATTTAATAGTGATAGAACAGGATATAGGATTTTATATAATTTTTTATATAGCACAGGACTAGATAAAATAATATAATATAAAAGATGTCCTGTTTCGGTTTGGAGTCTAAGGGGTTCAGTGTGGAGGGTGGAGGAGCTGAACACGCAGCGCCAACCGATACCTGGACTCTTGATGGCTTCAGAGTTGAGACAGAATAACTAATATGATAAAAGAAAATCCTGATTGCACAATAGCACAGTAGGTGGCGATATGCGCAAAGATTGCAACTCGCCATAAAACTAAGAAGAAGAAGAAGAAGAACTGTTTGGTCGGGTTATACAGACCTGGCAACCCGAGGGGGAACAGAATCGACACCGGTCATTCCACCAGGAGGGAACATTTAATTTAAAAGTCCGTGAAAGTGATTTTGTGCCTCTTTGGGATGGAAGTAGCAATTCTGAAGTAATGAATTGTAGGTAAAGGGGTGCGAGCCACTGGTGGTTTTGTAGCTATTGGTAGCCAGTGCAAATTGATGAACAGAGGTGTGACGTGCTTTTTTCCGGCTCATTAAAGATTAATTTGCAGTGGCATTTTGGATTAATTGTTAATGTTTGATAGAACTGGCGGGAAGACCTGCCAAGAGAGCATTGCATAGTCCAGCCTGGACAGAACAAGAGCTTGAACAAGGAGTTGTGAAGCTGCTTATGTCACATTACATAATTTATTGCATCTGTACATTTTTATTACAAACTTTATTACATTTCTCTATAATAAAAAGTTTAAACTCCAAAGTTTACATTCCAGGGTGTGATACCTTCGGAAAATAGTGTATGCCATATTGATGTTTATTAATAGACAAACCCTCCTACTGCAATAGGGCGTGTGTTTACGTCATCACGTGCCGCGGTGCGTACTCGCAGACGTCAGGCCAGCCAGCGTCCGTCCAGTCTTACATTTCTGGCTGCTGTGGTCCCTCACTGATTCAATGAACGGCACAATGGCTGCATCGTCGAACAGGATCATGCTGGGCCCCCTTGTAGCTGCTATCGACCAAGGCACGAGTTCCACGCGCTTTCTGGTAAGTCGCATCCTGAGGACTGTCATCGTGTTGTGGTGGAGCTCAAGTGCCTCGCATACAGACAAAGATTGGAGAGACCTCCGTGCCCTTGCCAACGCGGGTAAATGTTTCGGAGCCGGTTCAGCTGGACTTATGTCATGCCAGTTACCCACGTGGATTGCGTCTAGTTTCTGAATCTGCTCATTAGCACAATGCCAATCCTAATAGTTAGTTTTCTGTTTGCTCCGTGCTTGTGTCTCAGAATCTGTGAAATTCATCTAACTTAGCTAATAATCTTCGTTTTACCCAGTTACACAATGTTTGGATTTGAGCAGCTTTACAAAGTTCAAATGTTTGTTTAAAACACTTTAATGACCGCTGTAATCATGATGTTTTGTGTGAACATCCAAACTTTTTAAACGAGTTTCTCCAAAAAGTCTATGAGAGACTGTCTGAGGTGTAGGTGTTTTGATTCCGTTCGTGTCTTGTGCGGATTTCTGCTGATCTAAAAAAGTTTTAATTCGCCATTCCACAAACTAAACAAGAAGGAAATACTAATCAAGAACATCCACTTTTTTTTTTTTTTTTGCAATGTGATCCGAATGTACAGTAAAGTTGTTTCTATATTCTAGTATTTGGCATCAGAGCTATACAAGCCTTACGGGGTTTTTTTCCTTTTTTTTAGTAAAATGATTTAAAAAGTAGTGGAGATCTGTTGGAACTCATTGTGTTCCTTAAATTTTCTTAAGAAAGTCTTAAGTTTACATGCAGAAACCCTGCGTGTGGTGCTCTGTTAGAAATGTTACTGTTGGCTATTGTGGGCTGCAAGTGTTAGATCTGACAAGGTTGTGGCACTAAAAGTGGACAACGCAATTCAGTATCTTTTCTGTGTGTGTCCAATAGAAAGAGGTTTGTGTTTAAAGAGGGTGTGCATGTAATTCCAGGGCTTGACAAAGAAACATTACTCATATTGCTAAAATGTTGTGGCCAGAATTGTTACTCAACAGAAAAGCTCAGAATGAGGTCAAACACTGTGATTAAAGGGGTCATATGATGCGATTTCATTTTTTCCTTTCTCTTTGGAGTGTTACAAGCTCTTGGTGCATAAAGAAGATCTGTAAAGTTGCAAAGACTAAAGTCTCAAATCCAAAGAGATATTCTTTATAAAAATTAAGTCAACCACGCCTACCTAAAACGGCTCGTTCTAACACGCCCCCACATGTCTACGTCACGATGTGGGAAGATTTGCATAACGCCGCCCAAATGTTCACGCAAAGAAAGAAGGCATAACTTTTATTCTCACTGTAGTATTGTTGCCGCCACCGCCATGTCATGAAGGTGCTGTGTGTTTCGTTGTGAAAGCGAAACCTTCCAAAAGAGGACACAACTAGAAATCAGTGGTTAAGTTGTATGTTACATAAACACTGTCCAGAATGTAGCCCAAGTATTCAGATGTGTGCAGTGCATTTTATGGAGGACGAGTGTGTGTTTCTATAAAATTGGGCAATTCCAACTTTGCAAGGACAGTCTGGTGCTTCTGACTCACAGCCTGTAAGTAAGTTTTCATATTTAAAGAATTTGCCACTGATGATTCAAACGCGAGTTTATAATGGGCTTTACTGGTTTTGTTTCGCTGTGCCGGGAGACGGCATCACAGTTGTTAAGGGGCGTAACATTTCCGTGGCACTCTTGAGGTATTCGGCCAATCACAATGCACTGAATAGCTGGGCAAACAAATAAGGCAAAAAATGTGTTTTTTTGACATTTAAACCTAAAACGCATTGCATTACTCCAAATACACAAAATAATGTTCTTTTTAGCAACGCCATATGACCCCTTTAATGCATTTGTAATTTAATTGCTGGAAATTCCAGTTTTCAACACCAGTGACAAATCCCTGCAATACCATGCTGAATTGCAGCAGGTACAAGTCAGAGAAACACAACTCTGGTGTTTCTTTCTGAAACATTGAGTTTTTATACCCGTGACTTGTCTTTCTAATACTGAACGTTGAACTGGGGCAGATTGGAGTCTTATATGATCAAAAATGAACTCTCAAAAATGAACACTTATATGATCAAAAACTTTAAAAAAAAATTAACTTAAGTTCTTTGTTCTTTTAATTGTAGGTTTTCAATGCAAAAACAGCAGAGCTTCTCAGTCACCATCAGGTTGAGATTAAACAGAGCTTTCCTAAAGAGGGGTGAGTATTGTGTCCTTTGTGTTGACACACACTGGTTCAATGGGGCAATGGATTATGCAATATAGTAAGAGTACAACTTGTGATTCAAATCATAAGTTCACTATTGGTTCATACTGTTATTTTGGATGAGCTGAATAGGATTTCTTCCATTCACGTTGATGGCAGAGATATCAGCTGTGTTCTGCCCAGTGTGCTATATTTAAGAATCATGCAAGTTTCGTGTGGCTGGTTGGAGTGAGAACCAGGGTTATTTTAGTATCATTGAGATCCTATTATAGTTTTGAATTTTATTGATGTCTGTTTCATTTTTGTTTTTTAATAGAGTTGTAGTCAGTTTTATGTGTTTTTGCACATTCTTAGGTTATTGTAATGTCTATAAATTTAAAAAATCTATATAGTTTTTATTTTTTATTTCAGTTTTAGTTTGTTATTTTAGACCATCAAGTTAAACAAATGAAAATGAGAAATATTGTATAAAATAAAGTTTTTGTGTTTCTTATTTTATTTCATTTGAAGTTTATTTATTTCAAATAACTAAATTGGTTGTGGTTTTAGTTAACTATAATAAGATTTATGCTTCCACAGCTGGGTGGAGGAGGATCCAAAGAGTTCTTCAGTTGTGTATGAGTGCAGGGACAGAACCTTGTGAGAAACTGACCCAATCAACATTGACATCCGGAACATGAAAGGTAAACAGACAACTTATTTTCGTCATTCACCGGCTACTTACGTGCTCATGGTGTTTTATTTTATTCTTCACCATGTTTTTAATCGTCTGCAGATATGGCTGTGACAATCAGACGGGAAAGACCACCCTTGTTGGGACACAAGGAAACAGGAGAACCCCTTTATAATGCTTTATAGGTAATTTATTATCGTACTATATATACAGTGGGTACGGAAATTATTCAGACCCCCTTAAAGTTTTCACTCTTAACAATATTGCAGCCATTCGCTAAAATCATTCAAGTTAAGTTTTTTCCCTCATTAATGTACACACAACACCCCATATTGACAGAAACACACAGAATTGTTGACATTTTTGCAGATTTATTAAACAAGAAAAACTGAAATATCACATGGTCCTAAGATTCAGACACCCCCCCTTTGCTGTGACACTCATATAATTTAACTCAGGTGCTGTCCATTTCTTCCGATCATCCTTGAGATGGTTCTACACCCTCATTTCAGTCCAGCTGTGTTTGATTATACTGAATGGACTTGATTAGGAAAGCCACACACACCTGTCAATATAAGACCTTACAGCTCACAGTGCATGTCTGAGCAAATGAGAATCATGAGGTCAAAGGAACTGCCTGAATAGCTCAGAGACAGAATTGTGGCAAGGAACAGATTTGGCCAAGGTTACAAAAAATTCTGCTGCACTTAAGGTTCATAAGAGCACAGTGGCCTCCATAATCCTTAAATGGAAGAAGTTTGGGACGACCAGAACCAGTCCTAGAGCTGGCCGTATGGCCAAACTGAGCTATCGGGGGAGAAAAGCCTTGGTGAGAGAGGTAAAGAAGAACCAAAGATCACTGTGGCTGAGCTCCAGAGATGCAGTCGGGAGATGGGAGATGGGAGAAAGTTGTAGAAAGTCAACCATCACTGCAATCCTCCACCAGTCGGGGCTTTATGGCAAAGTGGCCCAACGGAAGCCTCTCCTCAATGCAAGACACATGAAAGCGCCCGCATGGAGTTTGCTAAAAACACCTGAAGGACTCCAATATGGTGAGAAATAAGATTATCTGGTCCGATGAGACCAAGATAGAACTTTTTGGCCTTAATTCTAAGAGGTATGTGTGGAGAAAACCAGGCACTGCTCATCCCCTGTCCCCAATACAGTCCCAAACAGTGAAGCATGGTGGTGGCAGCATCTGTGGGGGTGTTTTTCAGCTGCAGGGACAGGACGACTGGTTGCAATCCAGGGAAAGATGAATGCGGCCAAGTACGGGATATCCTGGACGAAAACCTTCTCCAGAGTGCTCAGGACCTCAGACTGGGCAGAAGGTTTACCTCCCAACAAGACAATGACCCTAAGCACACAGCTAAAATAACGAAGGAGTTGGCTTCACAACAACTCTGTGACTGTTCTTGAATGGCCCAGCCAGAGCCTGACTTAAACCCAATTGAGCATCTATGGAGAGACCTAAAAATGGCCGTCCACCAACATTTACCATCCAACCTGAAAGAACTGGAGAGGATCTGCAAGGAGGAATGGCAGAGGATCCCAAATCCAGGTGTGAAAAACTTGTTGCATCTTTCCCAAAAAGACTCATGCTGTATTAGATCAAAAGGGTGCTTCAACTAAATACTGAGCAAAGGGTCTGAATAATTAGGACCATGTGATATTTCAGTTTTCTTTTTTAATAAATCTGCAAAAATGTCAACAATTCGTTGTTTAGAAGTTCGGAAATTCTGGTGAAATGGAAGGTTCGAGGCCGAAAGCGGGCACGAGCTTAGGGTTTCCGGGTGCGTTTCTCTCACATTCTCTCAGAATTAAAACAAACCACCAACTCCAAGAGGGTCCCTGGTGTGGGCCTTTAAGGTCGGAGAAGATCCCCGCCTCTTAAGATGGGCTTATCCAATGAGAAAAGTGGAATCCCAAGTGGGCGTTTTGAGATACTTGGGCGTTTTTATGGCCCTTTGTTTGAAAGCATGGTAATTTGCATATGAAATTGGATCAAAATTACTAAAGACTCTTAGAACACTAATATGTTGCGTAGGTGTAAACCTACAATATACACTCTCAATTAGATCATCCGAATACTAAATCATAGATACTAAACATGGTAAGGTTATATACAGTATATGTAAGCTGACAGGAGTGAGTATTTAGATCATAAGCCGGCATAACAGTATACAATCGCAAAGACAAATACATGATACAATAATCTACACCATGACCTGAAGGATACACTGGTTATTCAAAGAAAGGTTTTCCTATTAATTAACTAATTAGCAAAGAAAAGTCCTTCCCTTGTGGATTTTCCTCATGGGCAAGGAAGCGATTTTCTTGACCTAAATTCCAGGAGGTCGTAAATGTATCTGGTGTCAGAGTTGCCATGGTAACCAGGGGGGACTGGTGGCAGACATCCTGGCATCCAGTTTATTGGGTGAGGGGACTGTGACGATTTGTTAATCTAATAATAGTGATTGGTTAAATCAAATGAAAAATGGTGTGTCTGATTGGTCCAGACGCTACAGACCACTTGAGTCAAAATGATTAATCTATTTAGCGTGCTCGGGCTCAGTGCAGCAGTGTAACAGTGCTCGTCAATGACAAAATGATTGAAATGGCCAATCAAATCATAGAAGGTGGGATTGAAATGGTTCATATAAGCCGAGCAGGAATTCCTGCACAGCGCTGTTTAACACTTGAAGAATGTTCTGCTGCTTACATTTTACTTCTCAATGTTATTTGTTAATTTTCACACAATGTAATTCCTCATTGTGTGTAATGAGCAATGGAAAAGAATCATAGCCATTTTCAGCATATCATATGTAAGATAAAGAGTGAATGTTTGCATGTTGTGAATGTTACTTGGCTTTTGTGGTAGCCTTTTGGTGATTTCACTTGTCTAAGAAAATTGATTCATTAAACTCAAAGTAGGAGAGTTATCATCTTTAGACTTGGCATTCACTCAAGTGTGTCGTTGTTTTCAGCCTTAGTTCTCTCTCTTGGACAAGACAAATTCAAGTTTTGAGTAAAGTCCAGGGTTCATGAACTGCAGCCATTTGATTTTTGGGTTTGTCCTTTTCAGGTGTGTGCTTAAAAGGAAGTGTCCAGTTAAAGGGTCCTTTCACCTAAAAATTATAAATCTGTCATCATTTACTTACTCTTACATAATTTCAAACCCATGTGGCCCAGTTTAATATAAAATATAAAATAATTTTTAGTGAGCAGGGACTTCTAAGCTCCAGCAAAGAACAAATATTACCACAAGAAAAGCACCATAAAGACAGTCCACATGACTTCTGCACTATATTCATATAATCTTTTTGTTACATGGGCTGATTTTATGGTGTAATGCAACTTTAGCGACCCTGTATACAAAAGAGCCGAGTAAAAATTCTTCTGTTTGTCATGTACATCAGAAAATAATTGGCAAATTTCAATTTGCGGAAGATGGCGCCGGTGCGTTTGGCTTGCCGTTTTCAACCTATCTGGCTGTTTGTTATTGTTCTGTTTTTATCTCTGATTTTTCAACATGTTTCAACTGTACTTGTCTATGACAAGCAAACACTTTTTGATATTCGAAATGCAGTCGAAATATCGATTAACAAGGATCTAAGGAAATCGAATGGCAGTTTTCCTCCGCCTTTGTCTACTATTCCGGAAAGCTTAGGCCAGCTACCCTGTGCTTTTCCCGGGAGATAGCGACGTCGGAGACGTGGAAAGCGAGGTGGTGTACTTATCAGATGGAAATCGTACTTGGCGTCTTTTGCGGTGCCCCATTCCTACCCCTCTGTTCGCCGATATGACTTGGTCCGGGATCGCTACTTTTCTTGGCGTTGCCTGGAGCCGTTGTACTGCTGGATTCGGCCTGTTTTACCTGTTTTCCACTCAATTCCCCCTCGGGTATGTTTGTCTCGTTTGCGCAGAGGTGGTGTGGATCTAATGAATCTTCGGCAGCTATGTCATGCATCACTGTCGGCTGGTGACCCGACTGTGGTCAGGATGGCTCTGGTTAACTCAAGATCATTAGTAAATGAGTCCTTTATATTGAACAACTTTTTTACTTCACATGGTCTGGGCTTTTTATTTGTGACTGAGACTTGGCTTAATGCTGGGGATAGCATCCCTTTTTCGGAACTTGTGCCACCGGAGTGTAAATTTTTTAAACTCTCCTCTGACTACTGGTCGAGGTGGAGGACTTGCATCAGTTTTTAAAAGACATTTCGGCTGTCGGAGACTGCCGGCTGATGTATACTCCAGTTTTGAACTGCAATTGTTGCAAATTGATTTAATCAATCCTGTGCTATGTGCGCTGGTTTACCGACCTCCCAAATTACACAAGGATTTTGTTTTTGAGTTTACTGAATTCTTAGGAGGAATCATGACAAAGTACGAAAGACTGCTAATTCTTGGGGATTTTAATATTCCTGTTTGTTGTCCTTCAAACTCTCTGGCTAAAGAATTCTTAAATCTTATTGACTCTTTTAATCTTGTTCAGTCTGTGACTGGGTCAACACACAAACATGGTCACACCCTAGATCTTGTTCTATCACATGGTTTTACTGTATGCAATATTGAAATTTCTGATACTGGTTTTTCTGATCACAAGTCTGTTGTGTTTGACATTTCTCTACCTTGTTCTGTAGTTAAACCATATGTGGCTGCCTGCTGTCTCCGTACAGTGAATTCTGAAACTATTAATGATTTTTGCACTGCTTACAATGTTTTTTCTCCTCTAAATTTGGATTGTGTAAACTTATCTTCACAATTATGTGCTGAAGAGTTACTTTCTCTGTTTAATTCTACATGCACCAGTATTTTAGATTCTATTGTACCTTTTGAAGGTTAAGCGTGCAAAACATAAATCAAAGCCTTGGCTAAATGAATCTACTCGTGCCCTCCGACAGATTTGTAGACAAGCGGAGCGCAAATGGAAGGACAAGCTTAAAATTTCTTATGAGATTAAGGATTCTCTAGCCAATTATCAGAAGTTTTTAAATAGGGCAAGGGCAAATTATTTCTGTTATTGAAAAAAATCGATACAAACCTAGAGTTTTGTTTAATACGTTAAATTCTGTTATTAATCCTCCTGCTTCTGATTGTTTTGATGCCTCTTTACAAACTTGTGAAAATGTTCTTAAATATTTTGAGAAGATTGAAGATACTAGATCATCTATCCAACTACCGGATTACGATCCATCAGCCCCATCTACATGCTCTGCTGTTTTTAATCAGTTTGAGCCTGTATCTTTTGCAATCTTGGGGGAGATCGTTGAACATTTGAAGCCTTCAGTTTGCCATCAAGATATTATCCCTACTCGCATTTTTAAACAAGCTTTTAGTGTTATTGGTCCGAGTGTCATGGCAATAATAAATTGTTGCTTGGTTTCAGGCTCTGTTCCTGTCTATCTTAAACATGCAATAGTGCAGCCTCTTATCAAAAAAGCTCATTTGGATCCTACAGTTTGTTCAAATTTTAGACCGATTTCGAAACTTCCCTTTTTTTCAAAAGTGTTGGAGAAAGTAGTTTTCACTCAATTACAGCCCTTTTAGAGAAAAATTCAGTACTCAAGGGTTTTCTTTTTATGAACTGTTGACTCTGGAGCCTCTGCAATCCTAGTTTTATTAGATCTTAGTGCAGCGTTTGATACTGTCGACCACGCTATCTTGGTTTCTCGTCTTGAGCAATATGCAGGAATTCAAGGAGTGGCTCTTCAATGGTTTAAGTCGTATTTATCAAATAGAAGCTTTGCAGGTAATGTTGGTGAATTTTTATTTACCTCAGCTCCTCTCAACTGTGGCGTCCCTCAAGGGTCCATTCTTGCCCCATTTCTTTTCTTTATATATGCTCCCATTGGGGTCTATTTTTAAGAAGCATAATCTCATTTTACTGTTATGCAGATGATACGCAGATATATCTGCCATTACAACAAAATAACAAGAATGTTCTAACTCCTATTTTAGAATGTTTAAATGGTATAAAAGGCTGGATGAATTTAAATTTTTTAAAACTAAATGAAAACAAAACAGATAATAATTTTTGGGCCGAGTGAGACTGTTAACCTTGGCCCTTTGGCTTCGTATAATAAGATGGTGGTGTTTTATTTGATAAAGACTTCAAATTTGATATGCAAATTAATGGTGTCTTTAAATCCAGCTTTTTCCACTTGAGACTTTTAGCTAAGGTAAAGATATTTCTCTCTTTTAAAGACCTTGAGAAAGTCATCAATGCCTTTATTTTTTCAAGGCTTAAGTATTGTAATTCCCTTTATATAGGAGTTAGCCAGAAAGCGTTGTCATGTTTGCAGGCAGTCCAAAATGCAGCAGCTAGGATGCTGACAGGCACTCAAACGAGAGCACATCACACCAGTTCTATTTTCCCTTCATTGGCTGCCAGTACGTTTCCAAATAGAATTCAAGCTTTTATTGTTTGTTTTTAAATCATTAAATGGTTTGGCACCTCCTTACCTTGCAGACCTTCTTAAACGACACACGCCTACTAGATCCCTTAGGTCCTCTGATCAGCTGCTGCTAACTGTTCCTAGGTCTAGATTAAAATTTAGGGGTGATCGGGCCTTTTCGGTAGGTGCACCTAGACTGGAATTCTTTACCCCTGTATGTTAGAGCAGCTCCAACTATATTTACATTTAAAACTCGGCTAAAAATTCATTTATCTCAGGCTTTTAATTCTACTGGGTATTGAGGGGTGTCATTGAATTTTGTTTATTTTGAATTTATCTTTGTATGTTCTTGGTTTTATTTGTTTTTACTGTACAGCACCTTGGGCAACAATAGTTGTATTAATGTGTGCTTTAAAAGTGAAAGAAACAGAATTTTAAATAAGTATGCCAGTCATTCATGGTAATAAGCATAAAAAATAGTTTTTATTTCAATTAAAAAATTTTAGTAAGTGGTGTTAAAAAAATTGCTCTACACACAATGAGCTGGTGTGGTGTGTTGGGGTTCAGGTGTGGTGGGCCACAAGTCCACCCCGTATAGGGGTAATCATATCTTGTGCTTTACAGTCCAGAATTAAATAACCAAATAACTTCTGATTTGTTTGGATGTTTAGTTTGGCTTGATCTGCGGACCCAGTCAACAGTAGAAAGGCTCATCAACAAAACTCCAGGCAAAAACAAAAACCATCTCAAGGTGAGAGTGCCAGTGTCTTCTTGGAAAAAATACTGAAATGATCTTGAACCGTTACATCCACAATATTATGTTAAACAATTTTCAATATGTCAGATAGGATTTTTTCCCCCAGGAAATGAAAATGAAAGTTTTGGCTGAAGTCTGGATATTTTAGCCCTGTCCCCACCCTGATTTCTTTATTCAAACAGAAATATATCAAAACATCGAGGAGACATTGCAGTTATCAGTCCACTTCTAACTGTACTCGGGTTATTTTTGATTTCTGTTACTGTACACAAAGTTTGCAAAACTGAATAAATATTTGTACTTCTCTTGCTTCATACAGCACAAGACTGGCCTACCCATCAGCACATACTTCAGCGCAGTGAAGTTACGCTGGCTGATGGATAATGTTGAAAAGGTCCATGAAGCTGTGCTCTCTCACAGGGCCATGTTTGGAACAGTGGACTCCTGGCTTATCTGGGTAAGAGCAGTGGCAGTGAGGTTTCTCTTCTGCGTCTCTATAGTGTTTGTGTATATGTTTTTGAAGTTTAATGGTAAAAGAAGAAATCAGTGCATGGTTTAGGTTTTTAGTGCATCCAAGGTTTTTAGACTGCTTAATGATTACACTCATCCTTGGAGATACTCCAAAATAAACCCAAGCACTTGGTCTTGGATTTAATTCAGATGCTCTAATGGTTCTCAATCACATTTCTGAATACATTTTGCATGTCGTCTTAATCAAGCATACCGGATTCAGGTCATCGGCTCATTAGAGGAGATTCTAAGACCTGAAATGGATGTGTTAGACAAAGAAGACATGAGAAATGTGCAGTGTTGAGGGGACTCCAGGAACATTGTTGAACTGATCATGATGTAAATATTTTAACTTGTCTAAATAATCTGTGATAACCCCTAACTTTCAGTGCCTGACGGGGGGGAAGAAGGGAGGTGTTCATTGCACAGATGTAACCAACATTGCACAGATGTAACCAATGCCAGCCGGACAATGCTCTTCAATATTCACACAATGGACTGGGATCCAGAGCTCTGCAAGTAAGTACAAATTTGCATACATACCGTTTTATATACATTTTTCTGGCCCAAAACTTATTTGCATATGTAAATGGTAAAAAGAATGTTGGATACTCCACTCCAAATTATAAAACGGATAGTTCTGGTTCTTGATTCTGATTGGCTGAGCCACGTTCGAAGCTGTTGTAAATTACTCTACAAACATACACCTTTGTTTACGTTTGTCTGTTGCTTGACAACCACTTTGTTGCAACCACAACTGTTTCTGAGGAACTACGTTGTTTGGTGGAAGAATACTGTTTTTATTAATATCATTACACATTATTACATTTTATTTTGTGAAACCTTACTGCATATATGGAATAACCATTTTATAAAAGCAATAAGCCTAATTACAAAAAGTAATTTACATCTAGGATGGCATGAGGGTGAGTAAACGGTGATGGAATAAAGCAATATGCCCCAAGAAGCCGTGGTTTACAGTGAATTTATGACCGCTAAGGGGCGTTGTTAGGCACGACGCAAAGCGCATAAATTCACTGTAAAACATGGCTTCTTGGGGCATATTGCTTTATTCCATCACCGTTTACTCACCCTCATGCCATCCTAGATGTAAATTACTTTTTTCTTCTATATGACTCAAGTTGATGAATCAGTGTCTTCTGAAACAAATCTATAGGTATGTGTGAGAGAAAAATGCTACTTTTTAAAATAGTTTTTTTCTTCTGACCAGCTGTCATACCTGGGTTTGCTTGGCATAAATGCCAGCACGTTTCTGAAGCGTAACGTCTTCATGTTGTGAAATTCCACTGAAAAGTGATGGCTTTCGTGTCACTTCTCACATCAGCTTAAAAATACATTTATGTCACGCTTCACAATGTCCTCCTGAACCTGTGTATGACAGTTGGCTGGAAGCAATGGTTAAAAACGTTTGAAATATGATATTTTTCTTACACACCATTTGAGTCAGAAGATTTTGTTCACAGACTTGGGTCATATGGATTACCATCATGTTTGTTGGTAACCACTGGTGGTGGTTGAGGAGAGATCCCCACACATGATTGTAAAGCGCTTTGGGTGTACAGCAATACACAATAAAGCGCTATATAAATGCATCATTCATTCATTCAATTCATTCATTTGGAACAACATGATAGTGAGTAAATAATGAGAGGATTTTCATATTGGATTTGGAGTATCCCTTTAAGACTGGAATACACTGCATGACTTTTAAAATCTACATTACACACTTAACAATTTGTGAATGGTTAAAGAGAAAAACTGACTATCATACACTGAATGACAGACTATCACACACTACCAGATTTTCAAGTTATTTTAAACACAACAAACTCGCTCAGAAACATGCACCTCATTGCTAGGAGACATCTGACAAATGAAAGCAATATTGTTCTAAAATCAGCCCAAATCATAATTTTGTTAACATCCTCTGATGCTAAAAATCAGAGTCTGTGCCCATCATACACTGTTATTTTATATTTATTTTTATTCCTCCTCTTTATAAAATCTGTCAGCTCTGCCTAAAATATGCGGACTGGTGACCAAACTGCAAATCGAGGCAATAATCTGGGCAAGTTGTGTAGTGTATTCCAGCCTGTACTGTTTTTAAAGATTTATTCATAACGTATATTTCTTACATGTATAACAGATATTTTGATATACCAATGGAAATCCTGCCAAAAGTGAGAAGTTCTTCAGAGATTTATGGTTTAATGGTAAGTGTTTGACCCCAAAGAGAGAATTTCTTTCTGTACTTCTGTTACATAATGCATTGGTAGGATTCTGTTGTGATAAATTGACAAGAGAGAAATGATCTTTGCTCCAGAGCAGTGTCTGTCAAACATTAACTGTTTATTCTTTAACCGTACATACACAATCTGCAACTCCAATAACATCTTTCCATCCAAAGTTGAATTTTGCTGTGGAGCAGTCATTTAACCCATTGGAGATTTTAGTGTGTCCCTCTTTATCATGATTATATTTTGTGTCCTGTGATCTCTTTGGGCTGACTGATAGAAAATCAGCTCTAATCTGGTGAGTATCTCTAGCTGTCATGTCTGGGAAAACTGCTGTCATGTTGTCATCACAGAAGTTGGTGCATTTCCAATATGGAGCAAACATGCTTTTCATATTTTTGTTGTAAGTGCATTTGATATATTCCTGAGATAAGGTCTTATTGGAAATGTACCGGATGGTGATCTTGTCATTGTTTTTCATTGTGTTTTGGCTTGTCGCCCAATGCACTGCCTGTCCTTTCCAACAGCTCTTGGAGTTTAGAACTTTTTCATGTAGTTTTCTGGCTATGGTCCTTTTTCTTTATTCTTTCACTATGGCTGAAGCCACACCATCTTGAGTTGCAGTGATGAAAATGAAACGGCTTTCACAGTTTTTAACATGCTTGGAGTCAATTATTCTTATTTTTTGTGGAGTATGTTTAGAGCAGATACTTGCAACACAGCAGCAGATGATTTGCCAAAGATGCTCATGTCCACTAAAGTATTAGAATTGATAATTATTAATCTGACTCAAGTGTTTGAGTTCTGGCTTTAAGCAGGGGGCTGTATAATGCATGTGAATTATTACATTAATTTGTATATTAAATTCTTCCCCTAATGTTTTACTTTTTAATATGAATTGTTTTCTTACAGAAATCTGGCCCTTTAACTGGTGTCCCCATATCAGGGGTAAGATTATTAGATAATTTTTTTAGAAAGATTACATTGTCTTTCTGTCTTTCTCCCTAAATTGTGTGTAAATATAATTATTTTGTTGAGTTGGACAATTAAATCATAATGCATATAAAGTAGAGGGTCTTCAGATCCTCAAAAATAATACAGAAATTCGCAAATACTTTCTGATGTCCTTTAAAGTGACTTAACATCTCTTTACAGTGTCTTGGTGACCAGTCTGCTGCGCTGGTGGGACAGATGTGTTTCAAGGACGGACAGGCCAAAAATACGTATGATTTTGTTTTGTCTTCTCAGTTCCTCATAGCCTAATTTGTCAACATGCAAAAATGCGCACTTAGACTAAATGAAGATGTTGTGATTTTGTACATTTGATAAGTTTTTATTTATTTACAGTTATGGGACTGGTTGTTTCCTGCTTAAAAACGTAGGAACAAAGGTATTCAACATACTTAAAGCTTCAAAAATACATTTTCCTTTTTTAAATTTAATCTACATTCGATTTTTTTTATATCTTAAAGCCTGTAATGTCGGACCATGGACTCCTGACAACGGTCGCATATAAACTAGGGCGTGACAAGCCAGCCTGCTATGCACTAGAGGTAATGTTGTTGAATGTTGACATTGTTTATCACATTTATTATGTTCCTGGCAGATTATTTCTTACCAAAGCAATGCACATGTTTTGTTTATGTGGCAGCTATTTCATTCCACTCTCACAAACATGAAAAGCCTATTCATTTCTCATAATTACTTTGTGATTTAGAGTAGCCAATTCTTCACTCTTGCTCAACTGGAGTTTTTCTTTTCTAGGGTTCAGTTGCCATTGCAGGAGCAGTTGTGCGTTGGCTAAAGGATAATCTCGGAATTATCCAAACCTCTACAGAACTAGGTTTGTTTGTGTAAATGTTCTATTTATACCCTAATGCAAGAGCATTTAGCCCAGTTTTGGAATATTTCATTTAAAACATTTCACTTTTCACCCCCAGAGAAACTAGCTGCTGACGTTGGCACATCATATGGCTGTTATTTCGTCCCTGCATTCTCTGGATTATATGCGCCATACTGGGAACCAAGCGCTAGAGGGTTAGTGACCGATACATCCATTTGAAAGATCATTTTCAGTTGATGTAAGCGATGTAGAAACACTAAAGCCTAAGGAGAACGAGCATTACGTTAGAGAAAGGCATTAGAAGCAAAAAAAATAATTCTATTGTGAGTTTATTATTTGAAGCCCAGTTGTTGTTACATGTGAAATGTACAACATTGAACCTGTTTTTTGCTTACAACAGAATCATCTGTGGTCTAACACAGTTCACCAATAGGAGTCATTTGGCTTTTGCAGCACTTGAAGCTGTCTGCTTCCAGACACGAGAGGTATCCCTTCATGAGTTTGCATCTGCATGATTATATGCTCTTATTACATAGCTCTCTGAAATAATTGATTCTGAATATTAACTGTTGAAGGACTTTTTTGTTCTATGTAAACTAATAAATTAAACTTATCAATTAAAATATTAAATCTTTTCATATTAATTTGTTTTATAAATAGATGTGTAATAAGCAGGATAATATACAGTTAGCTATCCAATTAATTTCCTGATCACCCTGTTGAGGTTATTTTGCAGGCTCAGTTTGCTGTATATTATCCCTTACTTATTTTTAGTCTTAAGGATAGAGGTGCTTTTTTGAGCATTTGACTATTAAAAAAAAACTTTTAGGATGCTAATGGATGCTCAAATTTGTTTCAGATTCTGGATGCAATGAACCAGGACAGTGGTATTCATCTGACCCAGCTCCAGGTTGATGGAGGTATGACGTCCAACCGGTTACTGATGCAGCTGCAGGCCGACATACTGTGTATCCCAGTTGGTAAGATGCACATTTTCATCTTGTAAGATTTATATGAGGATGTACGTAAACACTGGTGTAAATGGAATTTTAATGGTATTTCCAGATGGGCGGATATGTGATGCAATTTGTATTTATTTACAGTAAAGCCATCCATGCCTGAGACCACAGCTCTGGGTGCTGCCATGGCAGCAGGAGCAGCTGAGGGGGTCAGTGTGTGGAGCCTAAACCCAGAAGATCTCACTGAGGTCACTTCAGAAAAATTTGAACCTCAGATCAACCCAGAGGGTAATGAAATCTAAAGTGCACCACACACCAATTCATAACTAATGAAAACTGTATGAACCGTATGCATTTTGTTGCATGCCACTTGCTGAGATTATTACATTTGCAACATGGTTCAGTGTAATACTGAAAAACTTTATGGATTCTTGCAGGCCATAACATTGTGTTCATGATTAAAGGGATAGTTCACCCCAAAATTAAAATTCTATCATTATCATTCCAAACCCGTAAGACCTCTGTTCATCTTCGGAACACAAATTAAGATATTTTTTATAAAATCGGAGAGCTCTCTGACCCTCCCATAGACAGCAAGGATACTACCACGATCAAGGCACAGAAACGTAGCAAGTACATCGGTAAAATAGTCCATGTGACATCAGGGGTTCAATCGTAATTTTACAAAGCAGCGAGAATACTTTTGTGCACAAAGAAAACAATAATAATAACATAATTTATTCAACAATCCTTCTCCCCGAGGTACCGTCTTCCGCCATTTTGTAGAATACTCCAGAATGTAATCAGCGTTGTTTATGTTTCAGTAGATAGCGCTCGCATGCTGAATGTAAACAGTGCTGATGTTTTGTTCACCAAGGTTTGGATGGCATCATTCACAGCGTTTGTTTTAATCAGGCAAAACCTGCTAAGTGTGAACACAAACTCAAGTTTCATCTGCAACTTTATTTAGGGTGTGTTTTTTTTTTCTTTTTTCCTCTGCGCAGAGAGTGAACTGCGATATGCTCGCTGGAAGAAAGCTGTTCAGAGGGCTATGAACTGGGAAACCACAGAACCAGTCAACAATGGAGATGGTGTGTTTTATTTATTTATTATTTGATTTAACTCAATTAACCAATCGATCAACTAATCAGTGAAACACTATATACAAATGCAAATAATACAAAATAATTATTTAAATTAGTAAAAAAAAAAAAATCATGCATGTTTTTTTTTAATCTGAACCTATTTCCTCATGTTTGTTCCATTTCCAAAAAACTAAAAACCCAATTTCAACCAGACCCACAAATGTAGTCAAAGATTGATGTAGGTTTGTAGTAATCAATAACCAGAGGTATTGACCCAGAATGTCCAAAGTCAGGGAGAATGGATGTTTTGAACGTGTTTTTTTTTTTTTTTTGGTCTTAGAGAGGTACAAAGTCCTGTTTATGTTTTTTGTTTTCTGCAAAGTTATTGATTATCTGGTTCAGGTAGAACGAAACTCTAAAGTAATGTTTTTTTTTTTGGTTTGACAAAATCAGTAGTTACTTAATTGTCCCACTTGTTTTCTCTTTCCACTGTCTTGCGTGACATGGACCTGTGTTCTGGACGACCTACAGAGGAGACTAGTATCTTCAGTAGTGTTCCCTTGGGCTTTTACATTCTGGGTAGCATGTTTATGTTAATTGGAGCAAAGTACATTGCAGGTCAGTGTGAGAGCGAGTGAATGAGAGATGGCGAAAGAGACCGATGCATGTTTTCTATGTGTGTCCTTTAAGTTCATTGGCCTGAGAGAGAGTGGTGAACATGAACATGAGTGTACAACAACCACTCATTAGTTTTCTTGTAGTAGTGTGAATGAATGGCGTAGAATTGCATTTCATGCGAGTCTGTAAGGAGGAAATTATGGAACAGGTCCCGTTCATGTGTGATGGGATTTACTCGGAAAAACAAAAATCCACAGCACTCTCCAATTGATCAAAAATTGAGAACTGTTACTGATGGCTGTAAACATAAGGCTTAGTTTGGTGAAATTGGTGGTAAAAAAGGTTCCTGTTCTAAGAATCTCTCCGTCTGTCCCAAACTTGCTTTTGCTGTCACTTCTATTTAGTGTTGGTTTTCCCTTCTTCACAGTCTCCTCTTCATCCAGTGTCACGCTATCTCAAACATTTGTGAGCATGCTGAAAACGTCTCTGCTCATCAGTTGAGCAAACATGTAGTTTTAGCTGTTTTAACATTCCTTCTTTTTTTCTCTCTCTCACTAAAGCAGGGCAGAAGTAGACTTGAACCTTGTTGCATTTCAGAAGATGGAAAATGAAGTAATTGGGTCCATGGCTTACCCCTTCAAAATCAAGATGTGCTGTAGTGGCCTTGGCAAAAGACATTCCAACTGAAAGTCAAAATGATAAATTAAGACCTTTCAGGCCACGTAGCAGGAAGTTTTATTGACCATATCTGGTAATGATGAAATCATTAATTCTCATGTCCTCATTGCTGTAGTTTCCACACACTGTTCTCTAGAAGCAGCTCCTTACTTTAACACTGAAGCTGCTGTGGTTTGGTGTTTCTGGTATTTTTCATGTACAGTACATTCTAATGGAATTGTCAATGATAGTAAGCAACTCTTGGCCGTGCAAAACAGTCAGTCAAATTTGATATATTTTTTTAAATGGCACTAAAAGTCACAGACATCAACAGATGTGTGTCTGTGTATGATGGTTTTAGTTTGAAAGAGTGAGATGTACTATTAGTACAATTTAGTTGCTTCTCAAATCTATTCAGGAGAGTTTTAGTGCACTTTATAATGTATTATGCTGTTATGTGTAACAGCAAGGGAACTGTACAATCTCATGTACTTAATGTTGTGATTGGTTTTTTTTTCTCCTCTTTTACAATTTCATATGCCTGTTGAAAACGTTTGCCATTTTGTTGACAAAAATACTGTTCGTAGAAATCAAGTTAACCTGTCCAAAACACTGTGGCCCTGCTGACAGAAGTTGCACTACTGCATAACTTCTGCCTCTTGTAAGAGAGACCATTAAACAAGATGCCACTTGAGCAGTATTGAGTCAACATCTGAACAATTACTGACGAGGTCTGCGTAACTATATTTGAACAAACATACTGTTTTGTTATCAATTGTAGAGCACTGTTTTGTCTTCTATTCGGTCTACTCCTTACACTGTAATGTAATCTCTGAAATAGTGCATGTTAGTTTCATTACTGTGCAGCTCAAGGAAGCGATGATGTTAAAACATAAAATTAATTTGATTCAAGTATTTCCTTTCAGTTCCAGCAACTGGTTTCTGTTTGAATATCTAACCTGAACTTGAAAAGAAATAGTTGGCACCTGATTTTTCTGTCATACTTGATGTCTGTGTAATGAAATATCACAAGTTCCATGACAATGAAGAATTTATGAACCGATGTAAACGGATTAGTTTTTTGATTATTATTTGCTAAATTTAATACAGTTGCCAATTTAGTGGCTTTCTTTAATGCACAAGTTTGCATTTTAAAAAGCCGATCAGTTTTGTGAGAAGCACTTGTATAATGTACTTTGAATGGTACTTCTTTGATTTGTGTCCATGAATACTTGAAATGCAAAAAATGTTTAAAAACTTGATTTATAAAAAGTAGCCAGTATTAAACTTTAGTCATTTGCTTTCTTTGTATGTGGCTTTGATTGTTGAATGTGTTGTGGGTTGTAAATGTTAGTGAGTGATGCTGTGATGTTCATTACCACACCATCTTGCATGTCAGTTCTTTCCCCAGGATTTCAAGTAAATTTTCATCACTGAATTTTCTGTTTCTATACTTTTAGTGTACTTAACTGTCTTAAAACTATTCCTGGGGGTTAAAATATGTTTGTTTAGTCTGTCAACATGCCAGACATTATATATTGTCCAGTTAAATTCAAGAAACAATTATGTTGCATCTAGAAGGGTGGTGTTAGAGACTGTTTCAGGTATTTCCACTCTTATTGCTTTTTTTTTGCCGTTCTGTTCACCGGTGTCTCTCCTGACTGTTTTCCAGGCTCGACGGTGGGATGTCTCACATAGGGGGAAAGGATTAAACGGATCCACGACTGTTTCCATTAGCGTGGGTTTCTGTAGCTTCTCCTTCGAATTCGCATCAAGTGCAGTGCAAACGGTAAAAGGTCTTGAGGCAGGTGTGACACACTCTCTATTACGGATTAAAAGTGTAAGTGAGAGTAAACAGGGAGAGATGCAGAGACAGGTGAAAAGCGTTTGGTTTATAGTGAATATTGACCTATTGTGCGTACCGTTGTGGCTCCCGCTGTTAGCAGGGGATAATCGCTACATTTGGGGTAAAAAAGACATAATTATGTATTGTGCCAAGAAGGTTGCACTGTCTGTTCGTTCACACAGGTGTGAAACTGATTGGTAGCTGCCTTTAGTGGAGCCTTTACCGATTACCTCCATTGATTAGAGCATTCGGCACGGTCGTCTGTGAGTGACGTCACCTCCCAACACAAACACGCCCCCTAGTATAGCCCCGCCCCCTCACATTGATTGGCAGCTTTCCATGCAGACATCGGAAATTCAAATGCAAAAGGAATTGCTATTCCATTTGAGTTTTGGTAGGTTACATGCACGACGCAGAGAGAGTGAAAAATTTAATTTGGTAATTAATATTGCTATTTAAATATGACAGGCTCGTAACTCCTAAGACATGGGAAATACAACTGCGGTCAAGCCAGCCGCCAAGTCGAAAAGCACGGTCAATCTAGCCGCCACGTTATTTCGAAGGTCGCGCATAAACTGCCTATTACGGTAAAACCGTCAGAGAACTGATGTGAATGCAGTGCTCCTCATCCAGCGAACACGATCCCCCCCCCCTGCTGTTTTGTCTCTACATTCAAAAAGCTATAAAAATAAAATTCCTACATAGCACAGACCAGTTTCACCTCAGATTGAGAGTACACCTTCCCACAGTTTCAGCTGCGTCGTTTCAGGACTGTCTGATGTGGAATTACAAAATAAGAGCCCCCACAACTTCCATATATATGCCGTTTTGTCTCTAATTTCAAAAAGCTATAAAAAATAAAAGTTCTAGATTGCACAGACCAGTTCCACCTCAGATTGAGAGTACACCTTCCCACGATGTCAGCTGCGTCGTTTCAGGACTGTCTGATGTGGAATTACAAAATAAGAGCCCCCACAACTTCCATATATATGCCGTTTTGTCTACATTCAAAATGCTATAAAAATAAAAGTTCTAGATTGCACAGACCAGTTCCACCTCAGATTGAGAGTACACCTTCCCACGATGTCAGCTGCATCGTTTCAGGACTGTCTGATGTGGAATTATAAAATAAGCCCCACAACTTCCATATATATGCTGTTTTGTCTACATTCAAAATGCTATAAAAATAAAAGTTCTAGATTGCACAGACCAGTTCCACCTCAGATTGAGAGTACACATTCCCACGATGTCAGCTGCATCGTTTCAGGACAGTATGATGTGGAATTACAAAATAAGAGCCCCCACAACTTCCATATATATGCTGTTTTGTCTCTAATTTCAAAAAGCTATAAAAATAAAAGTTCTAGATTGCACAGACCAGTTCCACCTCAGATTGAGAGTACACCTTCCCACAGTGTCAGCTGCGTCGTTTCAGGACTGTCTGATGTGGAATTACAAAATAAGAGCCCCCACAACTTCCATATATATGCCGTTTTGTCTACATTCAAAATGCTATAAAAATAAAAGTTCTAGATTGCACAGACCACTTTCACCTCAGATTGAGAGTAAACCTTGCCACAGTGTCAGCTGCACCTTTTCAGGACTGTCTGATGTGGAATTACAAAATAAAATCCTCCCAAATCTCATAAATAAGGTGCTGCATCTACTTTCAAAAAGCTATAAAAATAAAAGTTCTTGATTGCACAGACCAGTTCCACCTCAGACTGAGAGTACACCTCCCCACGATGTCAGCTGCATCGTTTCAGGACTGTCTGATGTGGAATTACAAAATAAGAGCCCCCACAACTTCCATATATATGCTGTTTTGTCTCTAATTTCAAAAAGCTATAAAAATAAAAGTTCTAGATTGCACAGACCAGTTCCACCTCAGATTGAGAGTACACATTCCCACGATGTCAGCTGCATCGTTTCAGGACTGTCTGATGTGGAATTACAAAATAAGAGCCCCCACAATTTTTACGTATGTGTTGTTTTGTGTGTACTTTCAAAAAGCAATAAAAATAAAAGTTCTAGATTGCACAGACCAGTTCCACCTCAGATTGAGAGTACACATTCCCACAGTGTCAGCTGCGTCGTTTCAGGACTGTCTGATGTGGAATTACAAAATAAGAGCCCCCACAACTTCCATATATATGCCGTTTTGTCTACATTCAAAATGCTATAAAAATAAAAGTTCTAGATTGCACAGACCAGTTCCACCTCAGATTGAGAGTACACATTCCCACGATGTCAGCTGCATCGTTTCAGGACTGTCTGATGTGGAATTTCAAAATAAGAGCCCCCACAACTTCCATATATATGCTGTTTGGTCTCTAATTTCAAAAAGCTATAAAAAATAAAAGTTCTGGATTGCACAGACCAGTTCCACCTCAGATTGAGAGTACACCTTCCCACGATGTCAGCTGCGTCGTTTCAGGACTGTCTGATGTGGAATTACAAAATAAGAGCCCCCACAACTTCCATATATATGCTGTTTTGTCTACATTCAAAAAGCTATAAAAATAAAAGTTCTAGATTGCACAGACCAGTTCCACCTCAGATTGAGAGTACACATTCCCACGATGTCAGCTGCATCGTTTCAGGACTGTCTGATGTGGAATTACAAAATAAAATCCTCCCAAATCTCATAAATAAGGTGCTGCATCTACTTTCAAAAAGCTATAAAAATAAAAGTTCTAAATTGCACAGACCAGTTCCACCTCAGACTGAGAGTACACCTCCCCACGATGTCAGCTGCTTCGTTTCAAGACTGTCTGATGTGGAATTACAAAATAAGAGCTCCCACAACTTCCATATATATGCTGTTTGGTCTCTAATTTCAAAAAGCTATAAAAATAAAAGTTCTAGATTGCACAGACCAGTTCCACCTCAGATTGAGAGTACACCTTCCCACGATGTCAGATGCGTCGTTTCAGGACTGTCTGATGTGGAATTACAAAATAAGAGCCCCCACAACTTCCATATATATGCCGTTTTGTCTACATTCAAAAGGCTATAAAAATAAAAGTTCTAGATTGCACAGAACAGTTCCACCTCAGATTGAGAGTACACATTCCCACAATGTCAGCTGCATCGTTTCAGGACTGTCTGATGTGGAATTACAAAATAAAATCCTCCCAAATCTCATAAATAAGGTGCTGCATCTACTTTCAAAAAGCTATAAAAATAAAAGTTCTAAATTGCACAGACCAGTTCCACCTCAGACTGAGAGTACACCTTCCCACGATGTCAGCTGCATCGTTTCAGGACTGTCTGATGTGGAATTACAAAATAAGAGCCCCCACAACTTCCATATATATGCCGTTTTGTCTACATTCAAAATGCTATAAAAATAAAAGTTCTAGATTGCACAGACCAGTTCCACCTCAGATTGAGAGTACACATTCCCACGATGTCAGCTGCATCGTTTCAGGACTGTCTGATGTGGAATTACAAAATAAAATCCTCCCAAATCTCATAAATAAGGTGCTGCATCTACTTTCAAAAAGCTATAAAAATAAAAGTTCTAGATTGCACAGACCAGTTCCCCCTCAGATTGAGAGTACACCTTCCCACGATGTACGCTGCGTCGTTTCAGGACTGTCTGATGTGGAATTTCAAAATAAGAGCCCCCACAACTTCCATATATATGCCGTTTTGTCTACATTCAAAATGCTATAAAAATAAAAGTTCTAGATTGCACAGACCAGTTCCACCTCAGATTGAGAGTACACATTCCCACGATGTCAGCTGCATCGTTTCAGGACAGTATGATGTGGAATTACAAAATAAGAGCCCCCACAACTTCCATATATATGCTGTTTTGTCTCTAATTTCAAAAAGCTATAAAAATAAAAGTTCTAGATTGCACAGAACAGTTCCACCTCAGATTGAGAGTACACATTCCCACGATGTCAGCTGCATCGTTTCAGGACTGTTTGATGTGGAATTACAAAATAAGACCCCCCACAACTTCCATATATATGCCGTTTTGTCTACATTCAAAAAGCTATAAAAATAAAAGTTCTAGATTGCACAGACCAGTTCCACCTCAGATTGAGAGTACACATTCCCACGATGTCAGCTGCATCGTTTCAGGACTGTCTGATGTGGAATTACAAAATAAGAGCCCCCACAACTTCCATATATATGCTGTTTTGTCTCTAATTTCAAAAAGCTATAAAAATAAAAGTTCTAGATTGCACAGAACAGTTCCACCTCAGATTGAGAGTACACATTCCCACGATGTCAGCTGCATCGTTTCAGGACTGTCTGATGTGGAATTACAAAATAAGAGCCCCCACACCTTCCATATATATGCGTTTTGTCTCTAATTTCAAAAAGCTATAAAAAATAAAAGTTCTGGATTGCACAGACCAGTTCCACCTCAGATTAAGAGTACACCTTCCCACAGTGTCAGCTCCATCGTTTCAGGACTGTCTGACGTGGAATTACAAAATAAGAGCCCCCAGAATTTCCATATATATGCTGTTTTGTCTACATTCAAAAAGATATAAAAATAAAAGTTCTAGATTGCACAGACCAGTTCCACCTCAGATTGAGAGTACACCTTCCCACGATGTCAGCTGCGTCGTTTCAGGACTGTCTGATGTGGAATTACAAAATAAGAGCCCCCACAACTTCCATATATATATGCCGTTTTGTCTACATTCAAAAAGCTATAAAAATAAAAGTTCTAGATTGCACAGACCAATTCCACCTCAGATTGCTTTCTTCTTCTTGAGAGTACACCTTCCCACGATGTCAGCTGCATCGTTTCAGGACTGTCTGATGTGGAATTACAAAATAAGAGCCCCCACAACTTCCATATATATGCTGTTTTGTCTCTAATTTCAAAAAGCTATAAAAATAAAAGTTCTAGATTGCACAGACCAGTTCCACCTCAGATTGAGAGTACACCTTCCCACGATGTCAGCTGCGTCGTTTCAGGACTGTCTGATGTGGAATTACAAAATAAGAGCCCCCACAACTTCCATATATATGCCGTTTTGTCTACATTCAAAATGCTATAAAAATAAAAGTTCTAGATTGCACAGACCAGTTCCACCTCAGATTGAGAGTACACATTCCCACGATGTCAGCTGCATCGTTTCAGGACTGTCTGATGTGGAATTACAAAATAGGAGCCCCCACAACTTTCAAATATCTGTTGTTTTGTGTCTACTTTCACAAAGCTATAAAATAAAAGTTTTTTTTTTTTTCTTTTTAGATTGCACAGACCAGTTCCACTCAGATTGAGAGTACACCTTCCCACGGTGTCAGCTGCGTCGTTTCAGGACTGTCTGATGTTGAATTACAAAATAAGAGCCCCCACAACTTCCATATATATGCCGTTTTGTCTACATTCAAAATGCTATAAAAATAAAAGTTCTAGATTGCACAGACCAGTTCCACCTCAGATTGAGAGTACACATTCCCACGATGTCAGCTGCATCGTTTCAGGACTGTCTGATGTGGAATTACAAAATAACAGCCCCCACAACTTTCATATATGTTCTGTTTTGTCTCTACTTTCAAAAAGCTATAAAAACAAAACTCTTACATTGCACAGACCACTATCACCGCAGATTGAGAGGACACCTTGACACGGTATCACCTACACAATGACAAGATGTTCCAATGTTGAGTTTCACATATAAAAATGTTTAATATTATCATCATTTAGTCATTTCTTTCACATTTTTCACAAAACAGTGTTTATACTCAATTCAATCAAAACAATTTACAATTTACAACTATCAACAATAATTTAAAGAACAACTGCATACTTCAACCAAAAAAAAAAAGATAAAATTTGTTTTAATTTACGAGCACAATATGCAGTTCCAGTTGTTAACTCTGGCATGTTCCAGGTCTTCTTCGGCCATACCCAGGCACTCTTCATGGTACCACCTTTCACATGTGTCACATTGGATCTAGAAATGTATAAGTCGGAAATATCAGGGAACTGCTAAAGTTTAATATTGCTATTACTTTTCACTTTCCCATTCTCTTTTATAGAGTGGTTAACAAACTCACCCAATTTATCAAACGATGCACAGATCCAGTAGTCTTTTTAAGTGAACACATGGCACAGTTTTCAGCTTCATCGAACACTGCAATATTCATATAAACAAAAATTTATTAGTAACACAAACAAATATTTTACTGTCCATCCAGCCTTTAAATCAGGCTTTAAAACAGTCTATTACCTCCAGTGACAATAACAATGTGTGTTACTTGTTTTATGTACATTGGTGGTGGCATGTATATAAACAGTGCGTTTACATCCCCTTCATTTTGGTGAACACCTTAATCAATATATATCTGTGGGGTTACTGTTTATATGACATTGCAGATAAAATACTTTCATTTATTCAGGCCTCTGCATAGTCATCTGGCATCTGTAGTTGTTATTTTCCATAGTTGTTAACTTAAGTTGTTAACTTAGTAAGTTTGTTTCCATGGATTACCCTTGATTGTAGAGAGACCTATCAGATGTATGTAGGTAATGCAAGATTATAATATACTGTATTGATAAACTACTGTTTTTTCCCCCTTGAACTTATTAGCATGTGATAATACTGTGACATCCATGCATTTTATGGCAGCTTTAAAGTAATAGTGTAAAATCTTTGTATGACTGTTGACCCTTATAAGACAATTCTTAACTGGTGTGATCTCTCTCTTTGCTGAAAAGTGACATTCTTATTATAACCATATCTAACTGGCAAGCTGCTTAACAGACTTGGTAAGCATGAGAGTTTTCTTTCAAAAGCCATTAAAATAGTGATGTTTACCATCTTTGGACTGGCACTGTATATTGTAAAGTAAAAAAATAATTTACAAACTACTTAATTATTAATTATTGTAAACCACTAGTTAACAAACTGCAGTTAATACATTAATCGACTTTATACAAACACTGATTTCGTAAGTCATTGTCACTGTAATCAACACTGTTAGTAACACTTTATAATAAGTGTATAATAACACTAACTATGATTGATAAATGATGTAGAAGTATTGTCCATTCTTAGTTCATGTTAACTAAATTAGTTAACCTATGTTCATTTCAACATTTACTAATGCATTATCACAATACAAATTTGTGCTTGTTAACATTAGTTAATGCACTGTAAATTTACATGGACTGACAATGACGATAACATTAACAAAGATTAATAATTACTGTAATAACGGTTTTGTTCATTGTTTCATTACTGTAGTTAATACATTAATAACATTAACTAACATTAACAAATGTAACCTTATTGTAAATTATCATAATTTCTTATTGTTTAATTACCTCATTTATAAATAGTTACATAATGCTTTAACAACTTATTAACTATACATGGTTTTTAATTTAGATTAGATCAAGGAAGATTGGAAAATGTAATTAATTAAGTGTTTTGCAAAATGTACAATTCAATGTTGTAAACCTTATAATGAACAGTGAAATGAAGGTCCAATAAAGGCTGGTTTTAGGCACTTAGTTCATGACATTTTCAGATTTTACCTTCGGTGCTTGGCCCCTAATAATAATGCCAACGGATACAATAGGTGCCTACGCACCTTCGGTGCTTGGCCCCTAAATATATTAAAAGTATTTATTATTGTTGGTTGCATTGGGCTGATTGCTCCATGCCATATAGCTCCTCATTTTGCCTTGGAGTGCTTGGCCTGTAATATGTTGTTACAGCTGTAGGCTATATGTTAATTTCGGTAATGTGTTAATGAACAAGCACTATCTATAAATAGTCTATTAATTTATTAAATAATATATATTTTCATATCTATATATATATATATATATATATGACTATTAACTCAATTAACTTAAAAGTTTATAAAATATTAACTACTATCTAATACTTTACAAATTATTTGTAAGTGATTTGTTAGTGTATACTTATTATAAATTGTTACCAAATATTTTTTCTAATACTGTTTTACTTTATACTTGACTTTTGCTTTATGTATTTGAATTTTGATTTGAGTCAGATCTGAAAAGCTGCATTTTATTAAATATTCCAGCACACTGCAGACAAGAACTTGCATTACAAACCTGATGCTTTGAGTATCTGCAGAGCCATCATTTTACGTTCATTGGCCATTTCCTTTCTGGAAGTTCCAAAATGTAAAATGGGAACAGCTGGAAATGCCTTCATTATTCCCCTTGCCATCTAAAAAATCAATGATATAAGACCATCATGTACTGTGTCAGACTCCAGGATATGGCAGCTTTCCTAACTAGAATTCCCCAAATATTTTTTATTTTATTTTGTACAGTCAAGTTCTATAAAACATTGGAACAGAAACATTTACTTAATATAAATAAGATAACAGAGAGAGAGGTATTACAGTACACTTCACATACCAAGACGACAATGACCCCACAGCTACTGCCATCCTGTTGGACTGGATGTGTCATAACGCCTCCTTTCCACTGTATATCCACCCACTCCGTTTTTTCATGGTACGTACTCCTCATTTGTAGGTACTCACTGGGTGTGATGTATAATTTGAATATTTATTAATTAGGAACAAAGTACATAAAATCTGAAATCAAATTACTAGTCTATTCCAAATATATAACTCTTATTACTTAATTATTATAGTCTTCTTTTACTCTTAGTTTCCAGAATGTAAACAATGTAAATAATTGTATTACTTTAAAGTCATACAAAGTCTAAACAATATTTACATCAATTGTGATTTGATTAATTTAACCTTTAGGCCTCCTGGTCAGTAATTACTTGTGATATGGGAAAAATAGCAATATGACATACTGACATCTTTTAAATACTTCAGTGTATGCATGCCTATTGGGTTCCCAATATGGTGTACCCCTGTGGTGAATGCAAATCTATTAAAATGTATCTTTAGTATCCCCAGCAACTGAACATCTTCACTACAGTCGATGTTTAGATGTTATAGATGTCAGAACTCCCAAGATCGTAAGCAAGTCTTGTCTTCACAACAATAACCTGTTCAAACGGTTATTGTTGAGCTGAATGCCAGTACTTGAGATGAATGCTAGCTCATGGCCAGCTTCTTCCAGTCAACCATAAACTTACTGAAATCTGCATTACACCGGTAGGAACGTATGTTTTAACAGAAATCTATCCATTGGTTATGCATCCAAATACATTTTTCACACAGAAACGCATAGGCTATAAAGAACCACAGACTATTTAACCATATGTTTATGACCAACACAAATGGTCCATTTTAGTTAACTGTACAGGAAGTAATATAGGACAAATCAGTAATTACATTGTGGTAATGTCCCACCAATTCAACGGCCTTGACACATTCTATGGCGTGACAGTTAAGACACCAAAAGCAAAACCTTTAAAGGTGTATCAAAAATTAAGTTTTAAATGGGTCATATGATGCGATTTAATTTTTTTCTTTCTCTTTGGAGTGTAACAAGCTCTTGGGTGCATAAAGGAGATCTGTAAAGTTGCAAAGACTAAATCTCAAATCCAAAGAGATATTCTTTATAAACGTTAAGAGTCAGCCACACCCCCCTAAAATGGCTCGTTCTAACACGCCCCCACATATCGACGTCACTATGTGGAAATATTAGCATAAAGCCGCCCAAATGTGCACGCAAAGAAAGAAAGTGGTAAGGGGGGGGTGGGGTGTGGTTTCAGGAACAGCCGTAGTGTTGATGCAGGCAAGGTTACTTCATTGAGGTGGAACAGGTCTGTGCAATCTAGAACTTTTATTTTTATAGCTTTTTGAAAGCAGACACAAAACGCGTGTATATGTATGTACAGTGGTGTGAAAAAGGGTTGGCCCCCTTCCTCTTTTTTTAATTTTTTGCACATTTGTCACACTTAAAAGATTAAGATCATCAAACAAATTTAAATATTAAACAAAGATAATGCAAGTAAATACAAAAATGCAGTTTTTAAATGATGATTTTATTTATTAAGGGAAAAAAGCTGTCCAATCCTGCCTGGCCCAACGTGAAAAAGTAATTGCCCCCTAAAAATCTAATAACTGGTTGTGCCACACTTTTGCAGCAACAACTGCAATCAAGTGTTTGCGATAACGGGCAATGAGTCTTTAACATCGCTGTGGAGGAATTTTGGCCCAATCTTCTTTGCAGAATTGTTTTAATTCAAAAACATTGGAGGGTTTTCGAGCATGAATGGACTGTTTAAGGTCATGCCACAGCATCTCAATTGGATTTAAGTCTGGACTTTGATTTGGCCACTCCAAAACCTTAATTTAGTTTTTCTTGAGCCATTCAGAGGGGGACTTGCTGGTGTGTTTTGGATCATAGTCCTGCTGCATAAACCCAGTGAGCTTGAGCTTGAGGTCACAGACTGATGGCCGGACATTCTCCTTCAGGATTATCTGATAGAGTGCAGAATTCATGGTTCCGTCAATTATGGCAAGTGGTCCAGGTCCTGAAGCTGCAAAGCAGCACCAGATCATCACACTACCACCACCATGTTGGACTGTTGGTATGATGTTCTTTTTATAAAATGCTGTGTTGGTTTTACGCCAGATGTAACGGGACACACACCTTCCAAAAAGTTCAACTTTTGTCTCATCAGTCCACAGAATATTTGCACAAAAGTCTTGAGGATAATCAAGATATTTTTTGGCAAATGAGAGAGGAGACTTTGTGTTCTTTTTTGTCAGCAGTGGCTTTTGCCTTGGAACACTCCCATGGATGGCGTTTTTGCCCAGTCTCTTTCTTATTGTTGAATCATGAACGCTGACCTTAATTGACCTTAAGTGAGGCCTGCAGTTTTTTAGATGTTGATCTGGGTTCTTTTATGACCTCTTGGAAGAGTCGTCGTTGCGCTCTTGGAGTAATTTTGGTTGGCCGGCAACTCCTGGGAAGGTTAACCACTGTTTCAAGTTTTCTCCATTTGTGGATAATGGCTCTGACTGTGGTTCGCTGGAGTCCAAAAGCCTTAGAAGTGGCTTTATAATTCTTTCCAGACTGATACAGTCAACTGTTTGATTCTCATCTGTTCTTGAATTTTTTTAGATCGCGGCATAATGTTGTGCTCTTTAAGCATGCTTCACTTTGTAAGACAGGTTCTATTTAAGTGATTTCATGATTCAACAGGTCTGGCAGTAATCAAGCCTTGGTGTGGCTAGTGAAATTTTACTCAGCTTTCTAAAATAATGTGCTTAATTGCAGTTCTTTCATGATTTAACAGGAGGGGCAATTAATTTTTCACGTAGGGCCAAGCAGGTTCGAACAGCTTTTTTCCCTTAATAAATGAAATGATCATTTAAAAACTGCATTTTGTGTTTACTTGCATTATCTTTGTGTAATATTGAAATTAGTTTGATGATCTGAAACATTAAAATGTGACAAACACGCAAAAAAATAAGAAATCAGGAAGATGGCCAACACTTCTTCACACCACTGTATGTAGTATATATATAGTATACTATATATATATATTATATATATCTATATATATTGGAAGTTGTGGGTGCTCTTATTTTGTAATTCCACATCAGTCAGTCCTGAAACGACGCAGCTGACACTGTGGGAATGTGTACTCTCAATCTGAGGTGGAACTGTTCTGTGCAATCTAGAACTTTTATTTTTTAAACGTTTTGAATGTAGAGCTGCAGCAAGCGTATATTCTTGTTCTTATTTTGTAATATGAGTATTGGAAGGGTTTTACTTTGGTATTCAACATCAGACAGTTACTGACTGTGTGTTGGGAGGGAAAAATCGCGTTCGCTGGATGAGGAGCACTGCATTCAGATCAGTTCTCTGACGGTTTTACCGTAATAGGCAGTTTATGCGCGACCCTCGAAATAACGTGGCGGCTAGATTGACCGTGCTTTTCGACTTGGCGGCTGGCTTGACCGCAGCCGGGGGTACGGTGCTGGTGTGGGCTCCGTGGTTCTGCCGAATTTAAGCGCAGCCTTAAAGTCGTGAGTTGACTCGCGACGAATACATACAATAACACTGCGACTCACAAGACAAAAAAACACGAAAACACATTTCTGTCGGGAGAGAGAGAAGCCGCAGCGTGTGAACGCGCCGCCATCTTGCTACGATTGAGAAGATAGAGATTACGAGTGCGTTAGAATGACCATAAGATGAAACAGCAAGGTTATAGTAAATTTCTTTCATCTTGTTAGGTAACAGAAACTTATTAATACCGGCCCATATTTTAATAGTAGAAAGAAAAGGGTAATTTATTTTCCGCTTATAAAATGCTTTAGGATGACAACTAAAGTTCTTAATAAGGATTTTTCTAATCCATAAATTGTTACATTTAACATTAGAAAGGTCCAGACCTCTAATACAAATTTTTGGCATTTCACATTTTGAAAATCTGTAACAATTCCTAACCGAATGTAACAGTTTAGGTGAAATAAAATTAATAACCCATTCATACACTCTAGATGAGGTATCCACTTCAAAGATTTCTGAAAATTCAGAATAGGAATAGAAGTTACAATCATTTTTTAACAAACCTAAAACCAAAATTACACCTTTGTCAAACCAGTTTTAATAGAAGAATATTTTTCCCACGCGCACATTATGAGTAAGAATTGATGAGTCATCTCTGAGTCTCGAATCGTTAGTTCTTTTGTCACGTGACGTGGACAGCATTGGATAGAGAAAGTAGTTAAATTTACAACTTCCTAAAAACGAGTGAATTAGTAATTATTCTTATTATAATGATTTACTCCTACACTTACGTGATGCGTTTATGGTATCAAATTGTAGCTTTTTAATTCTTCAGTTTATAAATGTGTGTGTCTGTCATGATGGTTATTGTTCATACACTGAATGTTGTAACCAAAGGTAATAAGAGTGGTTATTATTATTATTATTATGCTCTTTCCGATCAGCTGAATAGGGTAAACTAAGGGTCTGTTTCATGTGATGCCGGACTACTCGAAAAACCGAAGGACTCGCAGAGATGAACTAATCCATTCTCTTTTCTGCGAAGACTGCATAGGTTAATCTTATGGGTCTGTCACGTGATGAACGGACGACTCGAAAAACCCAAAGACTCGAAGCAGGTGAACTACGTAATTTCAGTACAGAACCTATAGGATGTTGCGCATGCGCGACTGAACGAATCAATCCCGAGACGACTCGGTCTTCCCGAGTCACATTAAAGATTTGTTCAAAATGAACGACCCAACACTAGTGGGGGTAGAAATCTGAGAGTCTTTGCTGGCCATCTCCCTCTTTATTTTGTTATCTTATTGTACTTGTTTTGTAAGTTACTGGCAAAGACATGTGATGTATTGAGACCTTGTGAAGTTTTGTATGTGTTTTTATTAATTGTATGTTAATAAAGTGATTTTTGTTTATATCTGTCTATCATTATGCTCACCCTGCCTTTGGCAACGAAACTGTGTCCCTTTGCTTAGGGCTGTTATGTCCCGGTGTATTCAACCAGTCATGTAAATATCCTGAGCTCGAGTTGCACCTACCACTCTCTAACAAAGTAAAGGTGCTTCACGGATGCCATAGAAGAACCTTAAATCTGGAAGAACCTTTCTGTTTCACAAAACGTTTTTTGTGGTGAAAAAAGGTTATTCAGATTATAAAACGGTAAGAAAGAGATGGTTCTTTAAAGAAAATTTGACTGAATGGTTCTTTGTGGAAACAAAAATGGTTCTTCTATGGCATCGCTTGAACCTTTTGAAGCACCTTTTATTTTTAAGAGTGTACCAGCAGAGTGTGCTGTTGCATCAGAAAATGCTGAACTGCCATTGATGAAACCATTACAGAATAAAGGGGCTTTGCCTACTTCATCATTGTTATTCATATACCATCATACGTATTTCTATATTAAAAAAATAATAATAATTCTGACATGTCAAATTACTGAGATCTGCACAAAATCCATGTTTTCTGGAATTTCTTTAATAAAATGTTTTTGTCAAAGAGTTTGAACAAATATTTGTTATCCCTTCTATAAGGTTAAGATTTGTAGTGTAATGTTTTGTGCACTGCTGATTGTATAACCGCAAGAAGAGAAAAGGTTCTGTTTACTAAAAAAAAGTTCATGGATGGGTCTTAGGTTCACCTCCACATTGAAAAACACTTTGTCTGGACCTGCAAAAATAATCAAAATGTCAATGAAGAGTGTTTCAAATATTCACATTGGTATTACGTATGAGATTTTATTTTTTTTTTTTTTAGTGCCAACAAGTTAAATAAAACATAGCAATTGCTGTAATGAAGCAGAACAGAAAAACAAGTAATGTGATTGATTTTGAGGAAATCAAGAAATTATATATAACAAGTTGGATAAATGTATTTGTGAATATATGGAATTGTTCCAATTTCTAATAGATTTCATATGTTTTCACTGAATATGAACATATTTCATTTATTGATATTTCATGCATGTACATGCATTTCTGTACAGGTGGACTGAAGCAATCACCAAGATTTTGGAACTTCGTTCTCGATGTACAACTGAAGAAGATGGGGTTTGTACAAACTACGGCTGATCCCTGCATTTACACTGCAGCAACAGGTGAGATGTTCATTATTGTTGTATATGTTGATGACATTCTCCTGGCTGGAAGCAATGATAAATGGATGATGGAGGTGAAGAAAATTCTTGCAAAACAGTTTGAGATTAAGGACATGGATGAGCTAAATCATTTTATTGGAGTGAAAAATTGTCCAAAAACCAGAAACTGAAGTAATCTGGATGGGTCAGACAATACCAGAAATGTGTTGGGTGAAATTTATTATGGAAAATTTAAAGCCAGTAAACACACCAGTACACATTACACGCATATTAACTCAAAGCTCGTCAAACACTCTGATAACAAGGAAGGAGTGGATCTAATGCAATTTCAGTCTGCTGTCGGTAGCCTGCTTTAAAGTGACGTGACATGTGACTCTGCATTTATCCCATCCAAAGTGCACACACACACCGTGAACACACACCCGGAGCAGTGGGCAGCCATTTTTTTGCTGTGGCCCCGGGATGCAATTGGGGGTTCGGTGCCTTGCTCAAAGGGCACCTCAGTCATGGTATTGAAGGTGGGAGAGAGAGCACTGTACATTCACTCCCCACACCTACAATCCCTGCGGTACGAAACGCGACGTTGACGCTTCAAACAGTAGGCCACAAATACCCCCCCCCACCCCCAACCACTTTTTTTTTAAAGAAAAAAAATTGTTGACTTTTAATTGTTGACTAAAACAAGGCCAGACATTGCTTATGCTGTGAACAATGTTGCAAGATTCTGTGCTTAACCTACAAAGCATCATTGAACTGTTGTCAAACAAATCATGAGGTATCTGAATGGCACTCTGAATCTAGGTATGTATAGCAAAGACAAGCCAAATTAATGCATTGGTTTTTCAGATGCAGATTGGGCTGGAGACCAAGATGATTGCAAATCTGTATCAGGATACATGTTTCGAATCAGCAGAGCAGCTGTGAGTTTGAGAAGCAAGAAACAGACATGTGTAGCGCTTTCTACTGCTGAAGCTGAGTACATAGCATTGGCAAGCACAGCTCAAGAAGCAGTTTGGATGCGACAACTGATGACAGATCTAAAGTTCAACCAAACCGGACCAACACTAATGTTTGAGGATAATCAATCTGCTATCTGTATGACAAAAAACCCTGAATTTCATGGGCGTGAGAAAACATTGACATTATGCACCACTTCATTCAAAAGCAAACTGCAAGTACAGTCATAGACTTGAAATACTGCAACACTAAATATATAGGCCTAGTTGATGACATACTTGCTAAAGGACTAAGTGAAGAAATGTTCACGAAGCAGAGACAGATGGCTGGAGTGAAACTCCAAGGAAAGGAATTTTGGAAAAATAGTCTCTTACCAGAATAATATTGTGTCTCATGATTTTTTCCTTTAAGTTTTATATTATGACCACTAGGAGGAGCTCTAAGCCTATGTTTTGTATTCTGGTTGTTTTCACTGAAGAAGAGATGTACATGTTGAATACAAAGTATTAAGTGACTTATTTTTGTGTTCTGTGCATTTTACTGAAAAATGAATGCTCTCTTCTTTATTGAAACCAACAACATGGCCCCATAGAAATTATTCTAATATGCTAATTTACTGCTCTAGAAACATTTCTTATTAACAGAAAAAAAAAATATTTGACCTTACTTACACGTACAAATACTCAATGTTAAAAACTATAAACCTTTAGTAGTGTTGTAATATCCCTGGTCATTTAGCTACCCTGAATGAGGATTTGCAGCAATATTTATATATATATATATATATAATCAGTCTATATAATATTATATATATATCTATATATATATTACACACAACAACTTAAATGAAGCGTTCGATGCCAAAAGACTCTAAGTGCATCTGAAAGAGTCTTCTATATTTATGTTCAGGTCTTTCACTTTAATTGGATAGAAAATGACCTATACATTGCCATTAAAGTGAAATAACTGAACATAAACATAATAAACTGAGAAAAATGCACATTTTTGAAGAAAATTTCAGACAGCACTTAGAGGCTTTTGCATTTTATATTATTATATATAAATATATAATATTATCTATATATATATATATAATATTCTAGATAAAAATTATAATTTTTTTAATCAGTAAGCAAGTTGAATGGAAACTAAAATCAGATGCCTGGGTCTTAATTCAAGGCTCTTCAGTCAATGGGGCTGCTTTTTCTTATTGCGCAGTCCTCGTTCCTTTCTGCTTCCTCCTTGGTCTTACCCCTATACCCCTCCCACCCCCCCCCTCCCAGGATGCAAAGGAAAGAAATGAGGACCAGTTCACTCCAAAACATTAAATCAAGTATAGACATGGTCACCCCACAAAAAGTGACAAACATTGACTTAATGCAGCTACTCCTTCTTCTTTTTCTGAGTTTTCTTGAAGCACTTCCTCAAACAGAACATGCAGCTTTTGACAGTCACAAAAATAACAGTCACTAGAATGAGAATGAGAAAGCCAATGACATCCAGAGAATGATACTGAATCCAGTTCAGCTCGTGGGCTGCAGGTCTGAGATGCGCTGCCCCTTTGTGTCTCATAACAAACTCCGTCCAGAACACAGCCAGGTCCAGAGGCTCAATGAGACGGTCTCTATGAATAGCTGAAAGCTCTGTCATCTTCTCCTTGTAGCTGTGGAGTCAAAGATGAAGTATGTTTATATTGTGTTGCAATCAAAAGGACTGCAGTTCTTAAAATAATCTACACATTTATCATTTTACTTTGAAACAATTTTCATTCAGAAATTATGAAGGTAGAATGACGTCAAAAAGATTTGCATACGCAGGGTAATATTTGTGGAAGTGTACAAAAGACTGTAAGCGTAAATTAAATTTGCATGCGCAAGAGAAGCTTTGTAAAGGTGTAAATCGCGTTTCGAGCGCAAGAAAAAATTATTTGCAGCATTTTACTGTTACATTTTACTGTTACATTTTACTATCTTTAAACTGTTGTTTTCGCTTGAAAATCACTGTTCACAGGCTTGCAGTGCTTTTGACCGTCTTTTGGCGAAAAAACGTGCCAAAAGTGTACGCGTGGAAAATGGAAGTTCCAGAAGCATGAGATCCTATTATTTTGCGTTACATTGAAGCTGCAGTTTTCACATACGATGAATTACAAATTACGAGTAACAGTAAAATGCTGCATATAATTTTTTCTTGCGCTCGAAATGCGATTTACACCTTTACAAAGCTTCTCTTGCTATTGCAAATTTAATTTACGCTTACAGTCTTTTGTACACTTCCACAAATATTACCCTGCGTATGCAGATCTTTTTGACGTCATTCTACCTTCATAGAAATTGCTAGTAAATTTCACAAAAAATTACAAAGAAACAGCATAAACGAAACCCGCACACTATCATACTTGCTAATTCTTAAACTTTATTAAATGCGTTTCGGTCCACTGACCTTATAAACCTGTAGTATAATTGACAATCACATGTGGACTAATTAAAAATGTGAAAGTATATAATTATGTCTTGTTTTTAATTCTATACATTTGACTGATAAAGGTCAGTGGACCGAAACATTGCGTTTAATAAAGTTTAAGAATTAACAAGTATTGATAGTGTGCGGGTTCGTTACTTATTTTTGATTTTTTGTTTAATTTGGTTCCATGCATCTATCCTCGTTTCAGGTGTGCAAATAATTGCAAAGAAATATAAATTGAATTACATGTGGAATTTTGAAGAAAGACTGAAATAGCATCTTTTGTAAAACATACTCCAATAAACTTTTTACAACTTAGAAAAATCTTTTTCACAGTGCAATACTCTGAATATAGTCTAATATTTCACTTTGTGTTCAGTAATAAATGTTGCATGAATAAAAACGATGCATCAGTTCTGCATTTCATTCACAGGCTGAACTTAATTCTTATGTTTACCTTTTGTCATTGATGACTTTTCTCAATGCAACCAGTAGTTTTTCTGAGGTCAGATCATAGATACTCAGGGTTTCTGCAACTCCTCGAGACACTAAGCGATGAACGTTATCCCCTTGGTCTCCAAACAGAGGAAGCATCACCATTGGCACCCCATTACAGATTCCTTCATAGATTCCATGTGATCCACCATGTGTAATAAAAGCCTTAACCTTAGGATGGCCTAAAATGTAACATTTCATTCAGTATATTAGTGTTACCAAATGATTTTGTAGTGAAATATAATATGGCATAATAATTCAAATGTCATACATCCCCTTACTCGTCATCAAAAATAAAGCTTAATGACTTCCGGTAATGGCAGTGAAGTGAAGAGTCACTTTTTTTTCCCTCTCCCAGTCCACGTTCCTGTTGTTCATTATCTTCCTTCATCTTTTTTTAAGTCATTATTTGGTCGCTTTACTGCTAGTTGATCATGCCCAAGCCGTCAAAACAGAACAAGCTGGACCATTCCCAAGGCTTTATGGATGATTCTACTGACTGGAATGAGGCTAGTGCTAGCAGCAACCATGCGGTTAGCAATGAGAATTTGTTACCTGACTTTTCAAATGGGGCTTTGCTTAAACACATTGCTGAAGTAATTGCAGAAAAAGGTCGGCACACACAAAAGATGCTGAATGACTCTTTCACTAAGCTGGAGTCTGGACTGAACGTCAAACGCATCGATTGCCTCCCCCTTCTTGTTTTTGCGATAGGTTACAGGGCTTTTTCACTACGTCCCCTGGTTAGTTAGTATGATGATAAATTTGATGTTTCTTGGTGTTCCCTGGAAGAGAATCTGGTTCTTCCTTTGAAGTTGGATGAAGTAGAAGTCTTGAGTCCTAACCCAATGTGCTTTTTTTTTTTTTTTTTTAAAGAAACCCGACCCGAGACAGACCCGATGAAATTAGACCAGACTGCATTTATTTTCAAACCTGACTGGACCTGCAGCCCCGCAGCCAGGCAGTCAAGTAGAGAAAAATCCCAGTGTCCTGCTGACTGATTTGGCCACTTCTCCATTACTTAGATTTATTTAACATTTATTAAATTTATTATTAGGCTACTTTATATTAGTGCCTCCCTGATGGATACAAGTTATTTCTGAGCTCAGCTTTCAATTGTGACCAGTGGATTTGAAAAATAAACGTGATGGATCGAGAAAAGTTTATCGAATAAATCATGGATTCGCTAGTGTTGTCTGCTCTGCAATGCTATTTACCTCATCTCCGGTGAAGGGATTCTGCACACAAAAAAGAAAAGCCCTGCATGAACATGCAGCGTAATGAAGCAAGTGGATTTTCCTGATGGATTTCATATCTATAAGATGGATTTCTGTGAGGTTAACTTACAAACGTATGTTCCTTTTTCTATGTGTGTTTCTCAAAAATGCACCAATGTGCAATTATGTTAAAGGGATCGGGTCTTATCGGGTCCATTTGGAAAAAGCACATTTATTTTAAATTACCCGAGCTTACCGGGTTTTCGGATTTAAGTGGACCCGTGAAGACCTCTAGGATAAAGTATAAACTCCATTTTGGTCCTTTATTGTCTGGAGAGGAGCAGAAAAAGTTTGTGATGTTCATACTAATTGGAATCCCTACTCTCCTGTGTTTAATAATGATGGTTTGCTAATTGGTAAGTGTTTTAGATTTGTTGTATGTGTGTGATCTGAGGAGAGGAATGTTACTCATTGGATGTGTTATGCAGAGATGGGCACTCGAGTTAGTGACTCAGACTCGAGTCGCATTTTAACAGACTTCAGACTCGACTCCAGACTTGACCTAAAATGACTTCAGACTTGACTCGACAAAAAGGACTCATTAAATCTTTTATCCTTAACTACTGATTTCAAAAAGAAAGAACTTGTGTTTTATTTGTACTATTTTATTATATCTGCGTCACGTATTTCCCTTTGTGTTGCTGTAGATGGGACTTTTATTATAGTATTTGATGACATATGTCCGCGTATTGTGCACACATTCTGAAATGTCGAAGTATGAACCATTGCGGGAGCCACCGTGTCATATCATCTTACATTTGTTTTTTTTATAGGGCAATTTCGGTGTTTGCAAACAGTGATGACGTTTTTGGGGGGCGGAAAAAAACCTAGCTTGGGGCAAGAAAGTGACGTTTTTTAAAGTAGCAGTTATGGAAGCCAGGAATAAAAAATAAAAAAAACTAATGTGAGTTTAATTTCCCAAAATTCAGATTTTTTCTCACAATCTCAAGTGATAACACAATAAGAAAATCAAATGTCTTTATCTTCATGAGAGGAATGAGTTTATATCCAACACTTCTGGCTTTTTTTCTCAGAATTGACAAACTCGCTATTGTTGAGTCAAATCGAGTTATAAAGTCTGAACTAGAAGATATAAACTTGCATTTGCGAGAAAAAAAAAAAGTCAGAATTGTGAGATAAAATAGGGGACATGTAATAGGTTTAACTGTAGGGCTAATACAATATGTCCCCTATGAACTGCATTTGTGAATATTATGTAGACCTATTGTTTAAATCAAATTTATGCTTTAAAAATAGAGTAATCATAGCAGGTTTCATCCATAGTCTGTCATTTTATCAACCTTTTCGTAATACAGGAATGTTCGGTTGGCCACTTGCTTAGTGTCTGCAATAATAATGCAAAAACTGACACTTCAAATCAACAATTTGATAATCTCTAAACATATTTCCAGATGCAAAACCTAATAAAATTAATTATGTCTACTTTCTGTTGATTTAATGCACTAGTTGGTGTTATGAAAAAAAACTCTTAATCTTACACTGCATGCAGTTGCAGTTGCTGCCCATAATCCTTTGTACAGACTCATCAGCGATTATTGTTTGCACCTGTGTCTCGTTAACCCTGTCTGCTCACCATATATAAGTCTGGTTCATTCTGTGATTCATTGCTAAGTCTTGGTTCCTGGTTTTGTTTCCCTGTCTATGTTTATTGTCCTGTTGTTATTGTTTGGACTGATTGCTCGTATATATGATCTTCTGCCTGTTTTTGGATTCAGAAGCATCTGTACTGATATGCATATCAGCAAGGAATGTGTCACAGTATATTGCTGTAGTGATATTTTGCGCACAGCCCTATTTAAAGCCTTGTTCCATGTGCCCCTTTTATATTTTAAGCACCTGCCCTTCGGCATGGCACTGCACATTAGAAGTACTTTTAGCTGTGTTGCTATGTGTCATGAGCAAGCAACTGTGTAGATTAACTGTGAATGAACGCGACCGTCTTGTGCGTAAATAAACCGGCTGCATTTTTTGACATAATGCGCCAGAACTATTTGAGGCTGTCTACAGTGGACACATCAAAGTAAACAGTATAAAGTGGTCCCAGACGGGCGCCTACAGAAATTCAGATGAGGGTATGCACAGAGAATTAAAAACATTTTTTTTTATGAAAGTGTCTCTAGACACGTTAAAAATCTTTTAACCCTGAAAATGGCAAAAAGCAATGGAATAGTCAAATACTTCCATCCTATGTTCACATAGGAAAACTACTGAAAAACAGTGCGGGTGGACACAAATACCAATTAGGTTTGAATGGCCTCTTATTCACAGAACTGAATTTTGTTAAAGTTAACTTTCAAAATGTAGTCTTTTGTTTCAGTTGTTTGTAGTTGATTGTCCACTTCATCCAGCACAGTTTGGTGTCTATGTTCTTGTTTGTTTTTTTTGTTATGACTGAGAAAATGATTCAGTGATTTCAAACATAGGCGGGGAACCATCCAGGAAAAGCAGCCTAATGTAGTGATCTATTACTATGAAACTCATAAACACTCTTTTTAGGACAAGTACCATATGAGTGTCAGTCATAAAAATTTTTCCATCAAATTATATTTAACGTGATCAAAGTGAATAAAAACACTGTTAGTACTACTATTTCATTATTTTTTTTTTTAAAGTCCCCACAGTATTAAACAGCGAATAAGTATATACCAAAATGAACAAAGAATATTTACATTATCACATTATCAATGACAATAGTCTAGCATGAGTTTAAGCACTCTCAAGCTCCCTACACGGTGAAATAAATATCTTACTTACATCATACATGCATCTGCACTTTATTGTTTATGATGAGAAAATTCACGAGAGAGCAGAATTCAGTCAGCGAGCAAGTGAACAAAACATCAGCTTTTCAGCGTTGATTCATCTGAATGCTTCTGATTGGTCATTGCATTCATAAACTCAACAGAATTGTGTGTGATTGCTTATAATGCACAACACTGTAAAATACGTAAAAAGAAATATGATGCGATATGATCAGATCTAAATGTAATGCCGCAATCAACACTTTTCATTTCACTTTATTCACGACAGCCGTAATAGATTTAGTTAATTGTGCAGGGGCATTTTTGTTCAATTTGGTGGTATTTTTTCCTCAAGCCCCCGTTAATTTCCGACCCGAGGCCAGAGAAAAGCTATATGATTCAGTGAGAGAGCAGTCCAAATGCGTTCAGCCAGTTCACCAAAAAGAGAGAACTAACTCAAAATAATGATTAAATCACCATTTATTTTTCTGAACCGATACATGATGATGCTGTATGGTATTGAAGTGTCCATTGTTGCACATAGCATCACAATGCCCTGTTTGCTTTGACGTGTTCATGACCTGTTTTATCTTTGAAGGTGTAAATTAAGCAAATTTTGGCTTATTCTTCTGTAACCGAAGTTGAATGTTTTTCCCATGTAATGGTCCTGTACTGGCTAAACACTGCTGTTTGTGCAGAGGGAGAACCTAGTGTGTCAGTGAAAAACAGATCTCTCTTGATGTTTTGATGGTGCCTGGGAGGCTCAATGTTTATACTTTTGGGGAGGTAAACTCATGGATTGCATGCTAATAGTACTCACCATAAACTGGGTTAAGATAACATTTTTCAAATGTCTTTGATGAAGATTACAGGGCCAAAGACAAGGGTGACCACACCTGTTTTTGGAGGGCCACTATCCTCCAGAGTTTAGCCTAATTAAACACACCTGAATCAGCTAATCAAGGTCTTTTGACTCACTAGAAACTTCTGTTGCTGGTTGGAGCTACACTCTGCAGGACGTTGGCCCTCCAGGAGCAGGTTTTGACAACCCAAAGAATAATAAACATACCCAAGAGATCATTTTGTGGAAGCCACTTCATCAGTTTGACATTCTTTGGAGCATTTTCAGGGACTGGTCCAGTGTGCCTCCATAGCACCTACAAATCAAAGAGAACTACGAAGGTTAATAAAATGAAGCCACAAACCTAATGATAAGATGACATGGATTATTTTGTAAAACATTATTTTGTTTCAGAAATACATGGCAGGCCATCAGTTGCCAAGTCTGAGCAGAAGCGTGGGCTGGAGAATACAGTTGTGTATTTGGGCTTGTTATTGTTAGGGAAAAAATGTATGACCACTTTAGCACTGTGATGTTTCAGACTCAAAGGCAATTATTCACTCTTTTCCACTGAAATGGTGGTCTTCATGTCAGTGTATGTAAAAAAAACAATGACAAATGTCTCTGAAACAAAAAAAGCATGTTGAATTGCACTAAATAATGCATTGAATTAACAGTGCTTGTTTCTAATTCCTTGCGGTAGAGAAAGCTACTAAAATGTGATCACAGGGAAACGAGTGGACAGCAACGATGTTGAATTAAATGTAAAAAACACAGCTTTTGAGTCTTAATACGCTTTAAGCATATTCCATTACTGGCCATGATAACATCATAACTTCTATTTTGTCCGATTGCTGCCCAAATCATTTTATGAATGAAGAACTTGCTCTACCGGTTGCTTTGGTTACCATCAACTCCGCTTGACGTCCAACCTAAACAGCAAACCGTCTCAGGTTACGTAGTAACCATGGTTTCCCGGCGTTCAGAGGAACGGACACTGCCGTATCTAGGGATTGCTATGGGAACGCCCTCGGGTGACCGTGTTAGGAAGCATACATGGAAAAACAACTAACCAAATCGTGGCCGAGAAAGGCCATGGTGCGGGAGCATACATTTTATCACTTCTCATCTGCAAACTTGCTTGTCCCAGCATGGCAAGAAATCTAAAGGACGCAGTGTCTCGTTCCCTACTCAGGGACCCATGGTTACATAAGTAACCCGAGACATTCCCTTTCAAGGGAACTCACACTGCGTCCTCTAGTGGTCACTATGGGGAACGGTATACCCACGCCACCAAGCTGAGGGGAGTGCATGCCAGAAACCAATGGCGAGCACTAAGTACCAACTCTAACATATTGCCATGGGAGTTGCCCCTGGAACGTTAGATGGCTGCCAGTGACGTTATTCCCTACGGCCAAAAGCCTAGGCTACATACCCCAAAATACTTCCCTGTTAGGGCCAGACTCCTGCTCAAGGCTTGTAATCAGGAATAGATTCCTTTAAGGGAAAACGACAAAGAGCCTAGAATCATACTAAGTCTTTGCCTGTCACACAGGGGCTACCACATGCTCTGCATATGCTGAAGGAACTATCTCAACAGACCACTAGTAGCAACACCCTGTTAAAGTAGATATCCAGAGGATACATAGGAGGAGTGGTGACCAAGGCGGAACCGGGGTTTTAAACCACTCAGAAAAAAAAAGCACAAAGCTTTTGCGTGTAGCTCTTACCATACAGGATTCTAGAAAAGTGGGCAAAGCATAACGTGCACACTTACCACTTATGTGGATTTTAGAAAGTGGACAAAGCATAAAGTGCACACTTACCAGCTATGTGGATTCCAGAAATACCGTTCTAGGGGTTCTCGTGGCACCCTGAAAGAGCGGCCCATAGTAGAAATAGCGCATACCCAAAAACGCTATGTCTACGGCTATAATGCTGGAGAGGCTAGCAGTAAATCTGTAGCTGAGGGGACAAACATCCAGCTCTCAATCGAAAGGGAGCTCAACCTACAGCATGTTCCAAAACTGGAACAGCTAGCAATAATTTACTTAGCTGTGGGAGCAACACACCTAGTTCTCAGTCGAGAAGGGGGCTTGACCTACAGCATGTTCCAATGCTGGAACGGCTAGCAGTAGTTTACCTTGCTCAGGGAGCACAAACCCAGCTCTCAACGAAAGTGGGCTCGACCTGCAGCATGATTGTAAAAACAGAAGGGTAAGCATACTGCAAGCTAACCAAACACTCATCAGGGAGGCAGAGGAAGGGCTGCTGGTTCCAGGTTCTCTGGAGAAACAGAGAACTCAAACTCTTCATGTGAGAGGAGAACTCAGAATTCAGAAAGGAGTAGCGTGATCATAAGTAACCCTTTGATAAAGGGGAGCACTGCTCAATACAACCACGAGGACAGCCCATGGAGCGAGAAATCCAACCCCTCAGAGAGGATTAACGCTCAAAAGAAAACACCATAATCATAATAACTCTCAATGGTGAGGGGAGCGACGCTTCCAGAGTGTGTCGACAGAGACAAACTAGTTGAGTGGCGACGCAAGGGTCAAACGGGTCATAACCAACTCGGAGAAAAGGGAATAATGGATTAATACGCGTACCCCTTACCCAGACAGGATTTTAGAAAAGGGGGCACAAACATAAAAGTGCACAGTCAACTTATGTGAATTGAGAAGTGGGCCAGCCATCACGTGCCCACTTACCAGCTATGGGATTTAGAAAAAGTCGCAAAGATTAACCGTGCACCGCCTACCCACTTATGTAGGGATTTGTAGAAAATGCGCAAAAAGCTTTAACGTGTGACTTACCATGAGTATTAGGATTTTTAGAGTTTCCAAGTATCTGTTTAAGATACCCGGAAGTACTGGGCCAGCGGGAGAGGCAAGCTCAACTACAACATCAGTGATGAAGGGAGCGATGCTTACGAGTGTCGACGAGCCACACTAGTGAGTGGAGCCAAGGTCTCTGATCCTCAAACCGGACGGCTAGGACCCCGGGGTGTGTTCGGGCTCAGAACTGGAGTTCGTTGAAGGCCCTATCCCAAGCTGCTGCTGTCGTTGTATATGCCTGGCATCGAGCGAGATGTCAAGGAGGGGCAGTCTTAGAGGCGTCTCACCCATAGATCCGAAGCTGGCCAGCGGCTCTCTATAGGGGGCATCTTCTCATAACGCTTTGGCGCATGCCTCGTGTTTGCATAACTGGTATGCCTGGAATTCGAGGATGAGTGAGGGAAAAATAACGCTTTCCATTCCTTCTCAATCTTTAGGGAAAACAGGAAGAAAAGGACATGCTCACCTAAGCTGGAGGCTTGGCCAGAAAAATACGTTCATCGAGAAATCGAACGTCACTTTTGCACCGCTTCACGGGCAAGTAAAGCCTCGCATGGCGTGACCATTAATTTCCAAAGCGTCATTATACGCAGGACCAGCGCAGGATTGGGAAGGCTCAGCCTCGATTCTTTGCATCCTCAGACACGTCCTGGCTTTGTGGGCTTGACCTCAAGCAGGCACTGGCCCCTGACATCAGATAAATGTTAATGAAATAAATCATCCTCCAGCGGATCACTCTGGCACAGATGAACGATCGCGAAAGGGGAAAACACCCCCCTCAACAAATAATCGCCCGATCCACCTGCGATCCCCACAAGATAATTCCATTCCGTGACTTCAGCAGCGGCGGGCCTTAATCGCGGGAAGGATGGCTGCCCTCTTTCCTCGAAAACAAGAGCGCGAAAACACGATCGGAGCTTTCCCTTGGAAAAAACACTCGCAGTGCACGCCGATTGCCCCCTCAGAGGCATCGCGTGCATGCTCTTCGCCCAATCCAGTAACGCATAGATCGTGTGTGTCATAGATGTCAAAAAACGTCAAAACGATGTACCACATCTTAACGCTTGCTAGTGCTCCGCCAAATGGATGATAATCGCTCTTACCCAGAAATGCGTGCTTCAAACAAAACAGTCAATGAAGACGAAGAAGAGAAGGATCTATGCTCCACCATGACGTCACCGGTAGTGACGTCATGCTGTTGCGGCCAATCGAGTTGGGTTTTTACAAATGTATGCTTCAGACACGGGGCCAAGCCGGGCAGTTCCCCATAGCGACCCCTAGAGGACGCAGTTCGAAGTTCCCATGAAAGGGAACCACCAGTGTTGATTTAACTCTGTGAGAGTTAATTTCAACACTATCCTGGTGTTTATATAATTCTCACTGCCCAGTTTTAAATTAACATTTTTAAAAGTGTTAACAAATTAACACTGCTTCAGAGTTCAACATTTAACCCCCATGGAGTTAATGAATCCAACATCTCTTATCAGTGTTAATCAAACTCTTCAGAGTAAAAGAACACTACCTTAGATTTAAATAACTAACAATATTAATTTGATAACTCCTAAAAACATTAATATAGCTCTTAACTGAGCAGGTAAAAGGATTTAAGGTGTAACAGAACAGTTACCTTTAGAATAATTATTTGTAAAATTAAACCCACAAAACAATGTACGTTTACATATGATTTTCTTTAATTAAAACATTGTAAAGCTTATTTTCCTGCACCAAAATGTCTTCACATTCACTGTTTTCAATATATTGAAACAACATGTTCTTAAAACAATTAAAACATCATAATGTCAAAGCAAAACAGTGAAAAGGCACAAAATACATATTCTTATACACGATCACAGCCGAGGAATAAGGGTCTTATCTAGTGAAATGATCTGTAATTTTTTTTAAATAATAAAAATGTATATACTCTTTAAACACAAATGCTTGTCTTGCATTAGCTCGACTTCACACATTAAGCAGTCACTCGTGATGTAAGCGGAAGTACCGACCCAGTGTTTACAAAGAAACATGCAAAAAAGTTAAATGCACTTTACAAAAAAGGTAAAACAACGATTTTGAAGTTGGAGGAGAAAATCAGGCTTTTGCGCCCTAACCTACCTTTTAAACCGAAGAATCGACGAGAGGTACCAATATACAAATATATATTTGGTATTTTTTAAGCAAAAATCCCAATCGTTTAATGATGGACATGAGTAAATTCTCAGTACATTTTTATTTGGAAGTGAACTACTCCTTTAACAGGTGTGAAATGTCAGAGTCAAGTGGTCAATTCCGAAACAAGAAATCGGGTCACCCAAAACTGACAAATTTCTGTCACATGTATTGAAGTATAAGACAATGGGTGAAACGGAAATTTGTTAAGGAAAGCCTTAATTTCACTGTAAATATATATTTTTAAAAAGAAAGAAAGTCAGAATTATTGGAAATGTGTCTTGGAACAACAGAAAACAAGTCATAATTCAAGTGCATATTTCTACGTTGAGGTTGGACTTATAACAAAATGAATGCACATGTACAGTTTCCCTGTTACTCGTGTACCAGAACACTTCTTAGAGCAGCATTGTCTTTACTCACCTGAGCAATAGGGGGCACTCTGTTCAAGTAATGCATGAATTCACCTATGTGGGATATCAGACCGAATCAGACAATGTAAGATTTGATAAAGAACAGTTGAAACACGAGGAGCCCAAATTCCACAGAGGCCCAAGACAACAGGATGTCATAAATCAGACCCAAGCATTAGCCAGTCTGAAGCAAGCCTAACCAACCAACCCTTTCACAGAAAAGCTTTCAACATTAACACAAAAGGAACACACTGATCATAACAACTCAGGAAGGAGATTGTCAATTTTAGGGCAAGTAATCAAGATTAAATGGTCAAAAGAGATGCACAGCGTGACCATCACATGGTAACCAGTGATAGCAATCACAAGCTCTTTGGATTGGCTTCCCCCACCTCGACCACAGAGAACAGACTGAAATTCCTTATGAGAGACCTTTTAACCTCTGGTCTTCACAGAATATGTCCTCATTCACAGAATGGCACGGAAACTGCTTTTCCATGCACCTAAATGACACTAAAGGGACTTGTGAGCAACTAATCATTTCTACGCATAACTCCATATTATGTATGTAACCCACATGTGACTTATCAGGACTTAATCATTTATTGTGTATGTATTTTGAATAACTATTTAATAGCTTATAGGATCATATTCATGTTTAGTATGTGTGTGTTTGAATCTTCATGCTTGAAACGTTTCTTCCAATCAATTCTTTGTCAAATGTATCATATTCTTGTTATAGAAATCATGTCCAAAATTATACTCCGCAAGAGCGGGAAAAACGCGGACCATGTGACTGATAAGAGAACATTTGATTTATTGAATGGGGAGGAGAAATATACAACACCCGAGCAAACACGACATCTAATTGGCCAAAACACCATTTGGGGTGTGTCCCAAAGCCAGTTTGAACTACTCAAGACACCATAAAACTTGCGCTGTTTGTGTCTAGTTTTAGCTTTCCGCTTTTAGTATTGCTCTTGTAGTTATATGCTTTTAGCCATGCGGGCTCTTTTTAGTTTCATGTTTTTAGCCATGCGGTTTAGCTTTTCGCTTTTGTCGTGTTTTCAGTAATCGATGCTTAGCACTTTGAGAAACGGAGCGTGATTGTCTCGTTCAAACTTTACTGTACTTATATTCTTATTTTATTTATTTTCCTTGATGAGTTTTTGTGTTCCGAGTTAAGTTTTGACCAACACTGTCTCCCGACAAGAGTGTGTCTAATAACTTTCAACTTTCAGACCACAGCTCCACGCGTCGCCAACGCCCAACCACTGGCTTCACCAAGACTGCACTCCAGCCCAATCAGAAAAAGCAGGAAAACACCCTTCTGCAAGACATCAACGGGAACCGTGGGACAACAGGAACGCTAGTACCTCCAGATTCTAGCTGAACGGGTGCATTTAATATAAATTTTAACCTCATTGAGCAACATTGAGGGTTAATTAAGTGATTGATGTTTGTTCAGATCTATGCAATAAAATAAGCTATAAATCATATGTTTTAAAATACATATTATAAATGAGATAAAACACTTACTGTCTGCGTTTAAAGCAGCTCCTCGTCTGTTCTGTTTCTGAGAAAAGTTACAATGTTACAAAATACATGTTGTAAATTAGATAAAACACTTAAATTCTGTGTTTTCTGGCCTTATATGCTCCGCATCGCGAGTCAAAGAAAATGGCACCTGTGACTAATCAAAGATGCTTTAGATGCATAAATAATATTTACATTTTTAAACAGATTGATTTGGAAGTGAACTCTGGAAGGTAAATATTAATTATTAAATTTTTAATTATGAAAATGTGTGAAATATATTTAATTGAAATATCCACAGTTAAATAGACAACTATGTTAAATTTCAGCCCCTAAAAATGCAAACCCTGAAAACACAAGGCATTAAACTGAAGCCCGAACCCGGCCCGAGCGGCACTATTAAATTTAGAGCCCGAATTCACAACGAATAGCCAAACTTTTGAAATGTGCTATATTTCATGAGGCATGCAACGGTCAGCAAACAAATACATGTAAAGAAATTTCAAGGCACAGCGGCCAGTTCAGAACACAGGAATAGAAAAAGCAATTATCAATTATTTAAAAACATTATCAAACAATGGTGAAGCGGTCCATTAAAATTCTAGTTCTTAATGGTTGTAACGACAAGATAATAATTCTTCCACTGTGCAGTTTTCCTTGTAAACTGTAAGAAGTTTTCCTGATTGTTGTATCACAATCATTGCTCACAAATTGGTAACTAATGGCACTTTTCCACTGCGTGGTACAACTCGCCTTGGCACGGCATGGCTCGGCTCGCATTTCCACTGCAGTTTAGTACCACTTTAGAGTGAGCGGGATTATTCACATGTCGTTATCGCCTCTACTGCCGCAACTCCTGAAAAACTTTTTCATTCCGCGTCACCCCATCAAGCTCTCGCTGGATCTGCTCCTCTGCTATCGAGAGGAACGTCTGTATTTCCTCAACAGACCACGAAACAGCCATTTTTTGTTTTTTGCTGGCTGTGTTGATTTAAATTTAGCGGTTCTGTTGTGTCTCTGTGTCGTAAGTTCAATGACGCAGGTAGTGACGATTCTCTTTGGCCAATGAGTAATCAGCAGAGTTTACACGTCACGTTTTGGTAACAGTACGGTTCACTTGGAACCTCAACCGAGGTGGTACTGAAAAAAGTACTGTAACCAGTGGAACCCCCCCCAAAAGTTAACCGTACCGTGCCGTACCATGCAGTGGAAAAGCGCCATAATGTGCCCGTGTTGTTTGCTGTGTTGTGATAGAGAAACCGCTAGAGCAGGCACAAGAGCAAAACAAGTTTATTTTTAAATATAGCCTACAGAAAACGGCACGCACATGTTATATGTAAGGTATAATTCAGGGCTAGCATGTGCCTTAAAAGATTTTAATGCACGACTTGGAGGCAAAGGGTAAAAGATTATGGTCATTTTCGTCAGTTATGGCTTGTTTTAACATTCTGGCCACTTAAAATCTGACAGATATGAAGTAGTGTGGTAATACCATGTTTATTTGAATGAATGAATTCTACCATTTATGTGAAATAATTATTGTGAGAGAGAGAGTGAGAGGGATAAACGTTGCGTCTCTCTCTACAAACAAATAAGTTGAGCTTAGTTACTTCAAAAACAGTGATTTTACCCCCTCGTTGCTTAGAAATGTAATGTAGCGAGTCAGTATCGAAGTTATTAATAAAAGTTTCTGTGTGTGTGTATGCGTCAATGAAAGCAGTGTAGCCTACAGCATAGCCTAGTTTTACTTTAGCTACAAACCAGAGCCTAACCCAATATTCATTAAATATTAACCTGAACCCTAAACCCGAGAGTATTTCGTGAGCCGTCAGGTAGTAGACATCTAACGTCAGGTACTCCCAGCTGGAGCTCGGTATTGAGGTTTGTATTGTTTTAGTGAAGTGATGTCACTGGTGACATTCGAAGCCTCGTTTGATTGTAGTGCTTTGAAATATTTGCATGCATATATATTCATATTTACATATGATTACTATTTATAGATAAATACAATCTAGATTACATAGATTCTTAACCATGTTGTGAGGTTTGGGTGTATTTTGCAATCAGGAATAGACAAAGTACACACACATATATTATGTAAGCAAATGTTTATTATGGATGCATATAATTAATTCTTTTAATTTTTCTTTATTAGCGATTAATCGTTTTGCCAGCACTAGAGTATACATATCTTACTTCAAGGCCAGTCAACTGAAGACTGTGAAGGAGCAGTATATACACACGCACTTGCATATAAGTCCAAACGCTCAGATAATGAGCAACAGGTGTGTCTTATTTGCACTCTGAGTGTGAGGGCGGGTGAGTGACAGCGAGAACAGGGCAAAGTCAGAGTGTACATGTGACACTGCTCTAATCTAAGTTGATGCCATGAATTCGTGAATTTATGAGCAGTAATATTATACCATGTGATGTACTGTGTACTTTAAAAGAGCATTTTTACTGTTCTGGCTCTCTGGCATGTTATATCATACAACGTTCATTAAAATGCAAGCACTGTTAATACATTGTGGAAAATATTTATTTGATCCCTTGCTGATTTTGTAAGTTTGCCCACTTACAAAGAAATGAAGGAGTCTGTAATTGTTATGGTAGGTTTATTTTAATGGATAGAGAGAATATCAACCAAAAAAATCCAGAAAAAACACATTATATAAAGGTTAGAAATTGATTTGCATTTCAGTGAGTGAAATAATTATTTGATCCCCAAGCAAAACATGCCTTAGTACTTGGTGCATAAACCCTTGTTGGCAAGCACAGAGCTAAGACGTTTTTTGTAGTTGGTCACCAGGTTTGTACACATCTCAGGAGGGATTTTGGTCCACTCCTCTTTACAGATCCTCTATAAATCCTTAAGGTTTCTTGACTGTCATTTGGCAACTCAAAGTTTCAGCTCCCTCCACAGATTTTCTATAGGATTGAGGTCTGGAGAATAGCTAGGCCACTCCATGACCTTAATGTGCTTCTTCTTGAGCCACTCCTTTGTTGCCTTGGCGATATGTTTCGGGTCATTGTCATGCTGGAAGACCCATCCATGACCCATCTTCAGTGTTCTGGCTGAGGGAAGGAGGTTCTCGTTCAAGATTTTACAGTACATGGCCCTGTCCATTTGCCCCTCAATGCTGTGAAGTCATCCTGTACCCTTAGCAGAAAAACAGCCCCAAAGCATAATGTTTCCCCCTCCGTGCTTGACTGTAGGGATGGTGTTCTTGGGGTCATAGTCAGCATTTCTCTCCCTCCAAACACAGCGAGTCGAGTTAATGCCAAAGAGCACAATTTTGGCCTCATCTGACCACAGCACTTTCTCCCAAACCTTCTCTGAATCATTTAGATGTTCAATGGCAAACTTTAAACGGGCCTGTGCATGTGCCTTCTTGAGCAGGGGGACCTTGCGGGCGCTGCAGGATTTCAGTCCATTGCGGCGTAGTGTCTTACCAATGTTTTGCTTGGTGACTGTGGTCCCAACTGCCTTAAGATCATTAATAAACTCCTCCTGTGTAGTTCGGGGCTGATCCCTCACCTTTCTCATGATCATCCTTACCCCTATGAAGCAAGATCTTGCACGGAGCTCCAGACCAAGGCCGATTGATGGTTGTTTTGTATTTCTTCCATTTCCGAATAATCGCACCAACAGTTGTCTCCTTCTCACCAAGCTTATTGCTGATGGTCTTGTAGCCCATTCAAACCTTGTGCAGATCTACAATCTTGTTACTGACATCCTTTGACAGCTCTTTGGTCTTGCCCATGGTGGTGGGAGAGGTTGGAATGGAAGATACAGATTGTGTGGACAGGTGTCTTAGGGCCTGTTTACACCTGGTCATTTCATGCATTTCTGCTGATCGGATATCATTGATTTTAAAGGGGTTGTATGATGCTGCTAAAAAAGAACATTATTTGTGTATTTGGTGTAATGAAATGTGTTTATGCGGTTTAAAGTTAAAAAAAATGTTTTTCCATATACTGTACATTATTGTTTCTTCTCTATGCCCTGCCTTTGAAACGCGTTGATTTTTACAAAGCTCATGGGTCTGAAGAGCGAGGTGTGCTGTGATTGGCCAGCAATCCAGTGCATTGTGATTGGCCGAATACCTCAAGCGTGCGACGGAAATGTTATGCCCCTCACCATAGGTGATGCGTTGTCCCGGCCGGAGCAACGAGACCCAAAAAAATTTAAAACCCCATTACAACGAGGCATGGTGCATCAGTGGGGAATAATACTCGATTATATGACTTATATGTCGCTAAACATAAAAACCCTAGGCTGAATTGTGATCAGTGAGAAATGACAAACCAGCAAGTACTAGTTTACACTGCCCAAAAACTCGAATTGGGAATCGCAGTGGCAAATCCTTTAAATGAAAAATTACTTACGGAGTGCAGAACTGCAGGCATTTTAAGTAACGTTACTCTCCGGTCAGTAAACAGCCTCACATAAAGTACTGCACACATCCGGGATATTTGGGTTAAATGCTCGGACAGTGTTGTAAATAAACTTACACCATGATTTGTAGTCGTGTCTCTGTGGAGACCAAACAAACGTCCGTTCGCTTCACATTACAAAAAACACAGCGGGGCCAGCGGGAGCCCGGCTTAGCGTGAGCTGAGGCAGGTGCTGAGTGAGCGAGGCGGCGGGGTTGAGAACCCGGGCAACGGCGGATCCGACGAAGGAGCGTGCAGCAAATGTGACGACCCCCGCTTCGTACACGGTGAAAGCCGATCTGGCGATCTACAGCGTGAAATTGTTGTGTTTCCTCAGCGACCAGCACAGATCAGCTATAGGCATGACAAAGTGGATATCATCCTCTTTTGGAAGACCAAAAAAAAGTAGTTTCGCTTTCACAACAAGCACACAGGGTCTGAAGGACATGGCGGAAAGCGGGCAAAATACGTACAGTGAGAATAAGTTACCTTCTTCTCTTGCGTGAACGTTTGGGCGGTGTTATGCAAATCTTACCACATCGTGACATAGACATGTGGGGTTGTTTTAGAATGAGCCGTTTTAGGTAGGTGTTGCTGAGTCTTAACTTTTATAAAGAATACCTTTTTGGGTTTTAGACTTTAGTCTTTGCAATTTTACAGTTCTTCTTTATGCACCAAGTGCTTGTAACATTCCAAAGAGAAAGGATAAATTTAAATTGCATCATATGACCCCCTTTAAAACGTTTCTATTTAAACTTGGCCATATAAATGTGTTGTCGCAGAACGGATTTAAATCCTTTGTTCAATTCCTGCGCTATATTTAAATTTAACAGAGTTCACTTCAACGAAATCAAAAGATAAGCGCTGCATTTAATTAACTATCAGCTCATTACCGCAATAGGAGAGCGCGCGACATCAGCACTGGAAAGATAAGTTTGTATTACTACTTTTAATGAAGATGATTGTTTGTTGACCGTCTGCATCTTACTTTGTTTCATTCGCGGCAGTTTGCACGTCGGCTTGCTGAAGAGTTAGCAGATACTCAGAGTACTCAGCTACCTCGTCCGCAGTTCTGCTGTTGCATTAGCGCGTCATATCTGGACTAGAATGTCATATAGCCCTGTAACACGCTATCACCCGTTTATTGTTTTACATGTGGGGAGGAGTAAAATGTACATATGTGGTTTCATCAACCAGATGCATTTACACTTGTCCAGTTTCATCTGGAATGCGGCCCAGACCACCTCCTGAAGTGGTTTGAGCGATCGGATTTATATCTGTCTCAAATGCATTTCGGAGGGCATTTACACCTGCCTTTTCACGATCGGATAGCTATCAGATCAGAAAAAACGCATGAAGTGACCAGGTGTAAACAGGCCCTTATACACCTAAAGAGCTGACATTAGGAGTAACTTCTTAGTGGCAGGATATGTGTTCCACATAGGCACATAACCAATCTGTGGGAGCCAGAATTCTTGATAGTTGGTAGGGGATCAAATACTTATTTCATTCACTGAAATGCAAATCAATCTCTAACCTTTATATAATGTGTGTTTTCTGGATTTTTTGGTTGGTATTCAGTCTCTATACGTTAAAATAAACCTACCATAAAAATGACAGACCCTTAATTTCTTTCTAAATGGGCAGACTTACAAAATCAGCAGGGGATCAAAAAAATATTTCCCCCACTGTAAATTGCTCGTTTTTTCCAGTTCGTGCATTCAACATGCTTTTTTGTGTCAAAGATGTTTGTCATTGTTTTTCTTTCATATCAGAGCTGCATGCTTTTAACATTACTGAACCCACAAACTGACTAACATTTTTTTTACCAGACTATTTTGAGAACTAAAGTAATCTGATTTAGCATCATCATGCCATTACAAGCTGCTTTTGATGAAACACAAAATTTCATAAATAATCAAATTCATAGTCATCAATGCACACACATAAAATAAATAATCATATTTAGATAATAAAGTGGAAGAGTTTGTGTCTTATGAGTTTGTGGACAATAAAATCACAGTTTTTAATTCAGTGCATTTATTGCATGGTGAGATGGTCATTTGGTCTTTGAATAACATGCTTTGGGTTTGGGAAAACTTTTTTGGCAGAAGAAATTAGAAAACTGGAACAACATCCTTTTCAAAGGGGTTCCTTATGCAGACTGCATGATGTGCATATGTCCCACCACCCAAAACCAAGGGTTATTTTGGGCTTTTTTTTAGACCAGGTTGCTTATTTCTCTAGCAAAACTGGGCAACACTGTTGGACATACTTTGACCCCTAAAGGATCCTTAAACATGATCATCATAGTGTTATATTAAAGTAAGTTTGCATTGCAATTGTATTTAAGGATTTAACCCTGATGCGCTGTTCGTTAGGGGTGTATACGCTTGTGCTGTGTGGGGACCACCGATACCTAAATGTAATAAGCTTAAAAAAAAAAAAAAACGAATGCAATTTTATCCAATTTTGCAGGTTTTGGGGAGGATTTAGGTTTTTTTTTTTTTTTTTTTTTTTTTTTTGTTTTTTACATTTATATAAATTAAAATATATTTTTAATAGGTTTCTTCCAACTTTTTATGTAAAGTTGCTTTTGTAAAAGGCCACATTTCCTAATTTTTATATGGGAATAATACGTGCATGCATAATGGGAAATTGTTTCAATCTACGTGAAACAAAACACTTGAAAATAGAAAAACATGAAATTAAAACCTACAGCCACCAGTGTATAGAGATTACTCATAACTTCATTTGCCATTTCCACATGGTATGATCTTTTCACATTGTTTTATTAGTTTATGTTGAAATTATAAAATCATATTGATAATAATAAACAATGGACTCTTCAAAGTTAGCATGTTTTTGACTGAAGTATATTTTTTTTGCTTAGACACCTGATTACAGTTGTCGCGTACGGCGTTATATAAGCATGAATCTTGGGTTTTTAGTGGCTTAAGAGACCCTTTGAGCCTTTTGACAGTTGCATATAATTTAATTTTTGTCAGAGGACTTTACGTTGTATTGGGGGTTTAAATTGCCAAATGGTTCATCGGCCATCAAGGCATCTAACCAGTACCCCCCACTTCCTCTACCCATCTGACTTCAAACACTGTCCAAAGAGCTGTAAATGACCCCGATGGGCCTGGCTGGCCAAGCAAACTAACACACAACACACACACACACACAAACACACACACACACACAGGGACACACACACACACACACAAACACACACACACACATAAAGACCGCTACTCTATTATACTCTACAAATATATCTGGTATATTGCATGTGTTGTTTGTACAGTTCCCTATTAAAGATCTAGAATGATTTACCAATCATTATTTGTATAGTTAAAGCCATAAACCTGATATTCAGTGTATGTATGTATCTTTGGTTTTAATCTATATTCCAAATGGTTGTTTCTTGGTATCAATATTATCTGCTATTCATTCCTCAAACAATGATGTACAGTATGTGATTGTGAAATGCATCATACGATTTGTACTATAATTTGGGTTAAAACTACAGAAATTCCAGACCGGCCATAAAACATGCAAATGAGCCATGAAGGGAACAAAGGAAACTTCTCCCGCTCAAACATTCACGCCTGGTATTGGCCAGTCCACACAGAATAGGAACCCTCAAAAGTGATTAGCCGAAATAATCTTTCCTCAGAAACCCTCTTCGTTTGAGACAACACTTTTCCAAGACTCTCAAGATTTTCCTCTTTAGTTTTTATTTTCCGGCAGTTTTTATCTTCAAGTAACTTTAGTCGCTGTGGACTTTTCCTTCATCAGAAGAACCAGAAGTAAAAACTTCTAGCTGACTCCATACAAACTCATCAAAAGACCTCTGTTATCTACCGCATCCGGACTCTTCTTCAGCAATCGAAACCAATGCAAGTAACCGCTTAAAATTATTTAGATGCGTGTTTAAGTTTCAGCCCCTTTTTAAGGTGATTTTTGGATTCTTTGATGATTTTCAAAGGTTGTGGTTAAGTGATGTGAAATACTGCAATTCTTTTCTATTCTCTCTCTTTTCCTTACTTTGTTTCATTCTGTGTATATAGAAGTGTTTTGCTTAGTTATATAATAGATATAGTTTCATTTATTAAATCCCTTATATTCACAACGGATTGTCTCTGTTTGCTGCTCACAATTCGAAAGTCAATGAATGTGTGAACCCTTGCTACATTTTGCTAAATTACTGCTAGCACTGCACAAAGAAGGACAGTTTATTCTTCCTTGGCCAGGAAAATAATAGTTCCTTGAATTGATAAATGATTATATTGTCTGCTCGGTGGACGGACAGATCAAATAATTGTAATAGTGATTCTGCTACAGTTAATTCGAAGAAATAATCTAAATAATTATTATGAATCATAACCAGTTATAATTAATCATAAATATTCCCCTTTATAGAGCTAATAAATAAACCACATCAGTCAAACTGTAAGTATTGTTACAGGGTATATTAGAGTGGTGTGTGTGTGCAGGTATTCTCCCTTTGGATAATGCTGTGGTGTCCCTTATCATTTCTGTGTGTGTTCTCATTTTAGTTGATTTTATTGACAAAATTTGTTAGAGAGCCATCATGTCATGGAACATCTTTCATTTTTATGAGCTGGGGTTTTATGGGTGTGGGGGTGGGGTGGGTTGTATGGGTTTTTCCATCCACCACGGATGTGCTGTGGTGTCACTCCTTCAGTTTTTGTGTGTTGTCTGCATTGTAACTGACATTTTTGACAAATTATGTAACAAAAAAAATCATTATTTTTATAGTCTCCCATTGATTTCTATGGGGATTTTTTTGGGGTGGAGGTGTATGCGAGCGTTATCATTTTGCACTGTGAACGTGTGGAAGGGTTGCCACTTCATTTTCGTGTATTTTGTGATCTGCATTGTGGTGGATTTAGTGATTTGTATTTGACAAATTAAAAAGGAAAAAGTATAGATTTGATCATTTCCCCATTCATTTCAATGTGGAGTCTCCTGAGACCCCAAACATCACGAGTGTGACTTTTTTGGTAACACTTTATTTTAAGGTGTCCTTGTTACATGTATTTACTATTATAATAACAATAAATTATGCAAAATCACATGCAGTTAAACCAGACCCTAATCCTAACCCTAACCATATAGGAAGTACATGTAGTTAATTAATATCACCCAGTAGTTAAATGTGTAATTACACTGTAACAAAGACACCTTAAAAATAAAGTGTAACCATTTTCACAATAAATACCACCAGCTTCTCAAATCCCGTTTTAATCTTTTTTGTGTAGAGCTACCAAGTGTTGACAACTGTACAAAGTCTCATGCCATTTAGACAAAGGGAACATTTTTATTTTTATTCCAGCAAATGTCATTTGGGGACAAAAAGACCCCGAACAGCACCTAAGGGTTAAAAGTATTCTTTTATTTTTTAAGTGTCTCCTCACTTACCCTCTGAGGTATCTGCCTAAATGCCTCAAAAAATTCTCTGGCTTTGGCCTCGGGTAACTGTGGCACCAAGGAGCCCAGAGTGAAGACCACAAACCCATGCTCTCCAGAACCATTTACAAACTCTTCCAGCTCCTGCACAGAGGACAGATGTCAGAATTGAACATAAATGGGTAATATGTTTCAAGGACACAATGGATCAAGCTTAAACTGTTGACTCCTCAAAGCAGTTCTTCCTTACATTACATTACTCATTCACACAAATACCTACATGAACTATTGAAAAGCAGCATACTGTAACATTAACCAGATCTAACAGATCTAACCTAAAATACTATGTGGAAGACGTAAGATAATTTAATAATTATAATATGACCGTGTGGTGAACCTATGAACCTAACTCCTATTTAAACAACTATCGCTTTCTGTTGTTAGCCAGATAAAATGACAAAGAATGGAAAAATAGATATAAGACCATCTTTCAGTGCACCAAAACACCAAGTACAAAAAGTCCACATATTAAGGCATTTTGACCGTAATTCAGGTAATACATCTTTTTGTCCCCTTCAGAAGTTACGCTTGAGAAATTTTATGTTTATTGTCCCCCCAACTGTTAGATCAAATTTATGCCCATGGGACTGCCTCACACTTCATGCAACTGAGTGATTATTCCCAGCTCCTCCCTAAAAACATGGGAACACAAGGCAGTCACACAAAGACATGAATGCTCACATGCAAGAGCCCTACAGCATGAGAGGCTTAGCAGTCAAAAGCACAGTATTCTGATTGAAAGAATGTGCTGGGAGAATGATTACAGAGCACATGTTTTATACATGAAGTCCTGTTTTTATATGTTCAACTAATTAAATGTACTTTTAAGCTTGTCATGAATACCCAGAGATACTTGCTAGCATAAAGTACAGATTCAGAATGTATCCTCACCCTACTTAACATCTAATCTAATATCTCTCTCTTTCTCTCTAGTTATCTTTCATAAAAAAATCTTATGCATACCGAATTCAAATCTAATGCCATCATCTAGTGATGTCATCAATAATAACAACAGTTATTTACTTAACTCGAAGGTACAAATGACTAGTAATTTTTATATACTCTAGTACCACCTTTTGGCGCATTTATGCATCCTGCAGAAAGAGTCACTGTAAAATCCCCACCACTAAACTACAGACTGACAAACACAAAGACAATAAGTGGAATAATCCCAGCAGTGAAAGGTTCTAGTGTTTTTGGACTAAATTGCTGAATTAAAGATACCATTCTACTCTTACTATTTCTGCTATATAAAGATATGGCAGCAAAAATAGTAAGAGTAGTTTGGTAGTGTCCAACAGCTGCCATCTATGGGATGCAATCTATATATATTGCAGTTACAGTTGGAATCAAGTCTTCATTGGGTATCTGGCAACTGCAAACATGATCACTAGCATAATAAATTCTTGTACAGCAGTCTGAAATGTTTTGGCTCCACTTTTTTCAACAAAAATAAAAAGGTTTTGGTAAAGTTTTTGTTCTTTTAACTACATTTAAGTCACGTCATTTTCGTCAAACGATAGTGCTGTCAATTAGTCTCAGTTATCATTTCATGATCTTATTATCATCTCGTCATCGTCTCATTTTTGTCAGGGGAAAAAACTTTGTTGACAAACATTTTTCGTCATAGATTTTGTTAACTAAATGAACACTAGTCCGGTTAGAACAATGATGTCTCAAACCAGGAAATGTTATCAAAATTATCTTTTACTGAGCAAAATTAAACAGACCTTTAAAATATCCGGTCAGCAAATCCTTGCTTCAGTCTCTCAGCACATCATGTCGCAGCCTGGCAACTGAGTTCTTTCTAGAGAATGACATCAGACCCCCTCCTTTTTATATGAGAAGTCAACAATGGAATGGACTATAAAGTTGACTTACACAGTAAACTAGAAAATCTATCTATTCGATATACTTTAAGATTTTCCAATATAATAGTCTAGAAAGATAACTAATGTAATAAGCTAGAAATGTTACTAATATAACTAAACTGAAAATTTACTATAACAGACAAGTCAACTCTAAATAGCAATTGAATACAAATAAACCACTAATAAAACTAAGCCTTTTTTTTTACAAGTATAGTAGAGGTCTTCAACCCTGTTCTTGGTGACCCACTGTCTTGAAAAGTTTATTTCCATCCTGCTTCAGCTCACGTGCATGTGTATTTTCAAGCAATCCTGAATCCATGACCTGTGTGGTGACCTGGCGGGCAAAACAATGGGCCAACATGGCAGCATACACTGGGCTATCCGTAGAAATGCAGCACAAGCCGATGAAATTTCTTTCTGTTTCAAGCTACGGATATTTGGATCACCTGTCAATAGAAGGAAAACAAAGATATGAACACAAACTCCAAGTTTTGGGCACTTGCGATCCATATACAGCACCCACCCCCATATTTGGGCCATAAAAACTGCCAAGTCCCAGCCAGAGCTCCACTTTGGTGATGTTTACATCTATCTTGTGGAGAATCTCTCACCTTACACTGCAACCAGAATGAAAGCGCACAAAATCAGGATGGGTCAATAATGCTGCCGTTTGGAAGGTGAAGAACACAAAATTCTTCATTATCAAAGCCATGGTGAGTAGGCCTACTAATTAACAAACACTATCTATCTAATGTTAATCCATGGGTCGATAGTTTCAGAGTCATTGTAGTTAATGTTCTTGGGGAGTAAGTTTTGTAGGTTAACAAAATAGATTATGGCATAAATCTAATAAAAACCTGTTTTCCAATGTCAGGTAAATCATTCCTACAGTTTAAACGATACACCACTGACAAGATTCCACCCCCAACCCCAGATGAATGCACAGCATTTTACAATATGCTACATTTATCAGAAGACACTGAAAAGGAACCTGTCCAATCGGGTGGTGCGTGCAGACGCATTGCACTTTTCTCTTGAAAAAGGTTGAGAAGCTCGGAAGGATGTTTGATCCAGATGCAGTTTACATGTAGGTGAACTTCACCAAAAATAATTTTCCTCCTACCTTAATACCTTCCTGAGATATTGCACATCAAATAAGATAAGTGAAATTTCCCTTGAGCACACTTTTTTTTGTCTTTTATCAGCAGTTTCTCAGCATGATAATGTCCAAATATAATGAAAATGTAGAACGTTTTCAATCAAACGATACCTAACTTTTAACTCTCCTTGCTATAGCTTTGGAGTTATGAGTCTTTACTTTTGTGTAATCACTCAGAAAAAAACAACAACTCTAAAATTGCCTTCAGGGGTTTTAAGGGTTAATAACAGCACTTAATATGTGGGGGTGTAGTCGAGTTTCGGTGATTGGCCCACCGGAAAAAGTTCAGGTGCTCCCGATTGTCAGTCAATCTAGGCCTACTTTTCCTTTCGTCCACAGACAATCACAGGCCCCCTCCTTGCCCAGGCCCTGAGACTTATGTTAATCTGGCCCTACCCAGCTCCTCCACAGTGGGCTTTGTCCCTAACCAGCGACTGTCATCTGATGGAACAGCCAACAGTTTCCAAGCTTCAGCTGAAAGAGGAACACTCCCAGAAGCAACCACATGACAGTCATTCTATCAGTGGTGTGAAGTACAGTGACAGTTGAAGGAGATTAAGGAAGGAAAACACTCATGCAGTGTAACCACACAGGTTAAAGTAAAATCATAAATGAGTCAGGACTGGGTTCAAATGATGACGATGTTTGCAACTAGAAGGATGTGCTCAATCCAAATATGGCATTAAAGTAATCAATTATTCACTATTGTTTGTGGATTATTTATGTTTATGCACACAGAAGAACTTCCCACAAAAAGATTCCACCCAATCCAGAATGTGCACACACATTAATTTGTTCTTAACCTTATTCAAATGAATTTGGAGAATTCTAAATTAGATATTGGTTGTGCTGATGCTGTTTAAAGCCTGTGCAGACCTCTACCTGATGTCATCGACAGAAGCTTCGAAGACTCAGTATCAGGCATAACATCACTACTTGAAGGACTTACCTGGGTTTCTGATTCTTGTCTGGAAGATTTTTAAGATAGTTTCTTTCCTGTGTTAACCTACCTGATGATCCATTTGTTCATCTGGATAGTCGTTCTCTATGATTCCCTGTGAAAGATAGACTTACCTGTGTTCTTTATGTCCTAGAAGGAAAGATAAGATATTATGTGATTCCTTAGTTCTGTTTACCTCAAGATATTTACCTCTGCTTTTGTTCAGATTTAAGTGAAGTTTAAGTTACCTGCCATGCCTACCTGGGGATTCTAAATATTATTTATGATTTACTGTGTGCCTAAGTTGTAACCCAAGATGAAACGACTGTATAAGAGAAGAGTTAACTTAACCTGGGAAACTCACTTACTGCTACCTGCCTGTTTCTCCAGTGCTTTTGTTCTAATAAGCTTCTGCACATGAGTTAAATGAATTCTTGTCTGTGAAATATCGTTACAAACTTTTTCTGCCGGACCTCCCTTTTGTAGAGAAAAATATTTTCAAGCCCCTCACTTACATGCACCCAAAAAGACAGTCTCAGACATGACATTGCTTGCAAAATACTATAGGATTTATTGAAACATTGTAATTAATACAGTACTACAACTTCTCAACTTCAACAGACTTCTCTTTGTGCTTGTGATGTGAAGTATGTAAGTGGCGTCTCAACTTTTTCAGCTTCATACTGTCAGAAGCTAATATTTTGAGGCACACACTGGTGTTGTACTGGTAAATCCAAGGGCAAGATATGCTTCATCTTACTTTCTAGTCTTTAAATACACTGTCTACACCAGACGCAAGGCTATCTACACTGGATGTGACCAACGACTTTTGGTGCTGTTTAATTTGGAGTGATGTAGCGAATCAACTCAAACGTGGGACAATGCTAATTAATCATATCTAGTTATAATTAATTATAAATATTTATATCCGCTGTAAGTATTTACTTGACCTATTAGGGTCAACTGTCTGTCAATTCTAAGTTGTTAATTTTCTGGTTAAGGGAAATAACTTTCTTACTGTATACTGTGTTTTCCAATACTACACAGAGCATGTAGCAAAAATCTGCATGATTAGGGACTGCGATTATGAGCAAACAATGAACAACCTCTGGTGTGATACAAGTAAGACTTTATTAACTACGTAAACACTTAAACTGGTCTAACATACATATATACACACATACAGTTGGTATAGGAACATGATTAAAGCTTAGGCAGTAAAGAGAAAATAAATAAAAACATGAAGCTATGGTCCCATTTGATATTCAGCAGATCTACAGACCGAAGGAAACATCCGTTTCTTAGTTCAAACACACCTTTTTAAAAAGGTGCAAATTATACCTAATGTATCAATAAATAAGACTAAGTTTGAATACTTGCACGTTGTAGGTCTGGACCCCTCCAACACCAATATCTTATTTGTGTTAGTATATTTAAAAAATACTCCGTCACACCAAGGAAGCCGAAAGGGCCACGGGTTCCCTAGCAAAACTGCACCCAGATACGTGTAGACTCAGGGATGTAACCAGGGAAAATGTTCAATAGCAAGAGGCAAATGCACAGTAGAAATGAACTTTTCTACTAATTAATTAATAGGAAAACCTTTATTTGAATGAACAGTGTATCCTTCAGTTCATGGTGTATGTTGTCTTAGATATTTTTATACTGTTTTATGCAGGCTTATGAAGGAACCACTTGTTCCTGGCACTATATGTAATCCTACCTTGTTTAGTATCTATGAATTCGTCTTCTGATGATCTAAATAAGCGTTTATATTATATATGGGTACATAGGCAATATATATTAGGGCACTGAGAATCGTTAATAATTTCGATTTAAGTCCATTTGCAAATTACCATGCTTAGAGACAAAGGGTCGTAAAACCCTCCAGCAATTGCCACCTCCCGCTTGGAATTTCCATCTTTCTCATTGGATCTTCTCCGACCTTAAAGGCCCCGCTCCAGGGACCCTCCCAGTCGGTGGTTCTGTTGGGTTGCGAAAGATGTGGTTCCAACGCTCCAAACAGCCTAAGTACGTGCCAGGCTTCGGCCTTGACCTTTCCATTCACCAAGATACTCTGACTCAAACTGGTTCTTTTCATCAACTAACTTCAGCAAAGGTCAACTGGAAACTTCAGATTACATCATACCTCTCTTTCAGACAGATGAGACATGCAAGTATCAAATTTAGCCTTATTAATTGATACATTAGGTACCATTCGCACCTTTTTACAAAGGTGTGTTTGAACTAAGAATCTGACGCTTCCCTCAGATGTAGATCTTCTGAATATGCAAATGGTTCCATAAATTTCATTCCTTATGTCTCTTTCTGTACTGAGTTAAGCTTTAACCCTTTCCTATACCAACTGTATGCGTGTGTGTGTGTGTGTATGTGTATGTTAGACCAGTTTATGTGTTTATGTAGGATGTTAGACCAGTTTATGTGTTTATGTAGTATGTTAAACTAGTTTAAGTGTTTATGTAGTTAATAAAACCTTACTTGTATCACACTTGACGTGGTTCATTGTTTGCTCATAACTGAGTCACTCATGCAGATTTATGCTACAAGCTTTTATAGAATTGTACAGTAAGGAAGTTATTTCCCTTAACCAGGAAATTAACGTTCTTAGAATTGACAAGACAGTTGACCCTGAGAGGTCAGCTAAATATCTACAGCGGATCTAAAATATTCATAATTAATTATAACTAGTTATGGTCATTATTGAAGTCATCTGAGCTGATTTCATTAATGTTGGTGGACGGAATGCGGGGATGATTTAAAACGAAAGTTATCCAGATTGTAAACACTGTCAACTTAAAAGTGTGTGCGTGATAGTCCAGGTTAAAATAGGGCGTGACTTCAGATGCCCTGTTTTGCTGGCTTGTTTAGATGCAGATAAAGTGGTGGTTTGAATTGGTACCGCTATTATGATTGGTAGAGTCTTTATGTATTTCATGTTTAATGGTATCAGTGTAAGGTTAATCTGGTTTTTAGCAAAGGAACCCTAATTTCAGTTTTAAAGCATAAATCTGTCTTGACAAAGCTTAAGTCTGAATCTCAGCTCAGCGGCAGGACCAAACTGTACTATAATGTATAATGCTTTAGTGAAGAAATCACAAAATTGCAGTATTGTTTAAATAGATTCTTTGAAGAAGAAATCTCAGTACAGTTATATCAAGGTAGATTTGATTGTTGCTCCTTTTTCTACAGCATAAAGGCCTTATAGTTTATAATTAGATTGAAGCAATTCATCTACACATTGACTGCATATACACAAGCCTAGCAACCTGGTGGTCATTATGTGTTTCACTCACTGAGTGAAAGTAAAGGTGTAATACTGTACTTTAGTCATTCTGTGTGGGCACACCTACCTGCCTATATGTTGAAACCGGTTTTAACTTACAGTAAACCAGTTTTGTAATTCCTTAAACAAGTGCAAGAAGTTTACTGTTACATTAGAGAAGCACTCACAGAAGTGCTCATTTAATGCAACAAGTCTTGAAGGACTGAAAGCACCACGTTCTAAAACTGTGGGCAACTTTTTAAAAATAGGCAGACACTAAACTGCTTGAATTGCACTGGCATGCATTGGTTACCGTGACAACAACTTGTCACAGGAAGCGCTAACTTTACATAGCACAACACGCCATGTTGTAAAAAACCACTTGAAGCAGCTAAGCTAACAAGACTTAGCATAGTTTCATCTTAGGCTAAACTACCAAATAGCTTTAACAATTAGGGATTAACACTCTTTAATTGAAGCTCTTAAATACAACATGTGTGTGTGTGCAGTGTGAAGTAATTTGAAATTAACCTAATCCATGGTTTCTGATTTTTCACTTTCTTTTCCTTCTTTTTCTATGTTTCTCAATCTTCAATTCGTCTCAGCGAATTTAACTATCTTAGATGTATCCTTCCTGAATGCTATTGCTTAGTTACTGGTTAATTAAATCTAAATTTAATTAAATCTTAAATGTCTATCGAGGAAAGACTCATTAAGGTATTGGGGTGCTTTTAGTAACACACTAATAACTAGTGCTGCTATTTGTTCCTAATAACAGAATGATTACCTTGTTTTGTTAATAACAGTCAGCTAATTTTAAATCCATTTAAATGTTATGCCCCCTTGATGTTCTCTCTTAACCTCAAAAGGAACCAGAGACATTTCTATTTTTGATTTTGTTTATTTTCAAACATGTGCCCTAACTTTAAGACCCTGTTACAAAGTCATCTAGACAAAAACTAGGGCATAACTATAGTCCTGAGCACCAAATAATAAGCATAATCTGAATATAAATTTCCTTTTCTCCTTCATACCTCAGAGATTGAGCCTGTTTGGGGAACCGTCAGTAAATTTTGAGTGATAATTTGACAATAATTTGATAGTAGTCTTAAGTCATCAATCAAAAACCCTGTTTACGCCCTTTTCAGCAAAACATATGCTGACCCAAAACTATTTTAGCATTCACACTGTTTTGATCTTGTAGTAGTCTCTAGCACTTACTCTCAACACCAGTGTGTCAAAAAGTTGCAGATGCTCAGACTAACTGCACAGAATGCAGAACAGAGAGGGCTGGCAAGGCGTCGTGAGGAACACCCCCTTTAACCAGGCCCGACGACCACCTACTGAGCCGAAAGCAACTGGACAGAGAAAGAGTACCACAGACTCATGACTCAAGTGAGAGTTATGGCTACAAAAAGCTCACCGAGGTCATCATCTTCCTGGCCCACAACTTAATGGGATTGAAACAGGAGGTAAATGGTCTCAAGCAACTGATCACGGCGGTATCCCACAAGGACCCCCGCAGAATGGAGTTACAGGAGGAAATTAATAGACTTCAAGAGACTCTGATCCAACAGCTGAACAACACTCAAGACAAGCTTGACACGGACGTAGGCGGCGAAAGGAAACGCAGTGGGAGAGACATCCTACTCCTGCATCCTCACTCAGCAGGTCAAACTTCCTCATATGCACCAAGCTACGAAGGGGGGAGCCAACACTTTTTGCTTAACAACTCAGCAGACAGAACCTCAAGCAACCACAGGGAAGCATCCCCGCAGCAGCGCATGATGCGACCCCCAGGAACTTTGACAAGCGGCAGAAAACTCCCACATTCACCATGGCAGGAAAATACAATAGTCCTACTTAGGCATGACGAGCAGTAATTTAGAAACGTGGTGAGTTTAAAACATTGATTGAAGCAAGACCCAATAATCAATCTATGTGTCTGTTTCATAAGTTTAGGAATTTTCTCCATGATGTTAGCGTCTCGACCCAATCTGACACAAAAATTTTATTTTATTTAACAATCATTATTTCATTAGATTAAACAATCGTCAAAGTCCCTCATTCATAGATGGTGACAGGGCTGCGCTTGAACACCAGCCCCCACCCTTGATCACCCATGACAAACTTAATCAGATATCATGTTTTATGGCCTAAAGGAAGGCAGGGGAGAAACTCCTCATGTTAACCGGAGAAAGAAACACAATGCCCAGAGAAATGGACAGTTCTCTAATTAATTCATAGGAAAACCTTTCTTGATTGAATACCCATATCCTTTGGTCATTGTGTATACAATTACTGTCTTGTATATTGTCTGTTGTCGTGTATGCTGTTTTATTCATGTTATCACAGACCACTAGTTAATATAACCTCACCCATTTCATGTCTAGTATCTATGAATTCACCTTCTTATGATCAAAACAAGTGTGTATATTATATGCTGAAACCTATGCAACATATTGATGTTCTAAGAATCTGTACTAATTTGTGCCTCAACACTCCAGCGAATTGCATATGCAAAATACCATGCTTGGAGACAAAGGGCCATAAAAACGCAGAAGTCCCACTTGAGATTCCGGACTTCCCCAGTGGGCAAGCCCATCTTGAGAGGGGTGAATCTCTGCAGGCTTTAAAGGCCAAACTTCAAGAGACCCGCCCCAGTCGGTGTTTGTTGATTGCGAGGCGGTGAGACAAACGCTCCGGAACGCTAAAGTTGTGACCAGGCTCGCCTCTGTCCTTTCCATTCATCAAGACTCTGACGAAAACTGGTTCTTTCTCATCAACCAACTTCAGCAAGTTCTTGGGGCCGTAAGATCGCATCAGGAATTTTTGTTCATACAGACGTGCAAGTATCAACCTTAGTCGATTTAATTGATGCATTAATTATCAGTTACACCTTTTTACAAGGTGTTTTTGAGCTAAGAATCTGACGTTTTCCCTCCGGTTTTAGATCTGCTGAATATGCAAAAATGGTTCCATAAATGTCATTCCTTATGTCTCTTTCTTTAGTGTTAACTTTAACCCTTTCCTATACCAACTATATCTGTGTGTGTGTATGTGTATGTTAGACAAGCTTAATGTGTTTATGTAGTATGTTAAACTACTTTAAGTGTTTATGTAGTTAATAAAAACCTTACTTTTATCACACTTGACATGTTCATTGTTTACTCATAACCGGAGACAATAATCATGCAGATTTACGTTACAAAATTATAGAATTGTACAGTAAGAAAGTAATTCCCCTTAACCAGGAAATTAACGTTCTTAGAATTGAAAAGACAGTTGACCCTGAGTGGTCAGCTAAATATCTACAGTGGATCTACAATATGAATAGTTAATTATAACTAGTAATTAAGTTAATTATTCATATTTCCCCATGAGAAAATCCGCTACAGATTTTGGTGGAGAGAATGCGGCCATGATAAAACGAAAGTTATGAGTTTAAACACTGGCAACTTAAAAGTGTGTGCTTGATAGTCCAGGTTAAAATAGGGAGTGACTTGAGATGCGCTGTTGTGTCCCTATTTGCTGGTTTGTTTAGATGCAGATAAATTGGGGGTTTGAATTGGTACTGCTATTTTAATTGTGAGAGTCTTTATGTATTTCTTGCTTAATGGTATCAGTGTAAGGTTAATCTGATTTTAGCAAAGAAACCCTAATTTCAGTATTAAAGCATAAATCTGTTCTGACAAAGCATAAGTCTGAATCTCAGCTCAGCGGCATGTCCAAACTGTACCATAATGTAATATGCTTTAGTGAAGAAATCACAAAATTGCAGTATTGTTTAAATTGTTTCTTTGAAGAAGAAATCTCAGTACAGTTATATCAAGGTAGATGTAAGCGCTGCTCCCCTTTCTACAGCATAAAAGCCTTATAGTTATAATTAGATTGAAGCAATTAATCTACACTTTGACATTATATATATAAGCGAGCCACCTGGCTGGTCATTACGTGTTTACTCGTGAGTGAAATAAGGTGTAATACGTACTTGAGTACTCATAGTGAGGCAACATAAACTTACTAGATGTTTGGACACGGTTTTAACTTACAGTAAACCCGTTTTGTAATTCTTTAAACAAGTGCAAGAAGTTTATTGTTACATTAGAGAAGCTCTCACCGAAATGCTTAGGTAATGCAATAAGTCTTGAAGGCTGAAAGCACCACGGTCTAAAACTATGACTGTTTAACATAGACAGACATTACACTGCGTTAATTACACTGGCATGCATAGGTTACCGTGACAACAACTTGTCACAAGAAGCGCTAACTTCACATAGCACAACACACAATGTTTTAAACAAACCACCTGAAGCAGCTAAACTAACACGACTTAGCATAGTTTCATCTTAGGCTAAGCTACCAAATAGCTTTAACAATTAGGGGTTAACACTCTTTAATTGAAGCTTTTAAATACAGCATGTGTGTGTGCAGTGTGAAGTAATTTGAATTTATCCTAATCCCTGGTTTCTGATTTTTCCTTTTCTCTTCCTTCTTTTTCTTCTTTTTCTTTTTTTCTCAATCTTCAATTCGTCTCAGCGTATTAACTATCTTAGATGTATCCTTCCTGAAAGCTATTGCTTGTTACTAGTTAATGAAATCTAAATTTAATTACATTTTAACCGTCTATCTAGAGATGAATCATTAAGTAATTGGGTGTTTTTAGTGGCACAGTGAATAAAGCGCTACGGAGGGCAGGGCACACCCATGGCATGGCAACGGCATGGGAGCTGAACACGCAGCAGCCGTGACCAGACATGGTGTGTTGCCCAACACAAATCAGTTAATCACGAGTGCTACTGATTGTTCCTAATAACAGATTGATTACCCTGTTTTAATAATATAAGTCAGCTAATTTTAAATCCATTTAAATGTTATGCCCCCTTGATGTTCTCTCAGAACCTCAAAAGGAACCAGAGACATTTCTATTTTTGAGTGTGTTTATTTTCAAAAACATTACTCAGCATAATTTGAATAGAAATGCTCTCCTTTTCCTTATGTTTTTCCCTTTTCTCCTTCATACCTCAGAGATTAAGCCTGTTTGGGGAACCGTCAGTAAATTCTGAGTGATAATTTGACAATAAGAGTAGTCTTAAGTCATCAATCAAAACCCTGTTTACGCCCTTTTCAGCAAACATATGCTGACCCAAACTATTTTAGCATTCACACTCTGTATTGATCTTGTAGTAGTCTCTAGCCCTAACTCTCAACACAAGTGTGCCAAAATGTTACAGATGCTCAGACTAACTGCCCAGAATGAAGACCGAAGAGGGCTGGGCAGGCGTCGTGAGGAACACCCCCTTTACCCAGGCCCGACGACCTCCTACTGAGCCGAAAGCAACTGGACATAGAGAGAAGTGTACCTCAGACTCAGGTCTCAAGCGAGAGTTATGGCTACAAAAGCTCGCCAAGGTCATGGCCCACAACCTCATGGGTCTGAAAAAGGAGGTAAATGATCTCAAGCAACAGATCATGGCGGTATCCCAAAAGGACCCCAGCAAAATGGAGCTACAGGATGAAATCAATAGATTTAAAAAGGCTCTTACAGCTGCTGAACAGCAAGAGCACCTTGAAAAGGTAGCCAGAAAGGACCTGGACAGGAAACATCCCACACAAAATTACTAATAAAGCAGCAAATTCTGAGCTCTTAGAAAAAGTTGCCAGAATTGAGACTCTGATACAGCAGCTGAACAACACTCAAGACAAAATTTACATGGTCCAAAAAGAACTCAGGTACTCTTATAGGCTGCAAAAAGAAACGCAGTGAGAGAGACACCCTACTCCCGCATCCTCAATCAGCCGTGCAAACTCCCTCATATGCAAAAAGCTACGAAGGGGGGAGCCAACACTATCTGCTTAACAACTCAGCAGACAGAACAGTAATACTTCCAAGCATCCACGCAGCAGCGCATGATGTGACCCCCAGAAACTTTGACAAGCTAACCAGAAAACAATAGTTTCCTACTGTATGCAGTACGAGCAGTAATTTAGAAAGGTGGAGTCGTTTTAAACATTGCTTGAAAGCAGACCCAGTAATCAATCTTATGAGTCTGTCTCATAAGTTAGTAACTTCTCCATGCGCATACCAGTTCCTGATCAAAACCAGATAAAATTTTAGTTTGAATGTACCTTCCTACGAGCAGTAAGAAGTTGTCAGCGCTATCTCATTTCTTGTTTTGGTGTTATATGTGTTTAAATAGTTACGATAAGAAAATAACCTGACTTAGGACGAAATCCTAATTTCTGTGTTAGTAGAGCACAAGTCTATTTTCTTACGACGAAATCTCGGGATTAGCAGCTAATATAAATGGTACCAGAATAAATCGGTCTGATTTTGGGCGAAGAATTCCCCTTCTTCAGTACTGTGTAGGTGTTCTGAGCGATGCTCCTCATTTCACTGTTTTAAGGCCTTATTATGTGTTATGTATTATTGTATTCATATCGACCCACTCATGGGAAACATTTACGTAACTCTTATACATACGCGCACCAGGTTCTGAATATAATCAGATAAAAATATAGCTTGAAGGTGCCTTCCCACAGGTCTTAGAAAGTTTCAGTGCTATAATGTTTTTAAATCGTACGATAAGAAACTAACCTGATTTAGCGAAGAAATCCTAATCTCTGTAGTTAGTGGAGCATAAGTCTATTTTCTAACGACGCAATCTCAGATTAGCAGCTCAAATAAATGATACCAGAATAAATCGGTCTGATCTTGAGCGAAGAAATCCCCACTTTCAGCACTGTTATAGGTGATCTGAGCGATGCTCCTCATTTCACTAATTTAAGGCCTTATTATGTGTTACGTATCAGTGTATTTCATTATGACTCGCTCATTTGAAACATTTACGTAAAATTAATGGTGTTATTCTAGCGTAGCTAACTACGAATCCAACATTGCCTGTGAAGTGAATGTGCTGTTTGGAGTAATGAATGAATTTGTATGGGACATGCATGAGTTTCCCATGAATGCTCACAGCAGTGCAAGTCTGCTCCCCATGCACCTGTTGTGAGCTTGCATTGGTCTCCTAGCAACACGTGACCCTGGAAGTGTGAGTAGACTCTTCCGGTTAATCTGACAACATCATTCACTTCACAGACCTGTGTGTCACCAAAGAATTGCGTGTAACTAACGCTAACTCTTAAGCTAAGCCTTTACTTCAACTGCTAGCTGTTAGTATCTGACTAACACTTAGATAGGCTGTAAAGTGTAATCATTTTCTAAACCACACCTCTCTCTCCTCTCTCTCTCCCTCTCTCTCCTTTATTTGTGTTTTGACTTTATTTTACCTCTTTTTAATTTTATTGCATTTATTTACATGTGTTTAGCACAAATGTACCAATTCAGCGAAATTGATTTGTATTAAATTTGAGATGTAATTAAATCAAATTTTTTATTTTTTTATTTTATTTTATTCCATTTTTATTTTTTTATTTTTTTATTTACTTTCTCTTTTAATTTCCTACAGCTCTTAGGAACCCTTTTTTATTTTATTTATTTAATTTTTTTTTGTTGTTGTTGTGTTTTTACTTTTACCTTATTTTAGTTTTTTCACCATCACCATCGTCGTTTTTGGATCGGATTACAGTAGTTCGAGCAACTGTTGTTTACTTAGCGAGTTATACAGGTTATTAGTAGCATAATCCCTGTTTCCTCTTTACTTCTCCTCACGCCTCAGTGCCAGGCCTCATACGTTGAAGGGCAGCTACCATTGCAACAAAATGTAGGCTAACATAAAACTAGAAAAAATTCCCACTGTTTCTTTTTCTTTTGAAGAGGTATTTGATGGGTCCCTGCTAGTTTAGCTAACAGACTAACCCTAGGGTTATGAAGTCTATTGCAGCATCACACACAAGTGAAACCTGCTTAGCCATATCTCTTAGAAACAAAACTAAAATAGGTAAAAAATGTTCCTTTTTTTTGAGTTCATCTTATTTTATATCAGTTTCGTCATAGTGACCAAACCCGTGAACCAACAGTAGTATAGCCCGGTCATCAGCTGAACCCTACTTACGGCCCCCTCAACAAAGTTACTAAAACTCTTCCTTTGTGTTCACGAACAAAAAACATAGCACCTTACCTCACTAGCTGCATCCCACCAGCTAGTCATACCTTACACGGCCTACCCAGCCTTCCCCTTAGAGAAGGTTACCACTCTGTACGTACCTCATTTGCTTGTGATCTCTCTCTCTGGTGTTACACAAGGTGCAGTATGTCGCAGACAGTCCACAGAACCTCCAGCCCTGGCAGCTCACTAGGACCACCTGGACACTCAGTAGAGCATTGTAATGGACATCATTCAGCTCAAAGCAGCCAACGACCTGCAGTGGCAAAGAAAGGAACAGTGAGACTGCGACATAAGTGAACACCTGACCGGCATCATCCTCTCCTTGGCCCACACCCTCCAGGGCCTCAGACAGGAGGTATATGAGCTGAAACTGCAAGTCACAGAATTCTGCAGAGAACTGACACCTGCTCAACGAGAGAAAGCACAGAACGGATGCAAAGAACCTCACCGAATGGTGCGACAGAAAGAAATCACCAGTCTTCACCGAGGCTCTAACAGCTGCTCAACACCAAGCGCCGCTGGAAAAAGCCATCACACAGGACTTGAAAAGAGAACTGTTTCACACAAAGTCACTCTTAAAACAACATATGTGGAACTCAATGAGCGGCCCACATCTTAGGCCTTACAAGGCCACCTGCATCCAGACAGAGCTGAGGTCCAAACCCTGAATCAGCAATTAAAGAGGAGCTTGACATGGTTCAGAAAGAATTTAAACAGGCCTACCGACTGCGCATAGACTTAAGCAAAAAACAGCCGGCTGAACATCACATCGCCAGCAGTGCAAACCCTCCACGCCTATGCACAGCTACGAAAGGGGGGAAATGGAGCCAAAGCCTTCTGCTTGACACTACACAAGTCAGCCCCCTGAAAACCTCTGCAGCTGCAACAAAAAAAAAAAAATTTCAGGCGAACCGAAGCAACGCAACGAGGGGAATTCAGTGTCACAAATGAACTGAAATATGCTTGCGGACCACAAGGCGAACAGATAGGGAAAAAACGAAACAGAACTTCCCCTAGCCAGCAGGCCCACCCCCTCAGCCAAAAGTCAGAACCTGCGAGGGGGGGGCGAGAGCCACTGTTCACACGTCACCAATCAGCAGCCACAAGGGGGTGGGGCAAGGACCTTTCCAGAGGATCACTGCAGACACACACACCGTGTGACCCCACAGACCCCAACGAGCTGGCCAGAGTCAACACATCTGGCAACCTAAATACTCGCAGACCCAGAGTCTGAACACGGACTGAACGCTGCCCCAGACACCAAGCAGGGCCAGCATGAAACTCCCCATGCTTAATACCACAGACTTTGACAAACTTACTCCAAACTCAC